>CM065393.1:29115000-29480000 GCA_033060915.1 Euryodendron excelsum
AACAAGGCAAACTCAGTTTTCTCTCTCTTAAGCTTATCCTCCTCTAAGACACATTTGGCAATGAGGTCATTCACTATCCAAGACTCATTCTAGATGTTGTAGGTAGTCTTTATCTGGCTGAACTCTGGTGGAAGCCTATTAAGAGCATGATGGACAATGAAATCATTAGGAAGGCAACATTCAGGCCTCTAAGTTTGGATAGGAGAAAAATAAGTTTCAAGACATATTCCCTTACCCCACTTTGGCTGTCATACCTAAAACTCGTGAGTTCATTCATCAGGGTTCCAGTTTCAGCCTTGCTGGATACTTGATATCTCTGTCCTATAGCCTCAAACAGTACTTTGGCATTGTTAGTCTCAGGCAGGCCAGTCAATAGGTGCTCAGGAATGGATCTCTTAATCGTTATGAGACTAAGTTGATTTGATCTGTCCCATTTTGCATATAACTCCTTATCGGAAATAGAACTAGTATTAGTGATCGCAGCAGGTTCAGGTTCCCTTAAGGCCAAATTCAAATCAATAATACCCAAGGCAAACTCCATATCCTACTTCCACTTCTTAAAGTTTGAACCATTCAACAGCACAACGGTAGTGTTATTGTTGTTAATTGCAAAGGAAACTGTCATGGCAACAAAAGAGGCAACATATCAGTAGGATAAGGGCAGTAATTAAATCAAGTATAAATAATAGGAATACCCCGGTGCATCATTGCCGTCTCCCCTTTGGGCAGAGAGTGCAACATGCTATGAGGTCCCTCCCAGCCAGCCACCAAATGAGATTACCTAAGCACTTGAAAAATAGTCCCTTTGGGTAGACATGTCTTTCAAAAGTTAGGTACTCTCGGATCAGCTGCTGAATCACATCCCTGTCATTAAAGCACACAATAACCCCCTTTGGGCAGGCGATTGTATGCAATAACACAATGGACACATTCATATATCATATGCAAGAAAATCAGATTTAATGAGTGTACCCCTTTGGGCAGTAGCACCCATTTCAATCCAAAATTCTTGTCATGACACTACTTGATGTAAAACTGCCCTGTATCACATCCAAGCATATCAAAATGCCTGCAATCACATTCTTATGGGCACATAACCAAAAGTACCCAGTGATCATATATGTATTGCCTGAGCCATGTAATAAAATTATATTTTGTAATTTTCAACATAAAATGACAATTTTAGGCTCCTAAAAGGACTTATGGGAGAGAGTATAATTTTTTAGGGACATAACTAGGGAGAGTACACACTACCAATAGATTCAGAAGGTCAAAAAATATTTACCCATGAAAAATCTGGAAAAACTAATGCACGGATTTCTGAAAATAGCCCAATTTACCCTAAAACAGGCCCAAATAAATACCAAACGATGTCCAAAAATTATGAAAAAATATTTTCTGGAATCCTCTCACTGAGAGGAGAATTTTGAAATTTTGGTGGACCCCAGGGGGTCACCCACACGCCCTCACGCGCCTAGGGCCGCGCGTGGGCGAGGTCAGCCGCTGCTGGTCATCCTTGACCTTTAGGCGGGTTGACTCAACCCGGTTCACTGTAATTCGATTTTCAACCCGATTTTCACTCAAAATTTGACATTCTGAGTAAGATTTTTGCTATTTTACTACACATGCAAGGTCTCCAAACATCAATAAACACGTTTATGATAATTTTAAGGGGAAAAAATACATAATTTTAGGGTTTCCTAGATTCGGCCATGGCGGCTAGGGTTTCAAAACTTGATTTTTCTTCCATAAAACTTGTACTAATAGATTCATATGCTATTTAGTAACAAGAATATGTAATAGAGCGCAAGGATATGCATGAAAAACATCATATTCAAGAATTTTACATGAAATTTCAAGTTTTTTCACCTGAAACTTTAAAAAATCATAACTTTCTCTACGAATAGAGTTAGGTTACAATCTTTATATCAAGACGTTCGTTGTTTAGAGAGGAACAAAAGCCCCTTATTAATTTTCTGAAAAGAAGTCATCTATTGTTCGAATTAAATCATGCAAGATTTGTGTTTAACAACTCATAATGAGTTTAACAAGTTTAAATCACACAATAAGTTCCTAATCCACATATATTAGGCTCTGATACCACATGTAAACTTCAAAAAATAGATCATAAAAGTTGACCTAGATCATATGTGAATATATGAACTTTAACAGGAAACAAAACTGAAGGTGAAAACTTACCTGTTTACTTCATAGTTTCACGAATCTCTTTGGAGTGGCAATTAATCTCGAACAAAGCTTCTTGGAGGCTGGTCTTCCTCTCTGTACCCACTATTGTATGACGAAATTTTATAAAAATCTGTTTGATTGTCGGAAGAGAAGAGACCTAGCCTCTATATATATAAGAAAACCCTAGCCACATTGGGCCCTTTCATAAAAGGCTCAATTCGCTGATTAGGCCCACACTAATTACTGTCAACTCACATTGATAATAGGTGCACACTAGCTCATGTATAATAGATCACAACCTTATTGGGCTTACCATGTTTGTCTCATCCAGACTTGGGTCCAACCCATGTTTAGAAAACACCCACAAATAATGTGGGCTCAATCAAGAATAATCTAACATCTCTGGTTCTATTTTTTGCGCTGTATTGGTTTCTGAGCTTAAAAGATTCATTTGAATTTGGAAATTCATTGTGTTTAGTGTTTGGTTGTGTTATGGTTAGATCTTTGATTATGGTTTTGTTGTGGTTTTGGTAAATTTGCACCAATGTTTAGCTTGATTGTGGTATTGGGTTATTTGTTTTTTTACTTATGAACAACTGTTCTTTTGGTTAGTTTTGTGTTTGAATATTGTATCCAATTGATTAAGTATTTCTATGCTTTATTAACTTCATCTATTATCATCTAAGAACATGTTTGATATAAAAAATTTGATTATTTGGTAAAATTCAGGACTTTCTGTATCGATGATGAGTGATGACATAGCGTGTGTGTACTCAAACCTGCTCAAACCCAGGTTCAATTAACACACAAGACATCATGTAATTTTTTTTATGTTAAATATGTGTTTAGATTCAATTAACATACAAGACATCGATGGTTGATCATAATTTGAGTCAGATTCTGATTTTAGTTGAGAATTTTCTGCAATTTTTTAAGTTAAATATGTGTTTAGATTCAAATTAAGGTGAGAATCTATTTTCTCATTTTAATCATTTTTCATTTGGGCTCTATATATAGGTAAAATTAACTCCAATTTTAATCTTTAATGTTAGAGTTGTTAATATTTTAAATGAAACTGGGATGTGTTTTTGTTTCTGGAACTTTTTTGCGATAACGATGCCAGCACTGTTTTTCTAGTCACTTGGCGCGTAGAATTTTGTAATTGAGAGAGAATGTCGGGAGGCGGTACGCAGAAGAGTTTGAGGAAGGCCCTTGGAGCTATTAAGGATTCCACCACTGTAAATTTGGCAAAAGTAAATAGTGATTACAAGGTATGAATTATTGGGATCCTCATGATGATTCTGGCTAAGATGGACGGTTTTTGATCTTGAATGGGTTTTGGAATTTGAAGGAGTTGGATATCGCAATTGTTAGGGCCACAAATCATGTTGAGCGCCCAGTGAAAGAAAAGCACATAAGAGGTGGGTATTCAATCATGAATGAGATGGCTTATTTTTTTATTGGCTTGCTCTTTGTTGTTCATCTTTGTTCCATTTTGTGTTACTCAATTTTTAATCTGCCGCTAAAATGGGTCCTGATGGAGATTTTTTCACTTTTCCCTTTGCAGCTATTTTTGCTGCTGTTTCAGCTGCAGGGCCTCGAGCTGATGTTGCATACTGCATACATGCTTTGGCTAGACGATTGGCAAAGACACATAACTGGGCGGTATGTGTTCAACAAAATCAACTTTTATGATACTACAACTTATCTGGGGAGGACACTTTTTTGTTCTAAAGTAACTGCAACACATCAAAGTTTACAATTTAAAGGTGTTTCCAGGGTTTAAACTAAGTAATATATAATGATCGTCACATTTAGATGAGCTTGAGTGTTTTAATCACTTGTGTTTGAAGTGAATAATAAGATTTAGCAAGTGGAGAGCAAGTTGAAGTAGCACTTCATCTACTGTTTTATGCCCAATTTAAATGAGTACTTTTTTCTTGCTGAAGTACTAGAGCAATGTATTTAAGGCGTGGGGCAAGTTCTTCTGTGGATTGATGAATTTGTTTTGTAATGCAGCCCATAAATGTCTTTGATTTGATCAGTATATATGGTAATCGTAATTGCTATCTGATAAAACAAGTGCCCAACGGATGAATATATTTCGGGATTAAGACACAAGAAGGGTTACAAATATTCCTACCTGGATGCACCCGCTTAAAAGATTCTTCTTTCTGATTCAATGAAATAGGGCAAAGGTGTGTGGGAGAAATAATTCTAAAATGAGAGAAGATTTTGTCCACCAAGTGGGAGAGAGCTGACGCCTATTGGATATTGTTATTTATCTCTTGGGGTCCATAACGATCTGAAAAATTTTCCTGTTCATTGGAGCGCCGGAGTGCGGGGGTTGTTCCCATCATTGAAGTCAGAGTCTGGGACTGAGCCTTCCGAATGATAAAGACAAAAAAGTGCTTAGTGAAACAAAATATTCCGTTGACTTTTTTTCTCAGGCCACATCAAAAGACAGATAGAAAAGGTGGGAGAGATTGACTTTATGAAATCTAGTTGTTTCCAAAGCTATGCAAAGTGGGGCCCCTTATCAATTAATAAAGGAAATTAACCAATTGACTTAGTGATTATTCAATCTGGATTATGCAATCTTAGTATCAAAAGTTTGATTTCCATCCAAAGCATTAGATCTTATGAACAAGAAACATCTTTCTCTTTATGCTCATTTTGTTAGCCTTTGAGTTTAGTTATGTGTATTAACTATCCACTTTTTATGTTTTTCTGTTTGCAACTGAAGCTTAAGTTTACCTACATAATGTATCGACTCTTTCAGAGCTAGTGATATTAATCGGCTAATTGATGTAATGCTTTGCATGCTCTATATGAAAATGGGACTTCGCTTCTCTTTGGTAAGATTGTGCTTTCTTCATTCAAGAAGAAAACAACATATTTTCCATTGTGGAATGTCCACTGTATAAATGGGATATATTCAAATTTGTTTTGCTTTCTGCTTCGTGAATCAAGATTTAGTTTGACACTGAGTGTCATAATGGTAAAACATGTCCATGAGATATTATCTAAAATTTTGATGGCAGTAATGTACTTTCCTATACTAATTAATTCTGGGATTTTCAAGATAATCACCTATTGTCATGTATAATTGGCGAGTTGCCAGTGCATGAACTCTCCATAACTGACTATTTCTTCTATTTTTAGGTTGCATTGAAAACTTTGATTGTTATTCATCGTGCTTTAAGGGAAGTGGACCCCACTTTTCATTTGTAGTGATTAGTATGTCCATTTGAAAGCATAGAAAGCAGCTTCTTTCTTGATAATGTTGTTACTTCTTTTCAGCATGGGATTATCGGTCATTTGATGATTGAAGTTGATTTTAGTTTATTTATTTATGGATACCTACTAATGGACTACAGAATAGGAGTATCCAACATTCGTTATCCACATAATTATTATTGCAAATTGTGGCGCGGAGAACTAAAGAATTGGACACTCCAGAATTGCTTGAGCAGTTACCAGCTTTGCAGCAGCTTCTATTTCGTGTTCTAGGTTGCCAGGTAACTTTTTCTTGATTCAGTCAACTGAATTAAGCTGTATCAAACATAATTTTTCTAGCTTTCAATATACAAATAGTGGGTCCCATGATGAAATTTTCGTGCAGCCACAGAAGCGGCAGTCAATAATTTTGTGATTCAATTGGCTCTTTCTATGGTGAGTGGATTTTATAAACCTTTTACTTCTTGCATGGCCTTACTGGAATGACTTGCAAATAGCATGTCCTTGACCGGATTGTTTATATTATTTTCAACAGGTTGCTTCTGAAAGCATTAAAATTTACAATGCTATCAGGGAGATTTCCGGCACCACAATTTACACTACAAGAAAAGTCATCTTTGGTAAACCAAAAAATTCGATGCTAAAAGTTACTTTTTTGTCACTATCCATAGCTGGCGACGATTTCTATTTGGTTGCCAGGTTGTTGTTAAAGCCTTGTCACTAAAAGGTTTGGCGACAATTTTGTTATTTCGTCACCAAAAGTATATTTCGGCAACCAAATTAATAAAAGAATATACCTTTTGCAACCATTGTAAAATTTGGTCGCCAAACATTGAAACTTTCTGCAACCATTTTAAAATTTTGTTGCCAAAATTTAGTTTCTGTCAACAAAATTATTACCTCACTAAACGACTACAAACACAAATGAGTGAGTTTGTCACTAAAAGTGGTTATCAAGTGGGAGAATTATACATTTAGTGACAAATTAAATCGTTGCCAAAGATAATTAAAAGGTATTAGCGACTAAAATATACTTTGTCGCTAAAAGTACATTTTGGCCCAAATACCTATTAGTAAAATAGATTGGGCATATTTTTTTTTCCTGGACCAATATATATCTATAAATAAAATCACAACCTGTGCATCATCCATACATCCATTCTACTTAACACTTTATAAATCAAACACTTGAAATAAAGTTCCAAAATTAATATTTCATATTACAAACATAACATTTACAAAGGTCCAAATATAACAAAATATTTATACAAAAATACACAATCTTGAAACAAAATGTAGGCTGAATACAAAAAAATCTCCATTGATGTCCAGATCCATCTGCATGTATGAGTCCAATGTCATCTGTAACACAACAAATAAAAAAAAATAGTTTTAGCACACATCACCCAATTATATAAGACTAGACACATAATAAGCAAGAAGATATATTATATGTTGTAGATGCATCTATAATATTATAAAGCAAATACTTGGGGTTTGGTGAAGCTGGTGAAGTTCCAAATTTAAAATTGTGTCATATTTTTCATTTCCAAAAAAGCTTAAAAGCTGCAAGAGTTACAGAAGACCAATATTTGAAGCAACTGAGGGGTAAATATGCCACTTCAGCGTCCTTCCACAACAACTCTCAATGGCAGTTTTTTCTTCCCTCACTTCCCCACGTTCAAACTAGCAGTTCCTTCTCCACTCTATAGCTCCTCTATTTCTCTAAAACATACAACACTTTCTCTAAACTTCCTCCATGGAATGTAGACGGTCATCGTGTTTCAACGACGGTAATGACAAGAACAAAAAAGGCAATGCCAATTGATGCCGTTGTGTAGAAGCCTCTGCGGCCATTTCTCGATCACTTCAAGGTCATAACAAGTTGTGTGGATTTACGAATTGGTATTCAATTCGAAGACAAGCATTTGTGTTTGGGTAGTTTTTAAGGTGGTGCGTTTTGTACTGTGTTTATCCACATTAAGCAACTGGGTTTCTTATGTTTAAAATGTTCACGATATGCCGAGTGGTAATGTTGCAGAATTATAATTTTTCTCCATCGGTGGTAACTAGAATGCGTAACTCCCTCACAATTTCTATAATTTTTAAATATTTCATCATTTGTAATTGTGTCTATATAGACATCCATGTAAATACTGAAAACCTTAATTAAGTGCGATGCTCATTGGTGATTGTTTTTAATACACTGATCCCATGAATTAGGTGTATTTTTATTCATTATTTAGATATCAAACCAGTAATAGTGGTCCATGATCGAGAATAGTATCTTACCTGTAATACCCCGAGAAAATAATAATAATAATAATAATAAATTTGGTAGCTTACCCGTTAAACCCTCACACCACACACATGAATCGGTTGGACCATCATTTTTCTTCCACTTGATAACACTTAAACCATGCAATGAAATAGTAAACCATGCAAGGATCACACGGCCAAGGGCCACACCAACTCTCTCAAACGACCAATGGACACCTAAGCCACCCTTTCACCATTCCATGTGATGATAGACCCATACAATGTGCTGAGATATAACCATGCAAGGAGAGCAAGTCTCCCACACGGCAATAGCCCTTCCATTAAGCCAAAGGGCAATTCTTAAGGATAACCCCTCATCCAGCCAAGAGTCACACCTACATGTATGGCTAGCCACTCTTCCCTTCTCAAAGTTTGACAACTTGATCACTCATTCATGAGACCGAACAGGCAAAGAGAGTAAGTCTCTCATGGCTGATTTTTTCAACCCATCAAAGGTCACTCCACTCATCACTTCCCTCAAAATTGCAAGATTTGGGTTTGCTGTGAAAATTACTCTCTGCGCAGCAGATTTCAGAGCTTCCTTTGGGAAGGCAAATGACCTCTGTTTTTAATTATGAGACCATAGGTGGAAAGACCTCAAAAAATTACTTGATTTGGACTCGAAATTCACATGATTCCATTGAGAAACAAAAGAGACAACACTACTTAAAAAATGAAGAGTTTCTGATGCGAAATCTGCAGAAAATAGCCACTTTTGGAGGCTGTTTGGCCTATCTACAAAATGTATTTCGAGCTGAAATTTTGTAGATTTGAACTTTGAGATCTAAGGGAAATTTGGGCTTTTGTTTCAGTCAAAACAGTTTCATATTTGAATTTTGGTGATGTTTAAAAAATAGGCTGTTCCTGCAGAATTTTGAAGATCTGACCTGTCACCCTTACTTCAACAACTGTTTCGAGCTACCTAGAGGTATCAAAAACTCATGAAATTTTTACTGTAGTCTCTGGAAGTAAGGATGAGATTTTTCACCAAAATTCAGGTCAATTGAGTATCATCTTCCTATGTTTAGAACCTACAAAATTCAGACCAACTGCTGTAGGATGTTCCTTTCAGCAGCACTGTTTTGTTTTGTGAAATGCCAAAGAAATACCTAGGCTTGTCCTAAAATTGTGAAATTTTGTATGAATACTCCTTGAAAGGTCTATTTCAGATCCGACAAGGTTTGCAATTTATTGATAAAATCTTATGAAGTTATGTCCATTTTATGAGATCTAGCTCAGAATTGGCAGCTCAGAGGACTTAGGAGATGTTGGTGATAAAGTCCTACAAGCTATTAGAGTTTGGGAGACCTGTTTTAAAACTTTATTCCCAACATAATAAACCTTCTTTTTGGAGAGACTTTGAACAAATAGCAGACATGGTTGTCATTATTGAATTTATTTCTTAAAACCGGACTCAAGTTACACTTGGAAGTCTTTGTTTGAAAATGGTTCAATTTTTACTAATTTTATCGGTTATGGACTTAACAGAGTTAATGGGGGTACTCTACAAATCTTACCGAGAAAGTGAAATGCATATGAGATTGGGCACGAAAACCTAGAACGCTGTGACATAAAGGGATCTTTGTTATAGACAAATTTTAGGAGTGGAATGAGACATGAGGAAGACCGAACAAATCTCTATCGTCACATACAACCAAAGGAGATTGCATTTATTAATTTTTAGTAGGTTCATAATTTCAAATTTCAATAATAGCCTTTGGATACCTTCATTTTTAGTGGTCTAATTCATTCATTATCATTTGATCTTGATTAGTTTGTTTGTGTTTTTTTTTTTTTGAATATCTTATTTTCAATTTGCATGTTTTTTTTGCTTAGAATTACCATTAGTTGGTTCCCTTTTTTATTATGTTGTATTTAGGTTTTTATCATTGTGGGGCAAAGTAATCAGATGTAAATAAATGTTTTGACAGTGATTTGTTGCCTTCAAAATGAGTTTGATATGTTTTGTCTTTTATATGGACAGAGTAAAAGAGAAGGTTTTTTTTTTTTTTTTTTGGTTGGTAACATAGAGAATCCAAACCCAAACAATCTGTTAAAATAGAAAAGTTGGGAGGGGCTAAGTGGAGGAAACAAAAGAGAAAGGTTTTAAGAACTAGAGAGCAACACCAAAAGTGGCTTTGATTTTACTCACCTACTGTCATGCTATAGTGGGCCGCTTCCTCTGTTCTTACCCAATACCTCAACCCCTCTCTCTCCTTTAGGCCCAAACCAAGACTTCTTTTAACTGCCCAGTCATTATTACTTATAACCAAGATATTAATTACCTAACAAACTAACAGTTAAAGTCACAAGGCTTCATACATATTTTGAATTATACTCACAAACTAATAGTTAAACTAAGAAAATAGAATAAGTAAAGGAAAGAAAATATGAAAAAGAATAATTAAATATCAAAAGAACCTACAAACTGTGGAACAAAGTAAGTAAAGCAAAGAAATATAGAAGTATTGGAAAATAAAGAAGCGGAATAGAAAAAAATCTAAATCTATAAATTTGATGAGTTTGTAAAAGTTTCTATGTTTCTACATGTATGAATTGATGTCAATGGAGATTGGCGTTGGCAAAGAAAAACTTAGAAGGGGAGGTAATGATTATTTGACTTTTATGTAACTGTTATTTATTTATTTATTATGTAGCTAGGATGTTTTAGGGACCCCAACTATGGATACAGGTTTTGAACTCAATTAGACTTCTCCTTTTATCTCTTAGTATAGATGTATATTAAGCAAATAATAATAATAATAATAATTCCCAAGTGCACAACACAATCATTCTGCAGCCCTTGTGATTGAATCAAACAATATAATGCTTGTGCTATCAGAAAATTGAGAACTAAATTGGATATATAAACTTACCAAGAAGTCAATCCCTAAGAACTAGTTGAAGAACACCTACCACCACGACTGGTTAGCACCTTCATCATCTTAGCTTGATGCCACACGACCCTCTCGAGCTCTTCAAACCTCTTGTTCTGATCTTGGATCTTCTCCTGTGGGCTCTGGGCCAATACTCTCATGGACTCTATCTCTAGTTTGAGACTTTGAACCTCCTCCTGGTTTTGTACTTGTGACGCTTGCTTAGATTTGGAAGAGGACGATAGCTTTGGACCAACCCCAAATCCTTTTAAGTACCCTGGCCTTGACCCTAACACTTGAACTGAAATTTGCTCATTTGTTATTGGGGATTTTTTGGGCAGCAAAGACTCCTCATGATACCTCTTCATCTCCTCCTTTCATGTTAAACTAACTTAAACAATAATTAATGTTACATTGAAATGAAAGAACTACAATTGTTCTTCTACATACATGTAATTCACCACAAACTGGCTCTATCCAATCATTCTTTTTCTTGCTCCAATGAGCTATCTTGTGGAAGTCTACAAATTGAGACACCTCATCACCATCTGCACTTGGCTGTTTCCATTAATTTTATAGGTAAGTGTATTTTAAGAATTGGTCACAAAATAAAAATTTTTAAAATGCATATTACACCTCCTGAATAGACATTCCTGCTGGGAATGATCTGGACCCCATAGTATGATTGTAGGGTAATTTGGATCAATTTTCCTTGTTTTGTGCTAATCGTTTCTACAAAGTAATTTGATTAATAATGAAAAAATTAGATGAGTAATAATTAAATATCAGTGACTACTAGGTTACCTTATGAGTTTCCTCCTGCCATGCATTGTCAATCATCTATGTCCAATCCTCTTGCTTCACCTCATGATATGGCTCACTGTATGGGTCAATACTAGCCTCTAGCAACTTAAGGGAATACACCTTCATTTTGCTCTTCCAGTTGTTGTATAAAAGTGAACATTTTTTTTGCACAGCCTTTTGGACAATTGCACTCTCATCATAGTCCATCTCAAATTTATCCTACAAAAGTAAAATACAATTCTTACATTAAAAATTTGTGCTATATGTGTTAACATATATATATATAAGAATACCAAATGGAATTACCCGGGTAGCTTGTATGATACTCGCTCTAGCTGCAACATTAATTTTATCCCACCGTTCCACTCCCTGTAGTGGGCAGCATGCCTAATTTGGACCCCTAACTCATTAACCACCCTAGAGGCATTAGCCCTTGTTGGTGCTCCAGTCTCCTTTGGAACTGTGATTGGGAGCTTGTTGCCCCCATTGTGAGATATAAGATGGGCTGTGTGCTTCCCTTTTGTCACACCATGTACAGCTCTGGCAGATGAACCTGTTATAAGACCACAATAGCATATTAATAGACAACATGCAAGGATTCTACGTTTAAGTACATTGAATATATAAAAACAATAGTTGTAAAATGCATACACTTACCAATAGTATTAAGATGGATACGTACACTAGATGCCGACAGAGATGACGTCCTCCCCCCGGTTGGGCCCAACCCTGCTGTGGAAGTTGGTGTCCTCCTACCACTCCTGGGTGCCATTTATGTAATCTGTCAGACATGAAATAAGATAAAAAGTAATACCAGGCAATGTATATAGGCAATTAGCTTATATTTTCTCATTAAATAATAAAAAATAAAAGACGTTACATATAGCAATGACTTTTTTCGTAAGTGATATGCTGGTTCATTTATCATATATAAAGCATAAAACATTAACTAAATTAAGGTTCTACATCAGTATCTCTATCAGAATCAGAATAGGAATACACTTCATCTTCTTCCTCATCAATAGGCTCCCCCATCAATTCATCCCCTTCATCGCAAATGAAACCATCATCATCAACACTGTCAACATGGGCTCGTCTGTCTAATTACAGAACTACATTGCTTAGAATGATTTTAGCATCGAGATCTTTCCTATGAAATGACCCTGTAATGTGATCTTCAATGACAATTGGGACAACTTCAGTAGTTTCATCCTGTTGGAACACATCATTTGGTACAGATAACTCAGTATCACTGGGATCTACACCATTCACCTCTAGCACATCCCATATTCCTCGACGTTGGAATCGTTCTACAACTTTCCAATTTTCACCTAATTTGGTATCATTAAAGTAACAGACTTGTTGCACTTGACTTGGTAAAACACAAGGGTCATTTTTGTACCACCAACTTCTTACATCAATGGTTGTGAAATGTTCATCAGTGCGCAAAGTCTGATTACTACCATTGTTGAACCATTCACATTGGAACAAAATAACTGGACGTTGACACGTATATTTTATTTCCCACACTTTACATAAGTGGCCATAGAAGTCACTTTCCTGTCCTTCATGGTTCCCTTCCATGACCAACCCGCTATTCTGACTTTTAAGACAATTCTCACGGTCTTTGGTATGAAATCGGGCTCCATTACAAATGCAACCTGAATATATATTCACAATTGGACCAGGACCATTGGCTAATGACCATAATTCATCAGTTGTTTCTCGTGACCCTTATGCTCGTAATTGATTCATCTACATAAACAAAGTGTATGGTGTTAATATTGATCTAATTATAGTTCAATAATGTACAACTTGCTGCATAGATTTCTATATCTTACACGTTCTTTGAACCATTTAGGAAATTCTTCTTATTGTCTCTTTGTGATGTCACTTGCACTTTCATTCTCTAACAAATTCTTGTGCTCCCTAATTAACAACATATGAATATAGGTAATTGATTGTGATTAAAAACCATTAAAAAAACATTATGTCTATGCATACACAAAATTAAATGGAAACATACTATAGATATGGGTCTAATTCAGAGATATTGTATAAGACAAACCACTGAGCCATCTCACGTTCCTTCTCAGAGACATTAGTAGCCCTTGTGATTACCCCAAAAGGACGGATGTTTTGCGTGAATACAGCCAACCCTAACCCATGTTCACCACCATCATCATTCCGTTCTTCTCGATTAAGTACTGTTTCAATACCGCCAAGATACATTGAGCAAAAAGTAAGGCACTCTTTGACAATGTAAGCCTCTGCGATTGAACCTTCTGGATGAGCTTGGTTGCCAACATACCCTTTTAGAATTCCGAGTAGCCTTCAATAAACAGTATGATATTACATATGGCACATAATTGCACTACAATTTAAATTTAATTTCATAGCAAAAGAAAAATAATTATCGTTCAATTGGGTACATCCATTGATACTGCATTGGCCTAGCAAGCTTAACCTTGTGAGGCAAGTGAATTGCTAAGTGGATCATCATATCAAAGAAGGCAGGAGGAAAAATCTTTTCAAGCTTGCAAAGTACTAGTACGATGCGATCCTCTAATTTTGCCAAATCTGTCACCTTCAATGTCTTCGAGCACAACTCTTGGAAGTAATTTCCCAACTCAAACACTATATTGCAAATATCCTTATCTAAATACCCACGCATCCCAATTGGAAGAAGCTGTTGTAATAGGACATGACAGTCATGGCTTTTCAAGCCTGATAACTTATCACCCTTGGTACTCATGCATCTAGAAATGTTTGCAACATAGCCATCAGGATACTTGATTGATTTCAAAAACTCACAAAAACCATGTCTTTCCCGTGAGGATAATGTGTACAATGCTGGGGGTTTTGCAAAGGATCCATTTGCTTGCCTTTTCAAGTGCAGCTCTTTCCTTATTTTCATATCCTCTAAGTCCTTGCGTGCTTTATACGTGTCCTTGTTCTTCCCATCTATGCTTAAGAATGTCTCAAGCAAGTTATCACATGTATTCTTCTCTATGTGCATGACATCAAGGTTGCGTCGAAGTTTGAGTGTCTTCTAGTATGGTAACTTAAACAAAATACTTTTTTTGGTCCAATTGAGTACAACGTTTTCTTCCTTTTTCCTTTTATTTTTGCTTGGATGTTTCCCAAATGGCTTGTATATTCTTGAATCTAATTGCTCTAATATTTGTTCCCCAGATAACTCCACAGGTCTTGACCGAGCCTCACTTTTACCATTAAAGAGCTTACACCTTCGCCAAGGGTGGTCCTCAGGCAAGTATCGGCTAGCGCCCACGTAGCCGATCTTATCTCTCAACCGTTGTGATGATGCATCTTTGTTAAAGCTAGGGCAAGCCAAATAACCTTTTGTTGTCCACCCAGATAGGTTACCATATGCAGGAAAGTCATTAATAGTCCATATAACAGTTGCATGCAATCAAAAAGTCTGTCCAATTGAGGCATTATAAGTAAGGATGCCATCTTCCCATAACTCCTTCAACTCATCAATTAGTGGCCGAATGTAAACATCGATATCTTTCCTTAGTGCCAGTGGTCCAAGAATAAGTAACGACATCATACAAAAAGGCTCTTTCATACACTTCCATAGTGGTAGGTTGTATGGCATAACTATCACAGGCCACATGCTATAAGAGTTGTTCATATTTCCAAAAGGGTTGAAACAATCAATAGCTAGCCCTAGCCTTACATTTCAAGGCTCCCGGGCAAAATCAGGATATTGCTGATCAAAGTCCTTCCACTCCTCACCATCGGCTGGATGCCTTAATATACCATCGTCGACACGTATCTTCTTATGTCATCTCATATCTGAAGCTGTTTTCCTTGACATATACAATCTTTTTAACCTCGGATCGTAAGATCTTGTGGGGAATCTTTTTACCCTTACCATCATTCAACTTGTATCTAGGCTCTTCACAAACCGGGAAATTTTTTAGATTTGCATTTTCCTTCCAAAAAAGTGCACAATCATATTTACATGCATGCATACATATGTACCCTAGGCCCAAATCACGTAGTAATTTTTTTGCTTCATAAAGCGTCCATGCAATCTTTTGACCACTTTTTGGTAAAAGGTCCTTCAATACCCCCAGCAACATATCAAAAGACTTATTGCTCCACTTGTTCAAAACTTTCATATGAAGCATCTTAATCACGAAAGACAACACAGAGAACTTTTGACAGCCTGAGTAAAACTCTCGTTGAGCATCATCCAACAATTTATCGAAGTTTTGGACATCCTCACTTTCAAAACAACCAGCAACTTCATCTTGTTCATCATTCACAATATCACCCATACAATAGTCTTCCAAGAAATCAGATAATTCATCCTAATCCTCATCTCCATTGCCTGTTATTCCATTCCTAACACCGTTACTCTAATCGTGATGATTATCATTAAATGCATGGGGCCGATGAATTGGAGTAGGTTCTCCGTGGTGCACCCAAGTCATGTAAGAAGGTGATATCCCTTTCCAAACCAAATGATATTCTGATTACACCCTAAAAGTGTAATCGTAAGCCATTAATTCACACCTTGTTAGACTTAGATTGTAGTTAGTTGTCTTAATTTAGTTTCATATTTGATGTATTGTATTTTGTGTGTGCTTTGTAGGTTTTAGGAGCTAATAAAGGCAAATAGACCCAAAGAATGATCAAGACAAGTTCAAAACAAACAAACCGGCGATGAGAAGTCAAACCTATTTCGGTATTTTGGCCATAACTTTTTACTCCAATGTCCGATTGAGCTGATTTTTGCTTCATTAGAAAGAAAACGTCAAGATCTACAACTTTACCTCTAATGTGAATTGGCTGAATCAAGCTCTAAGGTGGTCAAATCAAGCTTCAAAATTTCTAGGTCGAATAGTGATGAATAGTACCCGTCCAAATGGTCACTGTTCATCAGACAGCACTATTCACCAGATGGTCACTGTTCATCAGACGGTGAATAGTGCATCTGGACGGTTATTGTTCACCGTCCGGACGAACTTCAGACGCGCGTCAGATGCACCGTCTGATGACCGTTCGGACGGTTACTATTAATCCAGAATGCATTTTTTGCATCCAAAGTTGCGTTTTTAAGATTTTTTTGTAAAGTTTTTGTGTAGTTAGGGTTAGTTTTAGCATGAGGGGTGGTAGGAAAAGCTCCTAAGAGGTTGGTTTTTTCATTTTTCTTCATTTTTAGCTTAGATTTAGCTTTGTAATTTGTAGTATAAATGTAAAACTTGTAGTTTTCTTTGATTGTATTGTATTTTCCTTCACTCTCTTGTATTTTTTTTTTATTTTTCTTGTACCCAAACATTCTTTAATTTCAAGTAATTTTTAGCTTAAATCTTTACATGCTTTGTTTCCATTTTTCATGTTTTTATTATGAGTTTAATTAGCTAGATTTTGGATTGGGTTCAAATGTGAAAATCACCCAAATAATTCAAGAAATTCAATGGAGGTATCTTATGAATTAATTGCCATATTTTCCTAGAATTCGAATTTCTAGTAACGAGAGGTGGAATTTTAGAAAGCTTGGATTATTGACTAAGTTTGAGGATTTTCATCACTCAAATTGATGGTATTAATTTAGGACCCTTGACTAGACAAATACTCCACAATTGCTAGAAATTCATTCTCACAAATTGATTGAAGATGCCTTAGAAACCCTATGTTATTGACTATGTTTGGCTAATCAATGCACAAACCAAAAATTTGGTATTGACTAAGTTGGATCAATGGTATTAACCTTTGATTCCTCATTGAACATGTGTCTAATTTCAATTGCTTGAGAATAATTGGTTTTCAAAGCTAAATCCTCCGACTCAAACACACTTAAATGTTGTGTTTGATTTGAGTTATAAACCCCATTGGAAGCCTTGGATGAAATTGAGTGAATGGATCATTTAAGCACAATTCCCTTTTAATTGCTTTAATTCTATTTTCACTTTACTTTACTTTAATTGTCTAGTGTTAATTGCTTTAATTTCCATTGCATTAGGTTAGTAATTCAAAACCATCATAAAAAATCCAAAACATTTTCGGTCCTTTTATTTTCCTTTTTATTTTAGATCCAATTCCTTTTTTATTGCAATTCAATCCTAGGTTAGGTTAGTGTGAGTTGAGTGCTAGAGCCTATATTTGGCTAGGTCCCTTGGGAGAGAACGATACCGGATCTTTCAGTTTATACTTTATCGCGACCCCCGTACTCTTATGGGATACTAACTCCATTTGTAGGAATACCGCATTTGGGGGCGAGTCATATTCCACCAGTTTACTGTGATGCTGTTCAAAATTCAAACATTCCAGACATGGACAACGAATCTCAACATTTGGGCCACCTTTTGCTGTAGCAAATTGAAGAAATGACCTCACCCTATCTTGATACTCCTTAGTCTTTTCCTAAGTAACATCTAGCTCTTGTCAATATTTGCCATATCTGGTCACCTACAAATTTCAATTCATGTCAAGTGCAATGCACCATACATACCAACATCTCTAGCTCTTTCCTGTTTTGGTTTGTGGTCTTGTGCCATACAAGAATAAATCATATATATACTGTAAAAAGCATCTTAGAAAGCTTTGTCCATCTCTAGTTGAAATTCAGAAACATCCCCCCTTACTTCTCCAAATACACTACAAGGATTGAGTATACAACTACACATAATCTAGTATGCATTTAGACAACAAATGGAGCTATTTACATAAAATCCTTTAAATGGAACACAGTTAAACACTACAGATATTGATTACGATAATAACTTAGGTGTATTCTCATACTGTCCAAATTGGACAATCCATGAAGGACTTCCTTAAAGATGACAGGTATAAGACTATATGCATAGATGAATGAATAAAGCAATACAAAATCAAATTAAACCTTCACATTAATTGCTTAATTGGCAATTGGGATGGCATTCTCATTTCGATCTGCAATCCAAATTTTCATATTCAAAATGTGGGATTAAGAGTTATTTAATAACTTGGTATGTTTTCATATCTATAGCATGTTATTTCTTATGGGGACAAGGTGTTTGTAGTTAATGTAGTTGGTGATGCTACTAACAATCATTTAGATGGATAAATGTTTCATTAAAAATATTGCTAGTGGCATTCACCAAATGCCTTTGCAGCATACAAGGGAGCTGATGAGAAAGCTAAAGGGACTTGAAAACATTGACAGTGTACATAGGAATGAGCATGGAAATCATTTAGATGGACTTGAAAGCATTGCTAGTAGTATTACTTTGATAATGTAGCTGATTTTAACTTTGAAATCTATGGTTTCTTTTTAATATTTACATTCATCCCTTAAAGAACAAGATGACTGATCGTTTTTCAGGAAGTTGTCAATTATAGTCAATTATGTAAAAGGGCAATCCTAACTTCTGTCTTCTCAGTATTATAATAAGACACAGATTAAACATGCCATATATCTACATATACATATCGCATACAAATATAGAGAATTTAAAAAGTGAGCCACTCAGGAGCTCTTAGGAACCTAATCACATAACATAGAGAAAAATTCACCAAGAAATATGAATATATATATATAGAGAGAGAACCTCAAATAAAGAGAAATAATTCGACTAACCAAATAAAATCTCATTGCCAGTGAAATAATTCTAAATTTACAGAAATAATTCTAAATTTAGGGTATAAAATCTCAAATCATGATGGATTTAGGGTATAAAATCTCATTGCCAGTGAAATAATTCTAAATTTACAGACTACAACAACTCGAGGAGAAGGCGGTAATAAGAAGATATAGCATGCCATGTAATGCATGTTCAACTTCGACAAACTCATAATGTAAATTGGCAGCCTAATAGCTAGGAGGAAAGCATCACACAATGGCCAGTTATATTATATGAAACAATACACACTGGTAGCCATGTAATGCATATGAAACTATATATGTATATATATATATATATATATATATGGAGAGAGAGAGACAGAGACAGAGACAGAGACAGAGAGAGAGTACCTCAAGTAAAGAGAAGCGGAGAGAGGAATAGAAAGGAAGTTGTAGCGTCCTGAAGAGGCCTTGTTTAGACTTGGAAGTCACATTCAAAATCTGAAAAATAGATCAAGAAATTGAAAATCACTAATCTAAAACTAAAAATCATATCAATTTTTGTTTACCATGGGAGACATATATACATATATATTTTTATGTATATATTTTTTTTCAATACAAAATTAGAGAACAACACCCATGCAGACCATGGCTTTTTTATGTAGCAAAATGAGCCACAAAATATACTTGTAATCAATGGGTTACAAGTATATTTTTTCACCTTTCATGAAGCAAGTTTGATTGATGCAAGCATTATTTCTGATTCATGTGTTTCATTATTCAAAGTCTTTAGCTTGAATTATCAAATGTTACATTAGCACACAGATTTACCAAATGTCTTTTTGCTCCTAATAATTCATAGTGCCCCAAACAGTGTGTATAAATTCTTGTTTGTATGAAATTTTCCAAATACATGTAATAATCACAACCAATGTCAAACACTTCAAACACTTCAAATTTGATTTTAGTAGTGCACCTCTATGTTGGGGATGAATAGAAAAGTTCACACATCCCAGGTGTCAAGATGCATTTGAACACTAATCTTAAAGTGAAAAGAAATTGCAATGTATGTTTGGAAACTGAAGTATATGCATAGATATACATACGACTATCTAAAGTTAGGGCTTTTTGGAAATTGGTAACACTACTGTCATGGTCTGAAATTGGGTAAGACACATATATAAAAAATATGTGTATATATGTGAAAATTTAAAGCTAGGGCTTTTTGAAAAATTGGGAACACTGTTATGGTATGAAATTGGATAAGAAACACACACACAACACATATATATATATATAGAGTTGCTTGTATGCGGAGTGAACAATGCCTCAATCGATCAGCAATAAATATCTCACAATGGCCTGGAACAAATGATCGAACTGCTAGTGTACGCGCAGCTGTGATTGGGTTGAAAGGATAAACAAGGCCTTAATCGACCGGTAAGAAATATCTCACAATGGCCTGGAACAAATGATCGAACTACTAGTGTACGCACAGGTGTTATTGCGTAGAAAGGAAGAGAGATGTACAACTAGAGAGACATGGAGAAGGATTTGGAGAGAGAGAGAGAGAGAGAGAGAGAGAGAGAGAGAGAGAGGGAATTGGTTTTCTTATTCTAGAGCAATTCCTACAATTAAGCCATGTCGTGGCAACAAAATAAGAGATGTTTCCAAACATTTTTAATATTTGGCACAGAAATCCTTCCCTCATTGTAGCGCCAAAATCTAACGGTAGTGGCAAAAATTGGCAACAATAGAATTATCTTGTTGCCAAAAATATTGTTTTGGCAACGATAAAAAGATGGAGTTGCGAAATTCATTATTAATTGGTGACAAGAAACAAAAGACGTTGCAAAATCTTTAACAATTGGCAACAAAAAAAATGTCATCACAGAATGACTCATTTTGGGAACGAGGTAAAATGTTGTTGTGGAAAATATCCTTTTGGCAACTAGAATATGTATCCATTGCCAAACGTCGTTGCCAAAAGTGTAATTTCTTGTAGTGTTATAATGCTACTAGGGAGATTTTCGGCACTACCCCAACCAAACTCAAAGCCTGCCAATTTAGTTGAAACTAATCATGAGTAGGTGCAAGCCATCATAACCTTTAGGAGTGGAAAAATTATCGATAAAACCATTCCTTCTAAGAAAGAAAGTCAAAGGGGTAATGATAAGATTGTGGGGTTGGGAAAAGAGCAAGAGAAAGAGAGGGGTGAGAAAGAAAGTAAGCAAAAGTCAAGAAATAATGAGAATCAGTTTGAGTCTCTTGTTGAATCTAATGATGCATCCAAAGACGCGAGCATTGATATCATGAAGCATGTTCCATTACCTATCATTGACCAAACCTAAGAATGAATTGCTAAATTATGAGATTTATGAGATCTTTAAATAGGTTAAGGTTAATATTCTCATCTTAGATGCTATCAAACAGATTCCCTCCTATGCCAAGTTCTTGAAGGACTTGTGTACTATTAAAAGGAGATTGCATGTTAGAGAGACGGCTATGATGAATGAGAGTCAAAATGCCATTTTACAATGTAAAATTGTGCCGAAATGTAAAGATCCGGGTTATCCTACTATTTCGTGTACAATTGGGGGACATAGAATTAATCATGCTCTGCTTGATCTAGGATCTAGTGTTAATCTTCTTCCTTACTCGATTTATAAAAAATTAGGGCTAGGAGAGTTGAGCCTTACTCGGGTAACTTTGGAGTTAGCCGATCGATCTATCAAAGTCCCTAGAGGCATTATTGAGGATGTGCTCATTCAAGTAGATAATGTCTATTATCCCATGGATTTTATTGTGTTAGATACCCAACCTGTTGAGGTTGTCAATGCTAAACAACACATTCTCATTATTTTAGGACGACCCTTCCTAGTAATTGTTAATACTATTATTCATTGTAGGGATGAGCTGTTGAAACTGTCATTCAGGAATATGACCTTAGAGATGAATATCTTTATCGTGAATAAACAAATGGGAGAGTGCGAGGAATAGACTTTATTAAGTCTATTATCCAAGAGCGCTTTTAGCATGAGTTTTTTGAGGATTCTTTAGAGAAGACTCTAGTTTTGAGTAAGCCTTATGACTAGTTGGAGAATGACTGTGTAAGTGTGGGGGACCCAACTATTGAAGGGATAGATAATTGAGCTATATAAGTGCAGTTCAATGCAACTAAACTGACCTAAGTTAGCTCTAGATTAGGTTAATTATACCTTCTTTAGTGTATGTTGTACTGAGATTCGTATTTTGAGTTCATTGCAGGTAGGTCTGTCAATGGATTGGGTCTGATCCGGATCCGATCTGGACCCAATTTGTTAAGTGTGGGGGACCCAACTATTGAAGGGATAGATAATTGAGCTATATAAGTGCAGTTCAATGCAACTAAACTGACCTAAGTTAGCTCTAGATTAGGTTAATTATACCTTCTTTAGTGTATGTTGTACTGAGATTCGTATTTTGAGTTCATTGCAGGTAGGTCTGTCAATGGATTGGGTCCGATCCGGATCCGATCTGGACCCAGTTATCCAGACTCGAAAAAAAATCCGATACAATCCGGATCCGTTAGATCTATTTGTTATCGGACCGGATATGATTAGACCCGATAAATCCGATTGGAGACCTGATCCGAAAAAACGTTATTATTATTAATTTTTTTTTGCTTCTTATCGATGTAAGAGAGACCAAAGTCATTAAAACCTAATCTCTCTCTCTCTCTCTCTCTCTTTTACGCTTCCCTTTCTCCCTTTCTTTCTTGTCGATAACTCCATCTGCCACCATCGTCGATCTCTCTCTTTTTCTGGATTGCACCGTCGGTCTATTTCTGTGGAATATCCATAGGCGATAGCTCCTCGATCTCCGGCAGCCAAGCGAGTGAAGTTTAGAATGAAGAAGTTTAGCAAGAGAAGCAACTAAGCGAGTCGACTCAGACTGAAGAAGTTCCTCCGATTGCTTAAGGAGGTTGTAAAGGTGAGTGATGTCTTCGGCATTGCTCGATAGCCCTTGGATTTGAGCCACCAGAGACTCCACAACGTTCATGTTCAGGTTTATCTTTCTTCATTTTTACAGTGTTTGAATTTTTGCTAAAATCGATTATAGCAATGTGTTCATCTGAAGAATATTTCTTGTAGTTAACAACTTTAAAATGGGTTTTTAATTTTGGTTAAAAGTCAGAAATGGGTTTTGAAGTTTATTTTAACCTATATAGTCATATTTCAAAATTTGGGTTTTAGAACAGACATTTCAGTATACTCTTGAAGCACTTCTGTTTTTCAACACACAAACACACAGAGTTGGAAGCACTTCTGTTTATCAGCTTATTATTCAACACACAGGGTTTTTGATGAATTTCCTCCTTTTTTTTCTTGGGCAATGCTCAGCGGAAGATCGTTGCTGGTGAAGGTGGCTACGTTCTTGAAGATGTTCCTCATTTGATTGATTACATCCCCGATCTTCCTGTATGCTCTCTCTCCCTCTCTATATATATACACTATAGGTCTGTTCAGTTCTCTATTTTTGATCCGTCCCTGTGTGTTGATTTTCTTATTTTCATCTAAGCAAAAATGGTTTCTGATTCACAAAGCTTCTCCTGATCTGCAGTTTGACTTTGTTGAACTACTAAAACCTCCATTAATTATCTGTAAATAATTCAAGAACACCAAATTAATAATCACGTGTTTAATATCTTTTGGTTTACATGCTACAACAAATCTTTTTGGGTCAGTCAATGATACAATCATTTAACATATTATTGCGAAGAGGGATGTTTGCACGAAGTGCATCTGTTCGGAATATTAAAAATTTCATCAAAATCCAGCTTTTGATAACATCCTTTGAGGAAAAACAAAAAAGTGTTTTAACCTTTGAAATGGTACATATATGCATTGAGTTGCATTAATTTCATTTTTTCCTCTAATGTTCAATTTTTTTTTTCTTTTTCAATATCTCATCTAGCTCTAAAGGTCAATACTTCTTGCAAAAAGTTTACTAATATAGAGTTTTACTTAATTTTTTTTTTGTCTGGTGTGTTATCTATAGTTTCTTAGCTAATGCATTTTAAGTGAAAAATAACGAAATTGACTGCCCTCTCTTCCATGGAGAGAGAGAGAGAGAGAGAGAGAGAGAGAGTTACGTGTGATTATAATGCAGCAGTCTTCACTTCTGTTTTCATTATAAAGATCGGATTTACGTGTGATTAATCTGATTTAGTTTATCTTACATAAATTGTTGTTTGAGAGTTTTGCATTTCCATTGGATTGTCCTCTGATTTATGTATTGCAGGTTGTGGAGGTGCAGAGTATGCAAGAGATAAGGACATCCCAATTATTTTGTTCCCAAAAGTGAAGGAGAAACCTGAGTCTTTCTGCAAATGACCTTGTCACTACTCTTAGGTTAGGTTTTTTTTCCAGATAATTAGAGTTTATTTTGTGGTTTACACATGCATTTGCCAATGTCAACAATCTTCTGTGCTTCATGGTGAAGGATCCACTGTTGCTTTTCTTTTAGCCAAAGTTTTTGATAGGAAAAAAGTTTACTAAAACCACAAAGCTCTCGAGTACTGAGGCAGTAAAAAATATGTAGCACAGAAAGCAGAAAGAATTTGAATAGATGAAAATACTGTCCGACAGATTTTTATTGAGATTGGAAATCTGTTAGACCAATGACAATCATTTAAAGCAAGTCAATACGTTGAGTTTCTCAGCTTTAATTCTTCATCTGGGAATATTTCAAGACTTAGCCAATGGACACCATGAACTTATATTTTTAGATTGTTCCTCAGGACATTTCTGTCTCTGCACATTGAGATTATTCATTCATGGCTGGTTAGTCTATTAGCTTTGGTCTCTTTTGTTGTAGACGGAAAATCCTCTAGATGTCAAATAGTCCTCTGTTTTCACTTGCTTTTCTCTTGTTTTTGGATGCATATCCATCTTTATGTAACTTCTTGCACAAAGTTACTAATTCAATTGGAACCTACTGTCGGTTTTATTATTTGACAACTTTCCTTGTGTTTGTTGGTGGCAGACTTATCCCAATCCATTGCAAGACAACCCTGCATACTCAGTTGTTAAGTAAGTCGATCTAGGCTCTCTTCCGGTTGTAGTTGGTGATCTTTTCATTTTGGTGCCCATTTTTGAATCAGTCATCAATGGTATAAATTTCTGTTTTTCCAGGCAATATTTTGTCAATGTTGATGACACTTTTCAACAAAAGGTCAGCCTTTTTTCATGACTTCCCCTTCCTTTATTTTCTTGGAAGTATTATTGTATTATCTTGTATTTTTTCCAGATATATGTTTAATTCAACTCCATTTGAGGGAATGGGAGGCTAGTGAGCACGAATGTCTACATTTGCTGGCCGGTCCAATGTTAGATAAGTTTGAGAAATATTGGAAAGATTGTTGCTTGGTGTTAGCCATTGCCATGGTTCTTGATTGAAGGTGCAAATTGGTTTTGGTGCAATATTATTTTGGTAGAATTTATGGTAAGAATGTTCAAAGGCATGTTGAAAGGGTCCAACATGCCTTCACTGATCTATTTAGTGAATATAGGGGTGCTTTCTCCTCTTCCATAGGTTCTTGTGAACATGTTATTGATGATGGTAGCTCTAGTGATAGTTAATTGGTTTCTAGTTCTTCCAAGCAAGAAAGCTTGTCTAGTTTCTTTGAGTGGTATATGAGGGATTGTGCTTCTAGGATTCATAGTTATGAAAAATCTGAATTGGAGCAATATTTGGAGGAACCAGTGTTTCCAAACAATGAGAATTTTAATATTCTACATTGGTGGAAGCTTAATAGTGCTAAATATCCCATTTTAGCAAGGATGGCTCATCATATTTTAGTTATTCCAGCCACTACAATTGCATCAGAGGCTGCATTTAGTGTGGGAGGAAGGATAATTGATGAGGCATGTGCATCTTTATTTTCGGATATCGTGGAGGCCTTGGTGACTACAAAATGACTGGATTGAGTCACATAAAAAGAGAAGTAAGAATTTACAAGAAGTAATTTATTGTTGTTACTTTTTGAAATTCATATTGTATCTTATATCTGATTTTTTTGGTATTTTTAGATGTTGAAGAAAGTTTACTGGATGACTAACACTACAGCAGAATTTTGTTCATTGTGTTCCATGAAATGTCAATCTCTGCTTCTCTCTCTCTTATACTATTAATTTATATGGCATATTCTCCTCAGAACATGGTATATACTTGCTGCCCATTATTTTAAAATCGTATTGCCCTTGCTATTTTTGTTTTTTGTTTGTATCAAGTTGTGTCTACTTGATTTAGTTGTGGGCAGGACTGACACTAAGGTTTATTTGTTTTTGTTTTTCCAGTCATTTCTTTTTTTGTAATTTGAACTTTTAGATTAGAATTGTGTTTCCTCTAATCCATAAGTTCTCTGAGAAAAGTGGGTGACTTGCTAGTTTGTTGGCTTTGTGATTTACTTAATTTTTTTTTATTCATAGGTATAGGAAAATTTATTGTTGTTATATGTGTTATAATTTGTTTATTTTATTGGATTGACACATTGACTTGAGGGTTGTGAGTGATTTTGTGTAGTATCAATTTCATCCTGAATTACGTGGTCTGCTGAGGGAAAAGGAAAATATAAAAAAATATGCATCTAGTGAATTATTAGTTGATCTGATGACACTTCTGATTGGCAGTGCAACTTGGACCGGATAAGTTGGTTCAATGGCCAAGTGTAAGGGCATAATATTGAGAATTTGGCTGGACTAATCCATGCAATGACTGTGTGGGATTTATTTCAAGCCCATTTTGAGGTGCTCATTTCTAACCCTAGGACAACTCCAGTTTAGAAGTGTCTTGAGTTAAGTTGGGGTTGGATTTATTGCTGCAGTACTATGCCTTGTCCCATGTGTGCACAGGAAACAAGAGCTTTTTAATTTTCACCTTTGTTAGATGCTAAAATATGATTTATTATTGACATTGATAACAAACAAGTGAACAAGCCCCTACTGAGCGTTGAAGTGATGGTCTTTCTGCTTTAATTTGAATTTGGTAATGTATAAATTGTTGCATTGAATTTCCTAATGCATAAATTGCTGGTTGACATGTCTTACCCACTTTGTGCCCTAGAGTTTGATTCTTGCATCAACTGATTGTGTTACCAAGAGCTCCTAATTGCTTTTGCAACTGGTGTGAAATCTGTAGGGCATTCTATTGTAAGTTTATTAATGGATGGTACTTAAGCCTGGCACCCTTAAAGCCTGTTAAAATGGTCCCAGGATTTGGAAGGCTGTGCATTACAATTTATAACCTTACCTGATTTATCAATCTTGTTTATAACCTTCCCTGATTTGTAAATTTTGTGTAGGCTACCCTAGATGCACTCGCTGTTCCATGTCATATTGCTGCCAGCACACCCCATTCCCTTTACCATTACCCAGGTTTTAGATGAAATTAGTTATAGTCTGTCAATTTTGATTGTCCATCCCTAATCCTGCTGCTGAATAATAACTACTAAATAGCACTCATCCCTACTGCTGATTAATTAGTAGCAGGATTAGGGACATGAATTCTGTTGGAGTCATCAACTGTTGTTTTGTTCCTAATTCTATTTGGTAGAAGTAACTGCTGGAAATTGGTTAGATGTCGAAAGGTTGAGACCTAGAAGTGGAGTTAATACCTTCTACTCTGAAAATGTTTGTTTCATTTTCCCAATGGAAGTTGTTAGGGTTCAACGGATAGGGTCCTTAGAGTGCTGATAACACGAATTGGTATGGGAGTCAAGGATTTAATGATTTTTCTATCATTTGGGAAAAAGTGTTTTTACCCGAATTTTTTCTTTATGTTTTCTCAGTTTTTAAGTTCTCCAGCAATTTTTTTTATTTGGTTTGTAATTTACTTTTTCTCTGTTAGAACAGTCTTATTTTAGTTTATTTCTTGGTTTGTTTGATTAGATTATAACATGATTGGTAGGTTTGCAAGTATGCCTTCAATTTTCTCTCTATTATATCCTGCATTATATTGAATGATCAATACAACTACTTAAATTTATACTCTTGCTTTACAGTATATTTGTTTCTAGCCTTCACAAATTTTGGCTCTGCAGTTTCTGGGCTCTTGATTCTTCCTTGTGTTGCTGCAGTTTTTGAACTCTTGCTTTGCAGTATAACTAGACGATGTTAGTTCAAAATTTTAATTTGGATGTTGTTAGTTCAGGTTTTTTTTTTTTTAACAGAGGAACAGAATCTCAATGTAGATTGGTAGCTATTGTATTGATGATAACATTATGTATAGAATATAATGAATGGTCATATAGTATGTGGAAGACATTCTAGTGGAAGCTCTTTCAGGTTCAGAGTGCAAGACTTATATCTAATTTGCCAAGTGTTCTTGTATTTGGAAAGCACAATAACTCACCCTCCCTTAAAAAAAAAAACAAAAATTAATAAAAACGGGTTGGGTTTGGTAATCAGGTCAGATCCGATTATAAACGGATCGGGTCTACATGTGACAAATCCAACCCGCTAGATTAGGATCTAGATCGGATCTGGATCGGATTTGTATCTATCAGATCTGATCCAGATCCGGTCCATTGACAGACCTAATTGCAGGTAAATGTTGATAGAGAAGAGGATTGGAGCCATAAAAGTGATCTGGAGTGCGAGCACATATATTGAGGACCGTTGCTAGGATTTGTCTCAGGAAACGTGCAAGTTTTCATTCGCAACTTGGAATGGAATGAAAGATGCGCCGTTAGAAAGATCTTGTGAAATTATACAAGTTCATGTCTAACGAGCATTACGAGAAATGGACTCCAAAAGCCTTGAGCTGAGCTACGAAAAAATAAGGGAAGGCAGTTGAAAATTGTGAAAAAATGCACTGAGCGTTTGAACGGTGGAAACAAGAAGAAAAGTGGCATTTTAGCTGGCAAATTTGAAGAAAAATGGCGATTTTGGCCTTTGGGTTCGAACTCCTATAAAATGGTTCGGACACTCAGAGGCTAGACAAACAAAAGAGAAATTTACAGGCTTAAGTGTTCGAACGCGGATTATAAGGAGAAAGGGACTCTTCGAATGATAAGAAGGATTTTTGGAAAAAATTTCCTATTCCTGCTAGGACTCGGCTTGCGGTCTATATATATCCCTTCAATTTTTTTTTGAAAAGAGGACTATTTCTTGAGCATTTTTACTACTTTTTAGTATAGATTCATAGGAGTAATTAGGGTTTTCAGTATTCTTCTAATTATTTCCATTAAATTCAAGTTTTATTGCTTTAATTCAAGATTTTGTTCAAGACTTCATAGTTTTCTACAATTAATTCAAGATTCGTAGTTTTTTTTTGTTCATTTATAGTTTTTATTTTCCAGAAAGTTTTTAATACATAGTTAATTGTTTTCTATGGCCATGAACGGCTAAATTTCTTAACTTGGGATCAATTGTGAAGATTGATTGGGGATCGAGGCTGAATAATGGAGGTAAGGTTGATTTCACTACTACATCTTCTTGATTCTTCTTTTTCTTTTTCTTCTTCTTTGTTCTAGATACTTTCAAAAACCTGGGCGTTCTATTATGTTCGGTAACGCTTACGCGTGAATACCACACTAAGTATATACGCTGCCTTGTAATGTTTATGCGTGAATTGGGTTCGGCATATGCGCTGCGTGAATCGATACTGCACGTCCTTGATTATAACAACCTAATTTATTCTAGAAGTTGAAGATTGAAAGAACTATTGGTTTTAAAGCTAAATCTTCTGAATCAGACTTACGACATAGTCGAAGGATTTGAGTTATACGAAACCTCCATTGGGATTATGAGAAACTTGGTTAATTGGATCAATTGATTATGAGTCACTCATTTATAAAGTTTCAATAAATTTTAATTGCTTTCATCGTTTAGATTTAGTTTAAATCTTTCGAAAAACCAAATACAAGATTTTTCTTTTCTTTTTTTAGAAGCATAAGTTAGGGTTAAATTAGGGTTGAGTTGAGTGTTAGAGTTTTCTTGTGATCATCTTGGCACTACTCCCTATGGGACGATACTCATACTTCCGATATTCTATATTGCATCGTGACCCATGCACTTGCGGTTGAGCACCACAAATTTTGGTAGCAATTAAGTAATAGAGAGCAAGCAATGTATGCAAGTGGGTCACTGGATCCCATCATTTGAGCCTCTGATCCCTAGTGCTATTAATCCGATCCTTTCTGAGCAACAACCACCCATTCTAGAAAGAAAGCCTTTGCCATCCACCTTGAAGTATGTGTTTTTGGGTGAAGGTGAATCTTATCCGGTTGTCATTTTCGCTAGCCTATCTAAAGGCCAAGAGAAATATTTAATGAGAGTGCTTAAATCCTATAGGAAAGCCTTAGGTTGGACTATAGCAAATATTCATGGCATTAGTCTTCTTATGTGTACTTACCGTATACACCTTGACGAAGAGTCTAAGTCTGTGCGTCAAATGCAAAGACGCTTAAACACAAACATGAAGAAGGTCGTAAGAGGAGAAGTACTGAAACTTCTCGATGCAGGTATTATCTATCCCATCTCTGACTTTAAGTGGGTTAGTCCAACCCAAGTGGTGCCCAAGAAATCAGGTATAACAGTGGTGAAAAATCAGTTTAATAAACTAGTTCTCACTAGGATTCAAACTGGATGGACAATGTGTATTAATTACCATAAGTTGAATGCTGCGACTAGGAAAAACCACTTTCCACTCCCTTTCTTAGACCAAGTCCTTGAACCAGTGGCGGGCCGAACCTTTTATTGCTTTTTAGATGGTTACTCCGGTTACAATCAGATAGAGGTCACTCTAGAAGACCAAGAAAATACCACCTTCACGTGCCCCTTCGGTACTTAGGCTTATAAGGGAATGCCTTTTAGCTTGTGCAATGCACCAGCCACCTTTCAAAAGTGCATGATGTCTATCTTTAGTGATATGATGGAGAGGTTCTTAGAGGTCTTTATGGATGATTTCCCTGTGTATGAGGATACTTATGAAGTTTGTTTGGAACACCTTGAGAAGGTGTTAGTAAGATGCGAAGAGAGTAATTTAGTGTACAACTGGAAAAAGTGTCACTTCATGGTTACAAAATGTATAGTTCTTGAACATATAGTATCCAACAAGGAGATAGAGGTACACAAGGCTAAAATTGAAATGATTCAAAAGCTCCTTACCCCTAAGACCATTAAAGACATTAGGACTTTTATTGGGTATGCTGGTTTTTATCGGCGATTCATAAAAGGGTTTAGTATCATCTTCCGTCCAATGTGTCATCTATTGTCCCAAGAGATTTTATTTGAATAGACGTCTGATTGCCAAAAAGTTTTCGACAAGCTTAAAAAGTTACTGACCACTATCCCTATTATTCAATCACCAAATTGGTCCTTTCCTTTTGAGTTGATGTGTGATGTTAGTGATTATGCAATTGGGACAATCTTGGGGAAAAGGGTAGATAAGAAGCCACATGTTATTTACTATACGAGCAAAACCCTTAATGAAATGAACTATACCACCATAGAGAAAGAGCTTCTCGCCATAGTTTTTGCATTAAATAAGTTCAGATCATACTTAGTCGGATCATTAGTCATCATATACACTGATCATTTCGCACTAAAGTATTTGCTTACTAAGCCCAACGCAAAACCACGACTCATCCGATGGATTCTCTTGCTATAAGAGTTTCATATTGAGATCAGAGATAAGAAGGGGGTAGAGAATGTAGTAGCCGACCATTTTTTGAGGCTCCCTACTTATGGGAATGCCCAAGACTCCCTTCCCATTAGTAAATACTTTTCGGATGAGCATCTTTTTCAAGTGCAAGTATTGTCACACGTTACCACTTCTTGGTATGCGGATATAGTCAACTTTTTGGCAACCAGTAAGATTCCCTCACATTGGCCCAGTCTTGATAGAAAGAAATTATTTAGAAATGTGATATATTTTTCTTAGGATGATCTATACTTCTTCAAGTACTGTTCGATCAAATGATTCGTCGGTGTCTTCCTGACGATGAAATTCAAAGTGTTATGGAGTTTTGTCAATCACGCTGTGGTGGGCACTTTTCTTCACGCAAAGCAGTCTTAAAGATTTTGCAAAGCAGTTTATATTGGCCAACTTTGTTTAAAGATGTTCATATTTTTTACATGTCATGTGATAGATGTTAACGTTTAGGGAGTCTTTTGAGGAGGCACATGATGCCTCTAAACCCCGTTATGGCTCTCAAGATATTTGATTGCTGGGGTATTAATTTCATGGGACCTTTTCCTAGTTCGTTTGATTACCTTTACATTCTTGTGGTCATAGACTATGTGTCTAAATATGTTGAGGCCATTGCCTCTCTCACTAATGATCATCGTGTGGTGGTTCAGTTCTTAAAAGAGCATATCTTTTCACGCTTTGGTATGCCCTGTGCTATCATTAGAGATGGTGGTTTCCATTTCTGCAATAAACCTGTTGGATTATTAATAAAAAAGGTATGGGGTTGTTCATAAGATTAGTACACGTTATCACCCCCAAACTAATGGCCAAGTTGAGTTAACTAATAAGGAGATTAAGCAAATCCATGAGAAAACTGTTAACCCTAGCCGAAAGGATTGGTCTTTGAAGTTAGTGGGCACTTTATGGGCTTATCGGACTACTTATAAGACCATATTAGGTTTCTCTCCTTATAGACTTGTGTACCGAAGGGCTTGCCACATTCCGGTTGAAATTAAACACAAGGCTTATTGGGTCATTTGCCAATTTAATGAGAACATTCATGAGGCGGGCTAAAATAAGAAATTGCAACTCAACGAGTTAGAAGAGCTTCGTAATGATGCATATGAAAATGCTAAGATCTCTAAGGTGAAGATGAAATTCCTTCATAAATAACACATTCATAGAGAATCTTTTTCGATTGGTTAAAAGGTCTTGCTCTACAATTTCCGGTTACAGTTGTTTCCGGACAAGCTTCAAAGTAGATGGTCAAGACGTTACATTGTTAGGGGCATATCACCATATGGGGCAGTAGAAGTTGAAAATCCCAATAATGGAAATGTTTTCAAAGTCAATAGGCATCGACTAAAGCCCTACCTTGATAATTTTGTAAATTTCATTAGAAGTGTAGATCTCATGGATCCACTATTGCTTGAATAGAAGCAATACCCTATAATTTGACAGTTATGATAGTTTAATATAATTTGGTAAATAGTTTCTCTTTGGTTGGGGGACTACTTTGTTTCCCTCCCGTGTTTATTACTTCCCCCTCCCCCCTATTTTATTCCCATCTATGCCTTAAGATGTGGTACTTTTCTAGTTTTTTTTTTTTTTTTTTGGGGGGGGGGGGGGGGGGGGGTGGAACATTTTCATTTTTTTTTGATTTTGTGTTGTTATTTTCTATAGTTTTGTCTTTGTGACCAACAAACATTAAAAAACTAGATAGAGTTATGTCTTTAATTAGTAATTGTGTTGTAACTTCGCATATAGAGGATTGAGTGCTTAAATTTGTATGTTGCATCTATCGAATATTTTCATTTAGTATCCGAGGCAATATAGTTCGTCGTGCAAAGATGGTGAGAAGAGTTGAGCTCCAAGAGAAACAATCTCAACCTCTTACTAGTCGCAGTACTCTGTCCTGTAAGAGAAGAGCAAATGTACTACATAGGTGTCACCGTTGTGCTAGACACCCGTGTGGACAAAAATTGGAAAGGGAGTAACCGACTAATGTCAAGTAATCAAATGGTTTACCTAGATATTATTAAATGGTGAGTAGATGTTGAGGCATTGAGACACTTTGGAATCACCAGAACAGTAGGCTATCTTGATTTTGATGTCAAAAGTCTGGCTCGACTTTGTAATAATTATTCCTCTTAGGGTGTGTTAGGTTATGAGTGTTTATTTTTTGTGCTTATGTTTATCTGTAAATATGACTAACAGTTATTTTATAGATGTTTTGTATATTTCAACTAAAAAAAATAATAAGAAGAAATTCATCATTCACAAGGCTGAAGTGCATACACTTCGACTCTTAGTGCATTTGTGATATATATATATATATATATATGTATAAAAGTTTGCGTATCTTTTATAATTTTTTAAGTTTAATGTGAAATGGAAAGGTAAATTTTGAGAACTTGTCTGACACATGTTTTTATTCTTCATAGCACAAATTTTGTTTTATCCTTTTTTTCTAATACAATTGCAAGGTTTTATCTTAATGCATAAAAGATGATATTTTATATCACTGATTATTATATCATGATAAGTTTAGTATTTTTACATATTATATAGTTTTATCCTTACAAAAGTGGAGATTATTCGCCACGTGAGCTTTAAAGCCAATAATGCTTTTTAGAGTGTTTACATCTACTCTTGATAAAACAATTTTACATAAATTATTCAATAACTCCATTATACTTGTATTTGATTCAAATGTTTGAGTTGTTATAGTAATTGAATATGTTAAATTCTAAGAATTTTGAGCTGTTGTGCACTTTAAAAAATGAATTGAGGCAATTTTTGATCTTTTGAGCAACATATTTCTTTGTTGGCATAATTGTCTTGAAACCATCCTTAAACCTATTTCTTTGTCTCTTGCTACATATATCATTGCTAAAGTTGCATCCCTAAAATAAAATTAAAAAAAACACAAGTATCTTCACTTGTTCAAGTTGAATTTAGAAATTGGGTGTTTTATTTACAAAATGAAAGAAAAAGTAATTAGCAACGGAAGAAAAAAGAAACAAAACAAATGAAAAAGGGGAGTAGAAAAAAAAGAAAGAAAGAAGAAGCAGAAGAAAAGGTTGTCTGTTGAAAAAAAAAATCAATTGAAATTGGGAAATTGAAAGTTTGTATTCATTCTTGATCACATATGTTTTAAGCCTTTTATCCTTTCTTTCTCCTTAGCTTAAAATCTCATGGCTAAGTTATAACCTGAACAAAGTCATCAAGAATTTGAGGTGTACATTGTTTGCTCATTCACTGCTTATAGAATTCACTTATCAATTGCTTGTGTGATTTTAATATTAATGAATTCTTTTATGGAACTATGTCAAGCCATCTCTCACTTTATATATTCACGTTATTTCTTTATGGTTGTCTCTTTTAATTTTATATTACATTTACTCTTTTGTAAGGACAACTTGTGTAAGATGCTTATGTTCTTTCTTACTTTTGAGAGAATATCCAGTGAGGTTAAATCAAAACTTAAAGGATGTATCCGTGTTTTTATGTTGTAATACTTTTCTTATCATGTAATGATTACACACACAAAAGCCTTTCATATATTGTTCTAAGACATTATTTTGCTTATGTATTAAAGAGTATGATAGACAGAACATGCTTGTATTTTGATACATGTCATACTTTATCCTTATAGTCCTCAGCTGCAGGTTTATTTTGATATTTGTGGGTACCATTACTACCCTTACGAGACAACACTCGTCCACTAATGATAACCTAGGAGTTTAAAGGCTTGGTGCATATGCTAAATGCCCTCGTGGTTCCTATGAAAGTGGAGCATATCTTTTTAAGTGTGTTTATTTGTTTTTCTAGGGACTAGCAAAAAGCAAGTTGGAGGTGTAATTATATTATAGAAATGTAATTATAAGTTCCTAATTTGTGTTTGTTAGCATTAAAGTAATTATAAATAGTTTTAATTAATTTACTTTTAGTCTTAATAAATTTTATTGAGCATTTTGTTAACTTTTAGATAAAAGAGGGAGCAAACTCACATAAAAAGAGAGGGGTCTTCATTGATTAGATTCCACCCACATGGGCAAACATCTATTTTTCAACAACTCCACCAAAATAAGTAAGGCATGTTTTTACTTTTGGATAAAAGAGGAAGCAAACTCATATGGAAAGAGAGGAGTCTTCATTGATTGGAGCTCACCCACGTGGCAAACATCCATTTTTCAACAACTCCACCAAAACAAGCAAGACATATTTTTGTTTTCGAAGAAAAGAAGAAGCAAACTTACATGAAAATTGACTTAGAAAGATGAAAATTGACATGAAAAGAAGACAACTCATATGGAAATTCAAATAGAAAAATGAAAATTAACATGAAAAGATGGTAATTGATATGGAAAGAAGACAAAAGAAGAAATTAATAATTAAAAAAAAATAATACATCATTGTAGGGAATGGATAGCTTTATCTTGTGAGTCTATAAATAGTAATACCAAGAGAGGCAAAAGAAAGAGCTTGAGAGGAGGCAAGAGAGAGAGATATATGTAGGAGTTTTCAATTATTTATGAGTAATTTTTTTTTCAAGTCAAGTCTCTTTAATATTATAAGTTGCTAATTTTATTCTTGGAGCCAATTGTGAAAATCATCTGAAGATCTTGGGATATTAACAGAGGTAATTGGTATTTTTCGGTAATTAAATTCTAGATCATTGAAAAAATTTAGATTCTTGACTATGTTTGTAATACCTTTCGCCTTAATAATGCAGCTAGTATATACAAATCGATGGTATGAATCTATGGTATTAATTTTTCTATTCTAGATTTAATTATTATTAAAATTGTATTTTTATTACTAAATCTTTCAAATTAAAGGCTCAAGGCGAAACCAATGATTTGAGTTACAAAATTTCTGTTGATATTTCGGGTGAATCGGGTGGTTTGATTAATTGGATTCAAGACCGTTTTTGTTATTTAAAATCGAGTTCCATAATCATTAAACCTTCCAAAGCAAAATATTTTTCTTTTGGTTACTATTTTTCTGCACCAACTGTCCAAATTTTGGCGGCACTATTCTTGGTAGAATTCAAACAGGTTGACTTAGGTTCCAACTGAAGTCATTGCAATATTGCGGTATTTAGTACGGCTTAATCAGTATATAATCTTTTACCGTGGATGAATTTTCAATGCTCGCTTTGCATATTTTGTTAACCGTTTCTTGTGGATTCAATCTCGACTTACCGAGTTATTATTGCATCACAACCGCACTGACAAATTTTAATCATATTATTTACAAGTGATCAATGATCATTGTTCTGTGACATGCACAATGTCTTCTTAGGGTCACATTATTGCTGCATTATCTGTGTGCACTACGTAGATAACACAACTATGACTTTCAATGTTGTTCCTTTTATTTTTACTCTCGGGGGTTCTTATTTTGTTTTAGTTAGCTTTATTTTTATTGATCCAACACATTTCTCACATTTTTAAGTTATGATTATTTGTTTGTCTACCAGATCAGCATTAACCATGATCACAGATGCACAAAAAAAAAAAAGAATTAATTACTACTGGAAAGGTTAGCTACATAGATATTTTTAACACTCTATAGGATTTGCTACTTCATTAGTTAAACTTAAGTCATTGAACAAACTCTCTTGGCTATAACTACACCTGACTGCAATTATGGAGAGTATTCTATTTTCTGCAGCATGTTTATCCCCAAGAATAAACAGTTTTAATTTCTGATATCCCCCAAGAAGCACAGCCACTTATGTTTATTCCCAAGCATACTCTGCAGGGTTACTCTATTAGACTTAATTTAAATTTTTTATAGAAAATATATTAACATTTACTTCTACTCTATTTCAAGTGCAGGCTATAGAATGTTGCATGGTGTGTTCAACCTCCTTTTTTTTGCATGACATGGGTGTAACCTCTTGCCACAAGCTGTCAGATGCGTTGCTATTTGTTCAATTGCAACACCAGCCCTGCTTTTGAATGCTTATTCATTTTTTACTTCGTTTATAATGTGTGCTATTGGCCAAATTTGTACGATTGTTTGTTGAAGGTAGTCTTTCCTAGTTATAATGCATTAATTATGAACAAAAACAAGATAGGAAAAAATATAAAAAAAATGTTTTGCATTCAAACAAATGTGTCGTGACAAAGAAGTCTAGGTGAAATTAAGACCGATTATAATAACATATATAATTTCTTGCACACATGGAGCATTATTTAAGGCAAAACTTCTGTTTATACGCAGAATCAGTTTGACAAACCATGTTCATTTATAAGCCGTGACAAAGGAGTCTAGATAAAAAGACGGATTATAATAACTACCCTTGTTAACTTGATAAGGAATTTATACATAATATTTTAAGCTTTTCTTTTGAAATTTTGTTTTGTGAAACAGACGTTGAAGAATATAGATCATAGACCGAACGAAAGGATAGTCAAACTTGTGACTTTCATGATGGAGTATAGTCAAAGTTGTTCTTGATGACTTTGGTCACAGTATTTCTACTTGTGTTTCAAAGTTGTGGAAGTTTAGGATGCTTCTTGAAACTTATTTTCCAATAATAATTTCTCTAGACAAGTACCAGTGCATTTGGCCATCGGTTGCATATTTTTTTCTTTATTAAAGCTATCGTATATACAATAATTTGCACGGCCAAATATTTCCAACCAATTCAAACATCGCAGATTCATATGTTTTATATCTGAACAACAACTTCACAGGAGAGCTCTCACTTGGAATTTTAAATAACTCCAACTTGATATTGCTGGATATTAGCAATAATGTTGTGCCTGCAAAAACTCCCAATCGTATTCCTAACTTTCGGGATTTCAATTCTCTCGTGTAGTCTGAAAAAAATTTGGTAGCCTTTCTCATAACCATATTGGTCCAACCATACCTTCTTGTGCAAATCTATCGCAGCTGAAGTACATACTTGCATGCATTTGCACAGAAACAATTTTAGGGGAACCATACCGAATGTTCTATCTGAAGCTTCTGCCTTGGTGACATTGAATGCAAAGGAGCAACAAATTCTCAGGTAGAATTCCTAATTGGAAATTCATTGTCCAATTTCAGGATTCTTTTCATGAAAGGCAATAACCTTAATGGATCCATTCCTATTTGTCGCCTTATAAACATCAGCATATTAGATCTTTCTTAGAACCATTTTTCGGTATTGATCCCTTCTTGCTTGAATGCCGTAACTTTTGGTCAGGAAAGGAACATCAGATGACACATTTCTAACCCAACAATTGGCCTATAATAGGCTATGGAGGCTTAATAACATTCTCGTACGAGGTGTACTTGAATTATGGTGATCATGTTGGTTGGTGTGGCTCAAAGTCCACAAACATGTGCTGGAGGAAACTTCCAACTGCTGAAGAAGAAAAAACCAATCTGAAGTATTCAGCCCACTGGAGGAGGCTTCCAGCTGCTGAAGAAGAAAAAACCAAACTGAAGTCTTCAGCCTGCCAATGGTAGGTGATTCTTGGCCACCCAGTTCACCAACCCCTCATTTGTGCCTATAAAAGGCAATCACTTCTCCATTCTGAAACATCCCTCAAACTTCATTCCATAGCTTGTATAGCATCTGTATCTGTGAGAGTCTTGAGAGAAATTTCTATGAGGGTTTGTAAATTTCTCCAATTTGATAAGAAGAGTGATGTCTCCTGTGGATGTAGGCAAATTGTCGGACCACATTAATCTCTGTGTTCTTGGGTACAATTTTTCTCACTTTGATTCTGGCAATTTCCGCAACAAATTGGTATCAGAGCCACGGTCTGTTCAAAACACCAGAAAATCAAAGTGGTCAAAATTGTTTTCTGATCATACAAGGAGATTGCTCTCGTCTTTAGGAGTCCAACGCAAAAAACGGCGAGTCAAACGGACATCAAAAAAGTCAGTAAATCACGGTCAAAGTTCAGTCAAAGTTCCTGTTACTGTTCATTTGGCCACCAGAAGAATATTCTGTTTATCTGACGGAATATTCCTGAGTCAACTCGGTGCAGAAGTGTTTTTGCCAAACTCGGTGCAATTTTCACCCGTTTTTGATCGAGGCAGACCTATTTTCAACTATTTGGACCATTCCGGAAGCAACCGTGCCATCCGTTTCTGCAAATTCTGCTCCTATGGTATTGTTGTTACTTAATAGAGCTTTATACACTACTTTTCGGGCACGATGGCAGGTTCAAAATCTGAAGAAATAATCGAAAGGCCAGCTGGGGCTCAAACCTCGGAATCCACCAGTAGATCTTGGCAGAGAAGCTCAATGTCCAATGCGAAGTTTGATATTGAGAAGTTTGACGGCACTAACAACTTCGGCATGTGGCAATGCGAAGTTTTAGATCTGTTATTTCGTGAAGGATCCGATATTTCTTTGGGATCCAAACCTGAGGATATTTCCGATGACGATTGGAAATATGTGAATCGTCAAGCCTGCGGCACAATCCGGTTATGCCTTGCTAAGGATCAAAAATATTTCGTCATGAAAGAGACCATGTCTACAAGTCTCTGGAAGAAGTTGGAAGATAAGTACATGACGAAAAGCATAGAAAATCGACTCTACCTGAAGAAGAAGCTCTTTCAATTTCAGTACAAGAAAGGTACTCCTATGATTGAGCATCTAGATAATTTCAATAAAATTCTTGCTGATCTGCAAAATCTAGATGTTGATATTCTTGAAGAAGATAAAGCACTCCTATTGTTAAATTCCCTCCCTGAAAGCTATGATCATTTAACCACAACTTTGCTATATGGAAAGGATATGGTTACATTCATAGATGTTTCTAATGCTTTGGTGAATAATGAGTACCGGAAGAGGGATCAAAATAATCATAGAGACTCAACACCAGAAGCTTTGACTGTTGCCCGAGGCAGAGGAGTTAACAGAAAACTTGATGGATCCAATGAGCGTGGCAGATCTCGATCAAAATCAAAAGGAGGGTCTCATTCAAAACAGAATGGAGAATCATCATACAGATGTCCTGCAAAAGATGAGTGTGCCTACTGTCACCAGAAAGGGCACTGGAAGAAGATTGTCCGAACAAGGACAAATCTACTGCAAACGTTGCACGGAAAACTGATGATGAAGAGGAGTCAGTTTTTACAGTTTCATCACCAGACATCCAATCTGATAGATGGATTCTTGATTCTGGCTGTTCCTATCATATGTGCCCCAACAAGCAGTATTTTTCAAGCTTTCACGAGCTTAATGGGGGAGTTGTGCTCATAGGAAATGACAACACCTGCCAAACAAAAGGGATAGGAACTGTTCGCTTGAAGATGCACGATGGTACAATCAGACGATTGACTGATGTCAGATATGTCCCTGATCTGAAAAAGAATCTCATTTCATTAGGGGTCTTAGACTCCAGTGGTTACAAGGTGACTATGGAAGGTGGAGTCCTGATGGTTGTACGAGGTGCATTCTTGGCAATGAAGGGAACTCGAAAGGGAAATCTTTATTTTCTGGACGGGTGTACAGTCACAGGGAGAGTAGCCATCTCCAGCAATTCTGACGATGAAGCATCTGATTCTTCCCAACTCTGGCACACGCGCTTAGGGCATGTCGGGGATAAGGCTTTGCAAACTTTGGTGAAGCAAGGTCTTTTGAAAGGTGCAAGACTGGTAAACTTGATTTCTGCAAGCATTGTGTTATGGGAAAGCAGACAAGGGTCAAGTTTGGCACTGCCATTCATCGTACAAAAGCAACTCTGGATTATGTTCACACTGATGTTTGGGGCCCTTCCAAGAATGCTTCATTGGGAGGTAAACATTACTTTGTGACATTTATTGATGATTTCTCTAGATACGTCTGGGTATACACTATGAAGCACAAAGATGAAGTTCTGGATATCTTTCTTAAATGGAAGAAGATGATTGAAACCCAGAAAGGCAAGAAAATCAAAAGACTTCGCTCAGATAATGGTAGAGAATACACATCAGATCCTTTTATGGAAGTCTGTCAGAATGAAGGGATAATTAGACATTTTACAGTTCGTGGAATGCCACAACAGAATGGTGTTGCAGAACGGATGAATCACACTCTGGTGGAGAAAGTTCGATGTATGCTTTCTCAATCTGGCTTGAGCAAGGCATTCTGGGCAGAGGCTTCGGTGTATGCCTCTCATATAGTCAATAGACTACCTGCTTCTGCACTTAATGGGAAGACTCCCAAGGAGGTATGGTCTAGACAAGCTGTTTCTGATTATGATCGCCTGCATATATTCGGGTGTCCTGCATATTTTCATGTTACTGAATCCAAGTTGGATCCTAGGGCCAAGAAAGCTATTTTCTTAGGCTTTACTGAAGGAGTTAAGGGATTCAGACTCTGGTGTCCTGAGTCTACGAAGATCATCTCAAGCCGAGACGTTACCTTTGATGAATTTGCTATGTTGAAACAAAAATCTCCAGACAAGAGAATGAAAATCCAAACTCATTACGACAGGTGGAGTTTGACTCTTATGGAGCCAGCAAAGGTTTCTCAAATAGATGATCGTCCTGAAAATGAATATGATAATCAGGACGAGATTTCAGTTGAGGTGGAAGTTCCAGCACCAATACAAGAATCTATTGCCACCAACAGACCAAAAAGGGAGATTCGGTTACCTACCCGATACACAAATATGGTGGCTTATGCACTTTCAGTAACCGATGAAGATGTCCCATACACTTACAAAAAAGCTGTACATAGTGCAGGTATGCTGACAAAGGTGGTAACAGGGATTAAGTTCAAACACTGTTTGGACTTGATCAACATCTCTCAACATTAGAGCGCCTACAGGCGCATTGGAGACAACATTGTTTAGTGGATTCTCGTCAAGGTGGAGATTGTTGGTTGGTGTGGCTCAAAGTCCACAAACATGTGCTGGAGGAAACTTCCAACTGCTGAAGAAGAAAAAACCAATCTGAAGTATTCAGCCCGCCGGAGGAAGCTTCCAACTGCCGAAGAAAAAAAAACCAAACTGAAGTCTTCAGCCCGCTGATGGTAGGTGATTCTTGGCCACCAAGTTCACCAAACCCTCATTTGTGCCTATAAAAGGCAATCACTTCTCCATTCTAAAACATCCCTCAAACTTCATTCCATAGCTTGTATAGCATCTGTATCTGTGAGAGTCTTAAGAGAAATTTCTGTGAGGGTTTGCAAATTTCTCCAATTTGATAAGAAGAGTGCTGTCTCCCGTGGATGTAGGCAAATTGCCGAACCACATTAATCTCTGTGTTCTTGGGTACAATTTTTCTCACTTTGATTTCTGCCAATTTCCGCAACAGATCAAACATACACATGCATTACTCATCTGGTGAGAAAGAGGAAGTGGAGTTCCTAACAAAGAGCAGGTTCGAGACCCACGTAGGAAATATTTTGTACTTCATGTTTGGTATGGATCTTTCTTGCAAAAATTTGACAAGTCCAATTCCTTTGGAAATTGGTTACCTGAGGGGGAATCAAACATTAATTAAACCTATCGTACAACCAATTGACTGGATCAATTCCCAATACATTTTCTAAATTGAAGGAAGCAGAAAGTTTGGACCTTTTCCCACAATTAAGAACAGACCTATGTGTGAGCCAAGGGCCCCGACCTCCTTGAATTTTTAAAATTGTGCTTAGGTCTCATAAGTTTTGCATATCCATAATAAAATAATATTTTGGTCACTCTTAAGAGTTTTTAAAATTCTATTTATATTCCACAGTTTTCAAGTATTTAGGATAAGAAAAACTAAACATTAGCCCTCTAAAATTCAAAGATTTTTACCTTATAATTCCCCAAAGCTTTAAAAAAAGTTTACCTTGGCTCCCCTTCAAGAAAATTCCTAGGTTCGCACGCCCTGCCAACAATAATTTTAGTGGTCACATTACCTCATAATTGGTAGTGCTAACCTTCTTGACAGTCTTCAAAGTGGGTTACAACAACTTATTTGGTAGGGACATCAGAAAGGAAAGTTCAATTCGCGACATTTGACCGAAGCAGTTATAAGGATAACCCTCTTCTTTGTAGAGCTACTGGAGGGAAGTTGCACCAATTTTGAAGAACAAACACCCCCAGTACTTCCAAAACCTGAACAAGATGACCCATTCAAAGCTATATTTTTCTAGGGCTTTGGAGCATCATATGTTGTGGCATTTTTGGGTGTCACAGCCTTTCTCTACTTCAGCTTGTACTACCAAAGCCCGTTGTTCATATTTATCGTGGTGCATGTTTTATATTGCCGTTGATTATTCTTAAGCTCTCTGTTGTGATGAATAAATTTGTATTCTCAATTTTCTTTAGGATTTATGTTTTAGTGAAGCTCTCTTTTGATTTAGTCATGTTCTATTTTTAAAATGGTGGGTATCACATGAATGATTTTTCCATCATAATCATATGCTTCGTCTACATTTGTTTTTTTCAGACTTGTATTTCCATCGTCTGTCCGCTGCCTGCAAGTTAACTCACATTGATCCTACGAGAATATTCTTGATAGCAACAAAGTTAGGGAAATCGTGGTAGACATTATCCTTTGATGCTTGGACAACAATTATTTGACAGGGAAGATCTCACTTAGACTTCTGAAAAAATGTTCTGCCTTAAAAATGTGGATTTCTATAACTATCAATGGACCTAGAGGGGGTGAATAGGTCCTATTCCAATTTTAAATCTGTGTTAATGCAATAATTATCAATCATACACAATAAATTAAAGCATTCGATCATAAGACACGGGTCCTAACAACCGTGAAAAGTTTTAGGAGATGAAACTGTTTTTCACATTGTCTTTGTTTTGTTGTTGATACTAATTTTTTAAAACCCATAAAACAGTTCAACATTTTTTCAACAATACTAAAGCATGTTTACTCGAATATATTCTTATTATTTATTTATTTATTTTGTAAAAGCTTAATAGAACTAAAATAATTTTCAAAATGATATCAGATAGGCCCCAGTACATGAGTACTGGGCAGAGGTTTCTATTTTTTCAATTGATAGGAAATAATTATATCATGAGAAATATATCTCAAGAAAGTATGACAGTCAAAAACTTTAACAATTCCACATAAACCATGATATAAATTCACTACTAGGAGGAATTGAACTCTTGACCTTAACAACCGAATTATTAGGGTAGCCAATGAGATGCTACTAAACCACATGGATATTGGCAGGTATCACACAGCTAAACAGTGGACAATTGGATTGGTGGTGGCAGGCACCCATCGACTCTAAATATATCAACTGCATTGTCTCTGAAAGTAGTATCCAGGTACTATCAAATGAAGTACACACACACACATATATATATATGTGTGTGTGTGTGTGTGTGTGTTATAAATTATGTATATGTGCAATGCTCTTGCACACAACTAAGGAATTATCAAGTTTTGTACCTTGGCTTTTACTTCATTTGCATATGAAACTATTTATGAAATGATCTGTTCTCCAAATTTTAGGGCCCAGAAAAGTTTCACATGACATGTTCCAAAATTTCATCAGAGCTAGTCCTGTGCAATGTCAATACCTCCGAAAGATTTCCCATAGAATAGATGTACATCAAGTTTGATGGTTCTATCTTTTAAAGTTAGAGCAATTGTTCGGGATTATAGGGGTGATGTGATAGCCTCAATTACAGAGAAGATTCCCTATACAGAAGATGTTGATTGTGTTGAAGCAATTGCTACTCTAAGCTATTGAATTTGCAATAGCCTTGTGCTTAACAGATGTACATTTGGAAATTGACTCTCTTACAATCACCACTGCAATGAAAGAACTAGGGCCTCACCTATTTTCTTTTTGGTTATATTTGTCAAGCAGTGTGTGAATATTCCAAAGGCTTGCGTCTATCACATTTCACGTCAAGGAAATTGCATTGCTCATTGCTAGGCCAGAATGGTTCCTAAGATTAAATGCTGGATGGAAGAAGCTCCAAGTTCTTTAATTTTCTGGTATCTATTGATGCTGCAAGTCTATTGTAAGAGGCATTTGGCCTTCTCCTATCCAAGTTCTTTAATTTTTCAATAAACATTCCGGGTTTTTTTTTTTAACACATCCCGAGTTTGAAAATTTCCGGAAATTAAGACTATTTTGAAAAGGGTCTAGTATAGAACGTATTTGAAAATGTAGAGCATATTTCAAAATGCGGAGGATGGTGATAATAGGGAAGAGGGGTTTTAAATAGAATTGGCTGGCTATGCCATTTGATGTATTTCACAAGGTGATTCATTCAGTTTGTTGCCGCCGCTTAATTTCATGTTGCCAAATTGATTTGGCTTCCGTCAATTTGTTGGGAATCATACATGTGGCCGTTATGTGATCTAATTTGATAGCACTTTAACCCTCCAAGTTTTTGTTAACATTTACTTTAGACCTTAAGCTGTGAAGTCGACGGAGATTCTGACTACTACAATTGAAATTTCAAGGATCAAATTAATGGAAGCCGAGATAAAAATTCAGACGGTAAAAAAGTGTAATTTACCCATGTCAAAATTATTATTTATTGATCCAGTGAATAAAAAACAACCAAATAATTAGATCTTTTTTAAGAAAACCACAATGAAGTAAGTTGCTCAGGCAATGTGGAGGTAAGCATAGTAGGGGGGTTTATTTGAAGGAGCAAATGACTTGGATTATGAGTTTAATTTTAATATATTGTTGGTGTACAATATTTTGCACAAATTGACATTAAAATACAATATGTGTCTATAAATATTATTTATGTATTTAAGCTCTAAAAGACAAGTATAGTATTTTGATATTCCGCTTGAATAATTTTTTTTTACATTGACAATGTATTAAAATTAAACTCGTGTTATTCTAGGTCCTGGGAGGCATTTTGGAGTCTCCGTCAAAGTCTTTGGTGTTTTTTTGCTAAAGCAAGTTTAGGCAAAAAGATATTGAGCAAGTGAAAAGAAGGGCATCCAAGGCTAATCTTTAGTGCTTTTTCACTAAAGCAAGTCTAGGTAAAAAAATGTTGAACAAGTGAAAAGAATAGCATTCAAAGGCTGAGAGATCACGCACTTAAAGAAAAAGCAATGAAAAGAAGGGCATCCATGTTTTGAATTTTTATTACTAGTGGAAGGAATTGATTATAAAATTTCGTTACTCATCTAACAATTCGGTAAAAAGATGCTGAAATATATAGTACCCTCTAAATTAAATATTGCCTTATTTTGTTTATTATTTTTGTTATATTATTATTTTCACGCGGAGTTTGTTTGACAAGTTCACTTATATGCCGTGGCAAAAGGAGTCTAATGCAAAGACCGAAAGAATGCAAGTTATGCATAGCATGGGTTAAATTCTCACATAGATATTGCAATAGATCATTACGTAATAGTGTTGAGTAAATTTTGATATCTAATAATGTATGACAAAAAAATAATAACCGTCCAAGATTTGTTAACATTTACTTTAGACCTTAAGGCTTAAGATGTGAACTCGACAAAAGATTGACATTGAAACTTCATTGAAATTACTAGAGTTTGACTGCTACAATTGGAATTTCAAGGATGGAAGCCCATATAAAAATGCAACCGGTGAAAAAGTGTAAATTACCCATGTCAAAAAATTATTTATTGATCCAGTGATTGAAAAACGACCAAACAATTATATCTTTTTTAAGGAAAGCACAATGAAGTAAGTTTTTCAGGGAATGTGGGGGTAGGCACAGTAGGGGGTTTTCTTTGAAGAGCAAAGGACTTGCATTACGAGTTTAATTTTAGGATTAATTGCATTTTGCACTCCTGTAATTTATAGCAAATTTCATTTTAGTAACTTCATTTTTAATTATGACAATTAAGTCATTACACTTCTAATTTGTTGCAATGTCAACTTTTTGTTTGAAAAATAGATAAAACAAATTCACATATGATAACATGGCCTTTTTTAAAAGAGAAATATTTAAAACTAAACCATTTTCCTCCCAAAGAGTCACATATATCACACACGAGTTGAATTAAGAGATTTCACATGAAATCTAATTGTATTATATACATCACAAAGTTAATTACACTTATGATTTTGGAGTGATTTGAGTGAAATTTGTAGTAGATTCTTAGAAAGAAGCATGAGTTTACATATTTGCCCATTAAAAAAGGTAACATGCTTGTGATATGCAAATTTTTTATATATTTTCTAAACGAAAGTTGGCAGAAGGTTGATATTGTAGTAAATTAAAAGTATAGGGCTTAATTATTACAATTGAAAGTGAATGTCTTGAAATGAGATTTGGTATGAAGTGAAAGGGTATAAAATGTAATTAACTCTTAATTTTAATATACTATCAGTGTACAACTATTTTACACAAACTGGTATTAAAATACAATATATGTCTATGAGTGTTATTTATGTATTTTAACTCTATATTTTGGTATCTTGCTTGAATAAAAAAAACATTTATATTGAAATACCAAAAGTAAACCCTTTGCGTTATTCCAGTCTCTAAGAGGCATTTTGGAGTCTCAGTCAAAGTCTTTGGTGCTTTTTTGCTAAAGAAAATAAAAAGATGTTGAACAAGTGAAAAGAAGAGCATCCAAAGGCTGATCACGCGTTTAAGAAAAAGTAATGAAAAGAAGGGCATCCATGTTTGATTTTTCATTTCTAGTGGAAGGAATTGATTATAAAATTTCTTTACTCCTTTAAGAATCTTCAAGTGAAAAGATTGTTTGACAAGTTCATTTATATGCCGTGGTGAATGGAGTCTAATGCAAAGACTGAATGAATGCAAGTTATGCATAGCATGGGTTAAATTCTCACATAGATCCTGCAATGGATCATTACGTAATATTGTTGAGTAAATTTCGATATCTAATAATGTATGACAAAAATATAATAACCCTCCAAGATTTATTAACATTTGCTTTAGACCTTAAGGCTTAAGATGTGAAGTTGACGGAGGATTTGTTGGAAAAATAATCCCTATTTAAATACTATGTGTATAATTGGTGATCATCAATAATAAAATAACAGAAATGTATCTAATTATCAACTATAAACAATTTTAACTAGAAGACAATTAGAAGCTGAATAAGAACAAACTAAATCGTAACAATTTACCCGGTCGTCGTTCTCAAAAACAGAAAATCTAGAAGTTGTAAGATAGACCGAGTCGAGTGTTTTACACTCTCTCCTTAAAGACAGATTCACTCCCCACAGTTGGTGCTCACTGGATGATGGGCGTCTGACTCCTAGGATAAAAGGATCTCAGCAGTCTTTAGGCAGCACTTCAATAAAAACTGCTCGGCGGCTTCACAAGATGATCTGAACTCTCTCAGGAAAATATGAGAGGAACAAGAAGAAGAATTCGTTGTATGCAACAAAATTCGAAATTTTTTGGATAGTCATGAATGCTAGAATGCTACCCTTTTTATAAAGCCCAGGTGCCTATTCGAAATACCAGTTTGAACAGGCACCAACAAATAAGACTCGAACCGAACCCACGAACGACGTCCACGTCCACGTCCACATCCCGACTCGACCCGACCCGGACCAGACAGGTAGACGGCGGCGGCGCTCGCATGTGTGGAGTATTTGGTCAACCCATGGGTTTCATAGGTCCTCCCCCCTTTCACAAAAGTGGGGTGCCCCTTGGGGCTCAAACCTTACTCCAAACTTGGGTTATATATGCACAACATATTTCCCATAAGAAATCAATGTCGGATAACCCACTTTCAACTACATAACCCATATTCAAGGGGGTGACTTTGGAGGCCAATAACTCATTCAATCCTATACAGATTTGAGCAAGTAAATAGTCTAAATTCATCTCCTCTCGAAGGTGAATCCAACGCACCGATGATCCGACACAAAGGATGCATGGGTCCCACATTTATATTGGCTCAAAGATCAACAAAACAATGGGTTTACACCCATTTTTTTTCTAACAATCCCCCACATGTATGAGATTGGCTGGAAAAGAAAAATAGAAATAAGAATGCTGACTTGAGAGAGAGAGAAAGAGAGAGAGAGAGATAGGTAGAAAGTTGCCGCATCGGGAAAGGTGGCTTTTGGCTTTGAACCTTCCCTAGTGGAATACCATCGGATTTATTTGGCTAACCAGTGAACATGAAGTCTTAAACTGTTCAGCCGTATATATAAACCAAGACAATAGTACTCACACTGTTCATTTCCAATCATCTAGTGATCCATTTGGTTGTGTTCATTTTGGCCCTGAACAATGCCTGTTACATTCATGAGTACTCTAGAGAAATTAGCCTTAAGAATTTCTCATAGAAGCAGCCCCTTCATACTCATATAGGTGATCTCTTATTAAGAGTATCCTACTATACTCCACTTGGAAATCCAAGGTATAAGAATCATTAAGAGCAAAGCTCATCCTAAATACCATCTACAGGTTATCACTATTTCATCATAGAAATGGACAGCGGAACGTGTTCCTCAGTGATTTGTCCTAAGTCACGCACAATTCGGTTGTCCCGTTGAACCTAGATCTTGGGATCTCCAATTAAATAGGTTGGGTTGCCATTATGGCGACTTTTTAAGTCATAGGCTTAAGGCCCATTCCCCTCAATGAATTCTCTACTTGATCTTTTGTTAAGCCTTTTATAAGTGGATCCGCAATGTTGTCCTTAGACTTGATGTAATCAATGGAGATAATTCCATTTGAAAGCATTTGCCTCACAGTATTATGTCGTCAACTTATATGTCGTGACTTCCCATTATACATGTGGTTTTGTGCTCTTGCTATTGCACATTGACTATCGCAATGTATACAGATAGCAGAGACTGGTTTAGGCCACATGGGAATATCCTCCAGAAAGTTATGAAGCCACTCTGCTTCATCTCCTGCTTTATCTAAAGCGATAAACTCAGATTCCATGGTGGATCTGGCTATGCAAGTTTGTTTTGAGGATTTCCAAGATATTGCTGCACCTCCTAGAGTGAACACATATCCATTTGTGGATTTAGAGTATCTAGTGTCAAATAACCAATTTGCATCTGTGTAACCTTCTACAACAGCTGGATATCTTGTATAGTGCAGCCCATAATTCAAGGTGAATCTCAAATGCCTAAGAACCCTAACTATGGCCTTCCAGTGGTTTAACCCTTGGTTACTCGTATATCTGCTCAGTCTGCTTACCGTATAAGCAATATCCGGACATGTGCAATTCATAAGATACATTAAATTGCCAATTATCCGTAAGTATTCTAACTTAGATATGCCCTCATCATCGTTCTTGTATAGATGTAGATAACAATCCATGGGTGTGCTTACTAGATTGTTGACTCGCCTCCGTAATGTGGTATTCCTACAAAATGGAGTTAGCACCCCGCAAGAGTACGGGGGTCGCGATGAAGTATAAACCGGTAATCCGGTATCGTTCTCTCCCAAGGGACCTAGCCAAATATAGGCTCTAGCACTCAACTCACACTAACCTAACCTAGGATTGGATTGCAATTATGTGGAGAATTAGATCTAAAATAAAAAAGAAAAATAAAAGGACCGAAAATATTTTGGGTTTTGATGGTGGTTTTGAATTACTAACCTATTGCAATGAAAATAAAAACAATTAACACTAGACAATTAAAGTAAAGCAAAATGAAAATAGAATTAAAGCAATTAAAGGGGAATTGGGCTCAAATGATCCAACCACTCAATTTCATCCAAGGTTTCCAATGGGGTTTATAACTCAAATCAAACACAACATTTAAGTGTGTTTGATTCGGAGGATTTAACTTTGAAAACTAATTATTCTCAAGCAATTGAAATTAAATACATGTTCGATGGGGAATCAAAGGTTAATACCATCGATTCAACTTAGTCAATACCAAATTTGTGGTTTGTGCATTGATTAGCCAAACATAGTCAATAACCTAGGTTTTCTAAGGCATCTTCAATCAATTGTTAGGAATGAATTTCTAGCAATTGTGGAGTATTTTTCTAATCAAGAGTCCTAAATTAATACCATTGATTTGGGTGATGAAAATCTCCAAATTTAGTCAATAATCTAAGTTTTCTAAAATTCCACACCTAATTACTAGAAATTTGAATTCTAAGAAAATATGGCAATTAATCCATGAAATACCTCCAATTGAATTCCTTGGATTATTTGGGTGATTTTCACATTTAAACCCAATGTAAAAACTAGCTAATTAAACTCATAATAAAAGCATGAAAAATGAAAACAAAGCATGTAGAGATTTAATCTAAAATTTACTTGAAAATTAAGAGTGTTTGGATACAAGAAAAATATAAAAAAGTGCAAGAAAGTGAAAGAAAATACAATACAATGAAGAAAATTACAAGTTTCTACATTATACTACAATTACAAAGCTAAATCTAAGCTAAAAATGAAGAAAAATAGAAAAATCTAACCTTGAAGAGGCTCTCCCGCCGCCCCCTTGCTCTCAAAAAAACCCTAACTATCCAAAAACTATACAAAAAAACCCTAAAAAAACGCAGCTTCGGACGCAAAAAAAACACAATCTGGATGAACAGTAACCATCCGAATACCGTCCGGACGGTCCGTTCGACGCCCGTTTGAAGTCCGTTCGGATAGTGAACAGTAACCGTCCGAACGGAACTGTTCACCGTTCGGACTGGTACTGTTCATGAACAGTAACCGTCCGAACGGTGAACAGTACCCGTTCGGACGGGTACTATTCACACTGTTCAGTCGCAAAAATTTCGAAACTTGATTTGGCCACCCTAGAGTTCGATTCAGCCGATGTACATTAGACGTAAAGTTGTAGAGCTTGAAGTCTTCTTTCCAATGACGCAAAAATCAGCTCAATTGGATATCGGAGTGAAAAGTTATGGCTAAAATACCGAGACAAGTCTAAATTTTCATGAACAAAATATTCGCCTTGACCTCGCTTTGATTATTCTTGATTTCTTTTCACCTTTATTAGCTTATATAACCTACAAAACACATACAAAACGTACTCAAACAAATATCTAACTAAAATAAGAAAATTAACAATAATTTAACTTTAACAAAGTGCGAATTAGAGGCCAATAATTACACTTTTACCGTGTAATCAATTGTTATCAGACTTACTAAACTTATCGAGTATTTTCTCGACATAATGGGTCTGTGATAACGCATATCCCTCAGATGTTTTAGTAATCTTAATACCAAGTATAACATCTGCAATCCTTAGATCCTTCATATCAAACTTACTGTTCAACAATTTCTTAGTAGCTTTAATGACATCATTATTGCTACTAATGATAATCATATCATCTACATAAAGACAAACAAGGGCATAACCATGGGCAGTGTTCTTCACATAAACACACTTGTCGCATTCATTTATCTTGAAGCCATTTGACAGCATAGCATTGTCAAACTTCTCATGCCATTGTTTCGGGGCTTGTTTTAGTCCATATAGAGACTTAACAAGTTTGCATAACTTTTTCTCTTTACCAGGAACAATGAACGCTTCAGGTTGCTCCATATAAATCTCCTCATTCAAATCTCCATTTAAGAATGTCATCTTAACATCCATTTGATGAATCTCAAGATTATGTAAAGCCGCAAAGGCTATCAAAATACGTATGGACGTTATTCTAGTTATAGGAGAATATGTATCGAAATAATCCACTCCCTCGGTCTGCTTGTAGCCTTTGACTACAAGTTTGGCCTTGTATTTGTCAATTAAACCATCTGCTTTCATCTTCCTCTTGAATATCCACTTATATCTAAGGGGTTTATTACCAGGTGGAAGATGCATTAGTTCACATGTATGATTTTACAGAATTGACTCAACTTCACTATGTATAGCCTCTTTCCACAAAGGTGCTTCCATAGAGGACATTGCTTATTTCTAACTCTGAGGTTCATTTTCTAATAAATATGTTAGAAAATCAGGACCGAATGATTTTGCAACCTTTGTCCTTTTACCTCGTCTAGGTTCAACATCGTTTTCTTTATCCACAAACCCATGGTCTTCATCTACAATGGTATCATGAGTCCGTTTAAGCGAACTTGATTCATATGTAGACTTATACGGAAACTCTTCCTCAAAGAAGGATACATTCCTAGACTCCATTATTGTATTCACATGAATATCTGATATTTCAGACTTGTGAACCAAAAACCGATATGCACTGCTATGTTCGGCATAGCCAATAAATATACAATCAACTGATTGTGGTCCTAATTTTACCTTCTTAAGTAAAGGAACCGCTACCTTTGCCAAACACCCCCATACTCTCAAGTATTTATAGGAAGGTTTTCGACCTTTCCACATCTCATAAGGGGTTTTGCTAAGTTTCTTGTGGGGTATCTTGTTGAGAACATAGTTGGCGGATAGCAACGCTTCCCCTCACAAATTTTGGGGTGCCCCAGAACTTATCAACATAGCATTCATCATCTCTTTTAGAGTGCGATTCTTCTGCTCAACAATTCCATTTTGTTGAGGTGAATAAAATGCAGTGGTTTGATGTATGATACCATGTTCAACACATAGTTATGTAAACGGTGCTTCATACTCACCACCTCTATCACTTCTTAACACCTTAATCTTTTTGCTAAGTTGATTCTCAACTTCACTCTTATATTGTATAAACATGTCTATTGCTTCATCTTTACTTCTCATTAAGTAGACGTGACAATAGCGAGTGCAATCATCAATGAAAGTTATGAAGTATTTTTTCCCACCTCGAGTTTGAACATATTTCAAGTCACAAACGTCACTATGAATTAGTTAAAGTGGTTTCATACTTCTTTCAATTGATTTAAACGGAATTCTAGTCAACTTTGCCTCAACGCAAGTTGCACATTTATGATTAGCATTATAATCAAGTTTAGGCAAAGATTCTAATTTAACTAATCTACGCATGGTATCAAAGTTAACATGACCTAATCTATCATGCCATACATTTGAAGACTGAAGCAAGTAAATAGAAGATGTAATATTATTACTAGCAGGCTTAAGAGCCACAGTCATTACATTAAGTTTGAAAAGCCCATCGCTCAGATATCCCTTTCCCACAAATATTTCCCCCTTAGTAAGTACAAACTTATCACTCTCAAACACCAACTTAAAACCCTTCTTACTCAATAATGAACCAGCGATTAAATTCTTACGAATGTCTGGCACATGGAACACCTCATTGAGAGTAAGTTCTTTGTCGGAAGTCATTTTTAGAATGATCTTCCGTTGACCTTCAACCTTTGAGGTTGCCGAGTTGCCCATGTAGAGTTGTTCACCGTCCACTGATTGGTAAGATGTGAACATCCACTTGTTGGCACAAATGTGACTAGTGGCCCCAGTGTTCACCCACCATTCTTTAGTATTGCCAATCAAATTTACCTCAGAAACTATGGCAGAGAGATTCAGGTCTTCCACATTAGCACAGAGATCCTCGGTCACATTGGCTTGAGCAGATTTCTTCTTGTGGTTCTCTTTATCCTTTTTCTCAAGATCCTTACGCTTGCGACAATCCTTGGTCGTATGACCAGTCTTGCCACAGACGTAACATCTTCCTTTGAACCTTTTGAAATCGCCACCTTTGGAACCTTGGTAGGACCCTTGGCCATCATGCTTTCGCTTTTTGTTGTTGGGTTTGGCTTGCTCCACCACATTTGCCTTTAACACCGTAAGGGTGTTGATAAACTTCTTCTCAGAAGCACGGTTGTCTTCCTCAATTCTTAGCCTGACGATAAGTTCCTCAAGCCTCATCTCCTTACACTTATGCTTCAGATAGTTTTTGAATTCTTTCCAGGACAGCGGTAATTTTTCAATTATCGCAGCCACTTGGAAAGATTCACTCACTACCATGCCTTCGGCGTGGATGTCATGAAGTATAACTTGGAGATCCTGGACCTGGCTAATAACTGTTTTAGAATCAAACATTTTGTAATCAAGGAACTTACTGACCACAAATTTCTTTGAGCCAGCGTATTCTGTCTTGTACTTTTTATCTAAAGATTCCCACAGTTCTTTTGTCATTTGCCCGGCATAATAAATGTTGTAGAGTGTATTATCCAGTCCATTGAGGATATAGTTCCTACATAGGAAGTCAGAATGTTTCTATGCTTCCACCGCCACAACTGCTTGCTGGTCGGACTCATTCTTGTTCAGAGTAGGAACATGTTCACGAAGAAATTTTGCCAAGTTCAAAATCGTTAGGTAGAACAACATCTTCTGTTGCCACCTTTTGAAATCAGTTTCATTGAACTTCTCTGGATTTCTCCGTGATTCATCAGTACATTTGATGTATGCACTTGATTCACCGGCACAGTCAGTGTCGGTACAAGTGTCCCAATCACAGTAGGAGTTGATATAAGAGTAGGAATAAGAGTATTATCAGCCATTTCTGGATTAAATAATTTTACTCAAAATTTGAGTACTAATCCAGAAACAATATATAACACGACACTAATTAACACAGTTAAAAAATAGGAACTGAATCTGTCTTTAAGATTGTTGGAAAAATAATTCCTATTTAAATACTCTATATATAATTAGTGATCACCAATAATAAAATAACAGGAATGTATCTAATTATCAACTAGAAACAATTTTAACTAGAAGATAATTAGAAGCTGAATAAGAACAAACTAAATCGTAACAACCTACCCGGTTGTCGTTTGCAAAAACAGAAAATCTAGAAGTTGTAAGATAGACTGAATCGAGTGTTTCACACTCTCTTCTTAAAGACTGATTCACCCCCCATAGTTAGTGCTCATGGGATGATGGACGTCTGACTCGGCGGCTTCACACCTGTTCGGTCAACCGTCAGAAAATAATTAATTTAATTAATATAAAATTTATTAATAAAATAATTACCCAAAAAGATAAGACTTGAATCGGATGGGCGGGTGGTGGCGGTGCGTGCGTGTGTGGAGTATTGGGTCAATCCATGGGTTTCATAGGTCCTCCCTCTTTCACAAAAGTGGGGTGCCCCTTGGGGCCCAAACCTTACTCTAAACTTAGGTTATATATGCACAACATATTTTCCATAAGAAATCAATGTGGGATAACCCACTTTCAACTACATAACCCATATTCAAAGGGGTGACTTTGGAGACCATTAACTCATTCAATCCTACATGAATTTGAGCAAGTAAATAATCTAAATTCATCTCCTCTCGGAGGTGAATCTAACACACCGATGACCCAACACAAAGGATGCATGGGTCCCACATTTATATTAATTCAACGATCAACAAAACAATGAGTTTACACTCATTTTTTCTAACAGGATTGACATTGAAACTTCATTGAAATTGCGAGATTTTGATTGCTACAATTGAAATTTCAAGGATCAAATTATTGGAAGCCGAGATAAAAATGCAAAGGGTGAAAAGGTGTAATTTGCTCATGTCCAAATTATTATTTATCGATCCAGTAATTAAAAAACAATCAAATAATTAGATCTTTTTTTAAGGGGGGTTTCTTTGCAGGATCAAAGGACTTGCATTAATATTCCAGCTTCTAAGAGGCATTTTGGGGTCTCCATCAAAATCTTGACATTTTGGAGTCTCCGTCAAAGTCTTGGTGCTTTTTCGCTGCAGCTAGCAAGTCCATATCACGCACTTAAGAAAAAAGTAGAAACAAGAAAGGCATCCAAAGGCTAAGAAGTCTTGCAAAAAAAGTGAAGTGTAAATGTTTGAATATTCATTTCTAATGAAAATAAGTCATTATGAAAATTTGATATTCCTTTAACAATTCGGTAAAAATATGTGGTGAAATACTACCCTCTTAATCTAATATTGGTTTAGTTTTGGACGAATTAACTCTAAATGATTCACCTAGACAGTGGCGAATGAAAATTTATGTTAGTCAAATGTAACTTATTAAAATTTGTATGTTATAATCTTTGGTAACTCTTCGAGCACTTGGAGTGGAGTAACACTCACGCAAGTGAGAGACAAGCTTGTAAGTGCCAATTTAATTGAGATGTACGTACTTGACTTGTAGTGATGTAATTGTTTTTCTTTTTATATTAGTCTCTTGTATTTGATAAAGTTTCATGACTTCAATAAAATTTTATAATTCGTTTGATTTTATCTACATTGTACTTTTATACTTGTACTCTTAAATTTTTTATTCACGTGTTCGGTATAATGATATTCATCTATTCATATAAAATATTACTTTTTATAGGTCTAATTATATAAATACCTTACTGATTATTATTATAAGGGCAAGTGTATATAAGTTTAAAATTAATTAAATTTAATTTTAAATATAAACTTATAGTGTATTTTCATATAATTAATATTTTTATACATACAATAATTAATACTTTATAAGTTTAATTATTTGTATTTTTTGCTGTAATAGAAAAAAGTTGACTAATTCTCTAATTTAATTTAATATTATTAATTACTAATTTATAAACTAATTAATATTTTTTAATTTAATTTCAACTTTATAAAAAATTAAAAATTTTAAAAAATTGACCAAGTCCAGCCACAAGACCAAACCCAAGCCCGAGGCCGTGAATAAGACTTGGGCCTAGCATTTCAAACTTTAGCCGACATGAGAAAAAGCAAGAGCTCGAAAAGCTCGGCCCGAGCCCAAAGGGCCCAACCCAAATCGGGCCAGGAGGTAACGAAGGACCTAGCACAATTCTATCATCCTCCTATCGTTGATTTTTGAAGAGAGGAATGCTGGTGTCATACGTAATTAGGGGGCACGAACCCACCTGATGCTTTTGCACCTGGCGCTAGCATTTTTTTCCAAGATTCTGTGATGAAGACAAACATAGACCGTAGAGCGTTGAAGAACAACATTCATGATGGAGAATAGTTTAAACTTGTGCTTGGGGACTTTGGTTACATTATTTCTACTTGTCTTTCACAGCTATGGAAGTTTTGGATGCTTGGAAGAAGAGAGAATTGGGCTCTTGAAACTTAAAGATGCCTTTAACAACCCAGAACGTTTTGTTCTTCCTTCGTGGGGCGGTGAAGAGAGTGATTGCTGCAGCTGGGCGACCGTCACTTGTGACAACACCACAAACCGAGTGATCCGACTTTCTTTCGACCTTCTTCTCAACTAGAGTAATTGGTCCTTGAATGCTTCATTATTTCTTCCCTTCCAAGAACTGCGAACCTTAAGCTTATATGGGAACGGCTTGAAAGGTCTCTCTCTCTCTCTCTCTCTCTCTCTCGATGATTTATTACTATATTTGAAAAGAGGGTTGAGTTAAGCTCTGCGTAAATGCTAGCCGATATATTAGGCAACATGCCATGGTTATGTGGGTTTACTTTTTTTTTGGGGGAAACTGGAAACAAGCTGTGGGCTTACGTTTGATCCCCAAAAATGTAATAGATGTATTCCTAATTTGGTGCTATAACATAGTGATTAGAAAATAACTCAAAAATGTTCTCCAACCGAACTTCTAAAAATATTTAACATGAAGGGTGAGACCATCAATACAATATGACTCCTTGATTTTCATAAAATTTGTTTTCAAGAGTGTTTGGAGATTCATTACCAATTTGGTTTGGTGTTCCAATAAAAAGATACGAAAAGTTAACAGTATTTCGGAAAAATTACAATCAGCTGGATGCGTCATCGTTGATATACCAACCGATGTAACCTGAAGAGGGTAACTAACTTAGTACAGTCAGGGAAATATTTCATGAAATGGAAACTCGAAACACCAATTGTTAATACGTCCAAACACCAAAGTGAATAATCAAATAAAACTAAGTTTACAAGCCTAAACAACTAAGATACTTTGTTTTATTCAATTTTAGGAAAATATTTTATGTAATCCCAATTTTTATTTTATTTTCTCACTCCTAACATAGGTGAATGGATTTCACATGAATTTATTAATGTGGGTACTACAACTTTGTGTCTGAGATTGATACAAAAGATTGAAAAATAAAATTATATATAATATTACTGTTAATTTTACTTTTATCACAGAAAAAGAGAGGTTCTCCTAATCTTCTCCTTAAATGCAATACTCAATTGATTTTTGTCACTTGGACACGTGGCACGTGCACTTGTGGCGTGTGCTCAAGACCATTTGATTTTTGTCAATCATGATAATTAATGATCGGATGGCTAATATATAAGCAAAACGGATCGTACGGTGAGAATCACATCTGATCATAAAGATGTGATGAATAATCTGATCAAACAATGAATAGGTGCGATCTACACCGTTAGATTAGAAAAGGGCGATCCGACGGTTGTGTTTAAACCTGCAAGTGACTGTTAGAAATCAGTTATTATTTGAATTTTAACAGTCATGTCTGGTCCAAAAAGATACTAAAATGTCTATAAAAACATGGCAGATTCACAGACAATATGGACATATTTTTCCTGCAACTTCTCTTTATATTAAAAGGCATTATAATTCTTGATTCTTTCTAGTTTTTATTATTTATCATCTCTAAAGTCTGTTTCTGCAGAAATAGACATTCAGATTCTTGGCAGACTTGATAATCAGAGGATATTCGGGTCTGATTTCGTGTGTGCAACACGCAGTCATAATTACAGATTTTCTAGACTCCATTATATCCTGGAGGTGATTTGCCAATGATCCGGTACACACTAGATTCTGAGAATTGGTGGGGGCGAATATCATCTTAAGGAAAGCGATATTAATTGTGCCTTGAACGTGATTATTCATCTTTTTCTTCTTTTTACAAATTTCTGCACTAACAAACTTAAGACGATATTTCAATCATGGCTGCATCATTTCGAGAGTTCTCTGCAGACTTTATGAAACTGGATCATTTTGATGGGGCAAACTTCAAAAGATGGCAAAAGAAGATGCACTTCCTACTTGCCAGTCTCAAAGTGGTGTATGTTCTCACCACCCCCAAGCCTACTGCAATGAAGATGAGACTGTGACTGAAACAAGGACAATGATAGAATGGGAACAAAATGACTACATATGCAAAGGACACATCTACAATGCAATGTCTGATACTCTGTTCAACATGTACCAGAATAAGGGGACTGCTAAAGAATTATGGGATGCACTTGAAGCCAACTACTTAATGGAGGACGCCACTAGTAAGAAATTTCTGGCTTCAAAAATTTTCAATTATAAGATGGCTGTCCTGTTATTGAACAATTTCATGAAATCATGCATATTCGTAACCAATTCAATCAGTATGACATGAAAATGGATGAATCCATTACGATTTTTGCCATTCTGGACAAGCTTTCATCATCATGGAAAGACTACAAAAAGAGTCTTAAACATAAAAAAGAGGACCTATCTTTTGAAGAATTGGGTTATCATCTTCGGATTGAGGAGGAATTCTAGAAAAGAGACACTAATGACGAGCATAGCTCTCATGCCTCCAAGGTTCATATGATGGAGGATGGACAAAGGTCAAAATTGCCCTCCCAATCTAGACAAGACAATCGTAAGAAAGGCAGAAATGCTAGTAACAATGACAATAATTCTAGAAACAACCAGAATCACAATAAGAAGAAAAAGAAGGGGGCATGCTTTTATTGCATAAAAGAAGGCCACTACAAGAAAAAGTGTCGTCTCTTTAAGAAACAAAAAGGGAATGATGCTAAAGACTCTAAGAAGAAATTTGTGGCCATGATATCCGAGGTTAATATCCTTGAAGACAATGAAGCATGGTGGATTGACTCTGGTGCGACGAGGCATGTTTGTAAGGACAAAAGTTCTTTTAAGACCTATGAACCTATGGAGGACGGCAATGTTCTTTACATGGGCAACTCGTCCACTGCAGCAGTCAAGGGAAAATGATCTGTGGATCTAGAGTTTACTTTTGAAAAAAGCCTTATTCTTACTGATGTGTATCATGTACCAGAAGTTAGGAAGAATATAATGTCTGGGAGTCTTCTTAATAAATTTGGGTTTAAACTTATATTTGAGTCGGACAAATTTGTCTTGACTAAAGGAGGGATGTTTGTTAGAAAAGGATATTTGTATGAGAGCATGCTCAAGCTTAATATTAATAAAGTGAATGTTTCTGCTTATATGATTGATTCTTTTTCTTTCTGGCATTTTCGTTTAGGACATGTTAATTCAAGAAGAATGCATGATATGGTTAACTTAGAATTAATTCCTAAATATACAAATGACATGAATGATAAATGCAGAATATGTATGCATACTAAAATCACTAGAAGACCATTCTCGAAGGTTAATAGAAATTCTACTTTGTTGGAATTGATTCATAGTGATGTGTGTGATATGCATAGCACCCCTACTAGAGGAGGCAAAAAGTATTTTGTGACTTTCATTGATGATTATACAAGATTCTGTTATATTTATTTATTACATGCCAAAGATGAAGTTTTAGATAAGTTTAAAGTTTAAAGTTTATAAAACAGAAGTTGAATGTCAATGTAATACTAAGATTAAATGCCTTAGATCAGATAGGGTAGGTGAATATCATTTTCCTGCGTTTTGTGAATCTGTTGGAATTGTCCATGAAACCTCTATGGCTTACACTCCACAACAAAATGGAGTTGCTGAAAGAAAAAATAGAACATTAGTAGAAATGACTAATGCTATGCTTTTTAATTCCGGTCTTTCTAATGGTTTTTGGGGTGAAGCTATGTTAACTGCATGTTATATTTTAAATCGTGTTCCTCACAAGATGTCTAAAGTGTCTCCATATGAGTTATGGAATAAAAGAAAGCCTAATTTGTCTTATTTTAAAGTTTGGGGCTGTAGAGCCATTGTTAGATTACCTGAACCCAAGATCAAGAAGTTAGGATAAAAAGCTATTGAATGCATTTTCTTAGGATATGTAGAACATAGTAAATGATATAGATTTCTTGTTATTGAGACTAATGATTCAATTGAGATCGATACTGTTTTTGAATCTAGAGATGCAGTCTTTTATGAAAATAGATTCACGTCTATTCCCAATATAAATAAGACTAGAAAACATGTGGAACCACCTTTGGAACCACAAAAAGATGTCATGTATCTTCTGAACCTAGAAGGAGTAAAAGGATAAGGATTGAAAAGTCTTTTGGGCCAGATTTCATTGTTTATTTGGTTGAAGGTACTAGAGATTCTATCTCTAAGAAAATTTCGGTTTCCCCTTCTATGGAACCTGACCCTCTTTCTTTCGATGAGGCTATGAAGTTTCAAGATTCAGCTTTTTGGAAAGAGGCTATTAAAGATGAAATGGACTCTATTATGGGTAATAAAACTTGAAAATTAGTGAATCTACCACCTGGTCCTGCTCCTGTTGGATGTAAATTGATTTTCAAAAAGAAAATGAAGGTAGATGGAACTATAGACAAGTTTAAGGCCAGATTAGTTGCTAAAGGTTTTAAGCAACACGAAGGTATAGATTATTTTGATACTTATGCACCTGTTGCTAGAATTAATACTATCCGGTTGCTTATTGCATTAACTTCTATCTATAACTTCGAAATTCATCAAATGGATGTTAAAACTACATTTCTAAATGGTGAATTGGATGAAGAAGTTTACATGGACCAACTTGAGGGTTTTATCATGCCTAGACAAGAACATAAAGTTTATAAGTTGGTTAAGTCTCTTTACGGACTTAAACAAGCACCTAAATAGTGGCATGAGAAATTTGATCAAGTTGTGGTTACTAATGGCTTTAAAATACATGAATCTGATAAGTGTGTTTATAGTAAGTTCAATAATGATAAAGGTGTTATTATTTGTTTATATGTAGATGACATGTTGATTTCAGGTACTGATTATGATAGCATTGTGAAAGTTAAGAATTTTTTATCATCTAATTTTGAAATGAAAGGCATGAGGATTGCTGATGTCATTTTGGGTATTCGAATTAAAAGGAATACTAATAAGATTGTCCTTTCTCAATCACATTATATAGAAAAAATACTCAGGAAATTTGATTTATTTGATTGCAAACCTGTGAGTACACCGTTTAATTCAAATATGAAATTATATCCTAATACTGGTAGAGCTATTGTTCAATTGAAGTATGCTAGGGTAATTGGTTGTTTGATGTATGCTATGATATGCACACGGCCTGATATTGCTTATGCAGTTGGTAAACTTAGTAAATTTACTAGTAATCCTGGCACTAGTTATTATAATGCTGTAACAAGAGTTTTAAAATATCTAAAAGGAACCATAGTGTGTCGCCCCGGTTTTTAGGGGTGTCCCCAAGGTTCTTCTGGCTCGGAAACCCTAAAGCACAGAACTCTGTCACTAGAACTCGTCCTCCTAGAAGGACAAGTGCGACTAGGTTTGAAAATTGATTTGACTAAATGGTCATTTGGGCCAGGGTTGGCTGGAAATGATTAGGAATGATTTGGTGTGTTATGTTAAGTGTGTAGGGTTGTTCAGGGATAGTTTTGGGAGAGTCTTTTACCATTCTGCAGGGTTTGTGCCGTGCTGAGGCGCTCGGGGGCAAAACGGTCATTTTGACCGAAGTGTGGTCGGAATAGGACCAAATTTGGACCAAACGGCGTGCGAGGGACGCCTAATGGTTTTAACAACATTTTGGAAGGATGGAATTATCGTTTTGAGGGATTTTAAACTTTTCCAAAACGTGCCTGGAGGCCTAAAGGGCAGGTTTGCTCATTTTTCACCGAGTTGGGCTAGCAGGCGCCGGTGTTGACCTAGGTGTTGGTTCCCGAGACTGCCCGGTCTTGGAAAACTACCTGTGCGGTGTTGGTCTCCAAGAACGCCCGTTCTTAGAGAGCTACCTATAGGGGTGGTGTTGTTTCCTGAGAACGCCTAGTCCCAGAAAGCTACCTGGAAGGGTGGTGTTGGTCTCCGAGAACGCCCGGTCTCAGAGAACTACCAAATGACGGACATTCTACGTTGGCGGGCTACCAGGCGCCAGAAGTGAACCGTCTGGAATTTGATGAGGTGTTGGTCCTCAAGATCACTCGATCCGAGGAAGCTACCTAGATGGCGTTGGTTTCCAGGACCGCCCGGTCCGGAAAGCTGCCTGGAATAATGGTGCTTATGGCTCCAACAGATCCTTGTGGACCCGAGAAGCGACCAGTTGACTAGATTGGAGATTGAAAGGCTCATCTTGAGCTTGCACGTGGTGTGGTGTTTGAAGACTACATCCGGTCGGGTCGGAGATTGCCGAGCAGGCAAAATGGGGTGCTTACAGCTGCCCCTCTTTTTCTGTCTTTGCTTGCCGAAGGCAGAAAAATAATAAGAAAGGATCCCATGTTGACTGCGAGACAATCGAAGGGACTGGAGTGGTTGGAATTTGGAATTTTAAGTTTTGAAATGATTTTGAAATTTTTTCTGAACCGACATTCCGATCAATGGAATGACACTCCTTTAGGGAGATTAAGGACTTTTGAATTTTGAAAAGGATTTTTTATTTGTTTCAAATGATTTTGAAATGGCCTTCTGTAATGGAGGGATTTGGATATGAATTGGAAGGGTTTGGAAAACTTTTAAAACTTGGAATGAAACTTTTGAGGAAAAAGGTTTGAAAACCTTGGATTTGATTTTGGAATTAAACTTTTTGTGAAGAAAGTTTTGAAAACCTGAAATTTGTATTTGATAGTACGCTTTTTGAGGCGAAAGCTTGAAAACCCGAGATTTTGAAAGTTGTGCTTTTTGAGGCGAAAGCTAGAAAACTAGAAATTTTGAAAGTTAGGTTTTTTTAGGCAAAAGCATGAAAACCCAAAATTTTAAAAGTTAGGCTTTTTGTGGCGAAAGCTAGAAAATCCAAAATTTTGAAACTTAGGTTTTTTGAGGTGAAAGCTAGAAAACCTAGACTTTTGAAAATTGAGCTTTTTGAGGCGAAAGCTAGAAAACCCGGAATTTTGCGAAGTTAAGCTTTTTGAGGTGAAAGCTAGAAGACCTAGACTTTTGAGAATTGAGCTTTTTGAGGCGAAAGCTAGAAAAGCCGAAATTTTTGGAAAGCGGAGCTTTTGAAGGAGAAAGCTCGAGAAACCTAAAAAGATGTTTTGAAAATAGAGCTTTTGAAAGAGAAAGCTTGGGAAACCTGAAAATTTTGGAAAGCTAGGCTTTTTGAGGTGAAAGCCTGAAAACCCAGAATTTTTGAAAAACAGAGCTTCTGAAGGAAAAGCTCAAGAAACCCGAAATTTTGGAAAGCTAGGCTTTTCGAGGCGAAAGCCTGTAAACCCGAAATTTTGAAAGTTGGGCTTTTTGAGGTGAAAGCTTGAAAACCCGAGATTTTTGGAAAAGAAAGCTTTTGAATGGAAAAGTTCGAGAAACCCGGAATGTAGAAAGTTAGGTTTTTTGAGGCGAAAGCTAGAAAACCCAAAATCCTTTTGGAAGAACGGAGCTTTTGAAGGAAAAAGCTCGAGAAACTCGGGATGTTGAAAGTTAGGCTTTTTGAGGCGAAAGCTAGAAAACCCAGACTTTTGAAAATTGAGCTTTTTGAGGCGAAAGCTAGAAAACCCGAAATTTTGAAAGTTGAGCTTTGATCTTTTTTAAAAAAATGCTTTGAAAGGTCTTGAAATTTGAAAGTTTTTGTAGATGAAGCCTTGGAAGTGTTTGGACTTTTGAAAATTGAATTTTGGATTTGAAAGAAAGCAAGGGCTTTTTTTTTTTTGTTAAATTAATTTTGAGACAATTCGGTTAGAATTATACCTGGGCTTTACCTCAAAGACATGGAGATGGTTGAGCCTGTGGAATCATCAGAGACTGTTCCGTACTTGTAATTCTTATGTCTCGGAGCTTGAAAGGGGGACATTTGTGCCCTCTTGGATTGAGATTTCTCAAGTTTGGAATACTCGATGTTTGCTTGACTATCGAGTTTTGCTTTTGTGGGTAAAATAGGTTTTTTGCTGACGTAGTTTCTGAGAGGTGGTTCAAGGTTGATATCCTGAAACTAAGTCTTTTTGAACAAACGCTCTGTCTGATGGAATGTTGCTTCTCTATGGAGGTTCAAAGTTGATATCTGCTTTTAAAGAGGAAAGCTCGAAAACGTAATCTTCTTTTTCGGAGGATGTTTTGAAACCCAAATCTGCTTTTTCGGGGGAAGCTCTAAAACCCTAATCTGCTTTTTCGAGGGAAGTTTTGGAATCGAATATGCTTTTTAGAGAAAAGCTCTGAAACCCAATCTGCCTTTTCGGGGAAAGCTCTAAAAACCAATCTGCTTTTTCGGGGGAAGCGCTGAAACCCAATTTGCCTTTTCGGAGAAAGCTCTGAAACCCAATCTGTTTTTTCGGAGGAAACTCTGAAACCCAATCAATGTTTTTGGAGGAAACTTTGAAACCTAATCTGTTTTTTAGGGGAAAACTCTAGAACCTAATCTGCTTTTTAGGGGAAAGCTATGAAACCCAATCTGCTTTTTTTTTTTTGGAGGAAGCTTGAAACCCAATCTGCTTTTTCGGGAGAAGCTCTGAAACCCAAATCTACTTTTTCGGAGGGAGCTCTAAAACCCAATCTTACTTTTTCGGAGGAAGCTCTGAAACCCAATATGTTATTTTTTGGGAGAAGCTCCGAAATCTAATCTGCTTTTTCGAGGGAAGCTCTGAAACCCAATCTGCTTTTTCGAGGGAAGCTCTAAAACCCAATTTGCTTTTTTGAGGGAAGATCTAAAACTCAAATCTGCTTTTTTGGGGGAAGCTCTGAAACCCAATCTGCTTTTTCAAGAAAACTCGAAACCCAATCTGCTTTTTCGGGGGAAGCTCTAAAACCCAATCTGCTTTTTAAAGGGAAGCTTTGAAACCCAATCTACTTTTTCAGGGGAAGCTCTTAAACCCAATCTGTTTTTTTGAGGAAAGCTCTGAAACCCAAATCTACTTTTTTTTTGGGGGAAGCTCTGAAATCCAATTTGCTTTTTCGAGGGAAGCTCTGAAACCCAAATGTGCTTTTTTGGAGGAAGCTCTTAAACCCAATCTGCTTTTTTGAGGGAAGCTTTAAAACCCAAATCAACTTTTTTGGAGGAAGCTTTGAAACCCAAATTTGCTTTTTCGGAAGAAGCTCTAAAACCCAAATCTGCTTTTTTTGGGGGGAAGCTCTGAAACCTAATCTGCTTTTTCGGGGAAAGTTCTGAAACCCAATCTGCTTTTTCGAGGGAAGCTCTGAAACCCAATCTGCTTTTTCGAGGGAAGCTCTGAAACCCAAATCTTTGCTGATATAAGGGATCTGCTTATAGTTCTTTTGTCTTGAATGTTGGAGAAGATGACATTGGCTGCTTTTTGGATTGAGATTTTTGGAGAGCAAGCATCCTTTGATGTGTTGATTGTTGACTTTTGCCTCTTACTGACATGACAGAATTCTGGGTGAGGCGCTTCCTAGGATTCTTGAATTTGGTTTTGGAGGGGGTAAGGCCTTCTTTTCAAAGGTTTGAGATATTCAGAAGGTCGAACATCTATAGGTCAGTTTTCCTTGAGTGGATCAACTGGTTTGCAATTGAATGGGAGGTGTAGGGTGGGTCGTTGCCCCAGTTTTTACGATTCGAAGAGGTCGAGTCTGGCTGACATTAACTGGGGTGGTTGAGGGCGATTCAGTGCCCCATTCTCTGTTTCTTGTTGTCTATGGATGACAATTTTGGTTTTTTTGGGGTGTACGCCTTTTCTTTTGCAGAGTGTTTGAATTCTAGACGACAGACCTTTCAAAATATTGTGCTTCTGCTTCAGAACACCTTTTCTTTTGTAATCACCTGAACACTTGTCAGTGTATTGGACATGTTGTTTTGTATATAATGTGTAAGTCCACCATAAGTTAAAATGAATGCACATCCTACTTTTGGATGAATGCACAGATTGATACATGAGGAAATGAATGCATATCATACTTTTTGATGAATGCGCAAAGATGGATGTTGAATGCATGTCATACTTTTTGATGAATGCACGTAAATGAAATTGAATGCACATCATACTTTTTGATGAATGCACAGATGTGGATTTTGAATGCATGTCATACTTTTTGATGAATGCACAGATATAGATTTTGAATGCATGTCATACTTTTTGATGAATGCATGAACAAATATGGTTTGTACAGGAATTAGAATAAATGCTTGTCATGCAAGTTAGTACAAGTATGGAAATGAATGCATATATTTAATATATGGAATGGAATTTAATGCATGTCATACTTTTTGATGAATGCACAAATTTATATGGGAATGGAATTAAATGCATATCATGCTTTTTTTGATGAATGCATATATGGGTGGAAATGGACGTATGTCTTGAGGGTTGCCCCATGATTCATATTCTGTTATGTGCATTATATCTTAAGATCAGGTAGTCTTTTAAACTTATGTTCTTCTCTTGGGATTTCCGTTTCAGGTTCTGCCCCTTTCTTGCCAGGATGTGATAGCATTTGCATCACTTTCAGAGATTTAACTCATTGACTCATTCTCCCCCTCTCTTCTGATGAAAAGGAAGACTCCTCCAAGTAGGGCTCTTGAGTGACAGCCGATATCGCCCTTTTGGTAAAGCAACAGGTAGCTTCTGTCCTTAGTTTGGGAAGATTTTGAAAGCTATTAAAAGCACAGGAATGCCCCAAAATTGTTTTTCCTTCTTTTTTTTTTTTTTGGTTTTTTTGTGAAACCATTAAACTTTTTAAATTATGAGAGCCCTTAAAAGTCATGATCAATCAATGTAGGACAAATATAGATTTATGAATATCAAGATGCAGCTTAGCTTGAAAAGATCAACATCAAGTATGCACGAAACTACACGAAACAAGTATAATTGGTCGTGAGATGATTAAGACCATATCAGTGATAATGTATCGGTGTAGGTGTGAACTTCACAGAGACTAATGAGAATATAGACCCTGGGCATGATTTAGGATGGTACAATAGCTCATGGGTTATCACACCCAGAAGTCAAACCTGTTTCATCCCATGCTCCTTTTTCTTCTCTTATTTATTTATTTATTTTTTTTTTGTTTTTTGTTTTTTGTTTTTTTTTTTGGTGGAAGTCCAACCCTATCTCTCCAATGATGGAAATACAAAAATGTAAAGTATGGCGGCTTTTACACACATAAGCAGGTAGCCTTCTCCTCTTGTCACATAACAATGGTAGTTGCACTCAGACTCACTGGTAGCCCTTTCCATAAGTGATGAGAGAGGGAATCGACAAAAGGTCAATCTAGGTGTGAGACGATCCGCAAGTATTTAACCTATTTAAAATAGATCATAAGGCGGATTCCATATTCTAAGAAGTCTCAAGAAGTGTGCGTTAAGTCGAACACGAATCACCAATATGGTAAAGATCATCAAAACCATTGACTCATATTTATGCAAGTGATCATGCATAGAAGATTCAATCTCAAACAAGCATGCACATCAATCTGTTCATAATTGAATATTTGCCCAATGATTGTGCATGTATAGGACAAACACTATAAAAAATCTTTGTTTTGGTTTCTCTAATTTTTTCAAAGATTTAATCAACCCGGGCTTGCTATTGTGTGTTAATATTTCCTTTGAAGGTGTAGTTACTTGTTGCTTTGTCAGGACATCATTTGGGGGTCACTCCTTGGATTTCAATGAGCTACGTGATTGATTCTCATCTTTCACCATTCTGTATTTTCCCTCTCTCTCTCTCCCTTCTTTTTGGAGTCAAGATTGTTTCTGCTGAAGGTGGTGTTTATGCTATCCCATCCTTCAAGTCAGAATAAAACATTTTGGGAAAAAACTCTTGGAGAAGAACATCATTCATGAAAAGCCATGAGAAAATGATATAAACATGAAAACTTTGGATCCCTTTCATTTCGATGATGTTATTTTCATGCTCAAATTCGAATTGAAAATTGAAAGATGGGTTTGAAAGAAATCTCCCTTTTTCGGAATAAACCCCTCAAACTGGTTGTGGAATCACGTTGGCATCCTTCACACTCCATTTTCCATGAGTGTCCATCTGATTGCACAGGGATGGCTTTTTGAGAACTGATAGAGTGGCAACATGGTGTCGAGATCATGGCTTTGCATAAATTATGAATTAGGCGGGATGCCAGAGGGATTCTATCTGTTTGACTGTGCTCTTGGACCTAAAAAAAAAAAAACAAAAAACAAAATGCAGTTAGCATGTTGAGTTAAAGGTTTTATGCAATGCATGTCCTATGGAGGTCCCCTCTTTGAGGGAATCTAGGCATGATGTTGAGTCCATTTTGGAGGTGGGATTTTACCCCTGTGTGCAATACAATACCTCTTCGGCATGAGCCGGTTGATACTTCTTTTAGGGATCCTGCCTTCATGGACTGAGAGAGATTTGGGCCTCTCTTGAGATATGATTTTATGCATGCCATGAATCCTTAGGGTTAGAGAAACCCTTAGGGGTTTAGGTAGGTTTGATTAACGTGAGATTGGATCATTCCCTTTCTCTCTACAGTTGATTGAATGTATAAGAATGCAATGGCTAGAGTTTCTTGGCACTCTTGTCTTGAGATAGATGTTAATGCATGAGCCTAATAGTAATTATATAGACAGCATAATGGCAATGAATAAGTAGTTTAGAAGACTCCCTTTTCATTCTTGGTTCACCCTCTGACTTTCTTGGCCTTTGTAGGCTAGGGAGAAGACAATGAGAATATAAAAAGAAAAATAAGAAGGAGAAGTTAGTGCCTTTAGATTGAAGATATTTATGCAATGCACGCCCTAGAGGTGCCCCTACTTTGAGAGGGGTACTAAGCATGATGTGTTGGCTCACTTTTGGAGATAGGGGGTTGCCCCTGCATGCAATACTGTACCTGTGCAAGCCTGTTCATTCGTTCATTCATTCATACATTCATTCGATGAAAGTAGAAAGGATAGCTTTATTGCATTTGATTTCTTTTTACATGGAATTGAAAGCACATTTGAAGGGGGAGGGGAACATTTTCCTTGAGACCTTCACCTATTCTATTTTTACAGTTGAAATCTTAAACTACTCTTGAGTCTTTGGACTCCCCTTCCTTGGTAGAGGTCGGTGAGAGATCTTGCTTCCAAATTGCCCCTTGTCTTCTTCGTATCCCTATCTCTGTGAGCGAAGAAGGATTAGGGCCTCTCTTTATGAGATGACTTTGATGCATGTTATGAATCCTTAGGGTCTCGTGGTACCTTTAGGAATTTTGGATTGACTTGATTTGAGCAAGAAGGTCTTTGAGCCTTTCTCTAAGGGTTGATTGGATGCATGAAGATGCAATGACTTAAATTACTTTAAGAACTCTTGTCTTAAAATGAGTTCCGATGCATGAACAGTTATGATGCATGTACATGGAAGCAGCAAGAATTGGATAGCATAACAGTATGGATTAGACAAAATTTATAAGGGAAAAATAAAACGGTCACCCTTTCCTTCTTGATTTTGAAATTGACGCGTGTGTCCTGAATTCAGCAGAGGTTCGGCCATGCATGGGGTGCTACATGAGCATGAGGTTGGGGGTTTACTAATGCTTCCTAAAAAGCTCGGTCCCCGAACTTTCAAACCTCCGGCGTCCACACCCGAAAGGGTGAACTCCATCTTTGGTTGGTGGTTTGAGTGGGGGAACTATCAAGAGACCGTAAGCTAAGAAACTGACACAGCATCCGCCCACAGTCAATAAACTGTTCCCCCTTCTATCTAGAAGGGTAGTAACCGGGTAATACATGCAAGATGCAAATGCAAGTAAGCGCACCAAGTGTGTGAAATTTTAAAAAATAGAGGAAAGGACCCAACAACACACATCACATCATGTACATTCATTCACACACATGACAATAGATAAGACGTGAAATAAAAATGTGAACAAATGTCCACCTACAAAAGAAAAATGCAAAGAGTTAGTAACTTTTCGACAAACTCAACACAAGATAAAATAGATGGTAAATGCAAAAACATGATTGTAGGCGATGAATGCAAGTGATGACACTTATTTAAAAATCATTTTGAAAAATAAGGATTTGTATTGGAAACTCGAAAAATTTGAAGGGTAGATAAAACTGGACAAAGTAACCGGAGATTTTAGGTGAGTGAAAGGTGAATAGACATGTTGATGGCCTAACCCTCTAAGTGTCCCCAGTGGAGTCGCCAGCTGTCGCGCCCCGGTTTTTAGGGGTGTCCCCAAGGTCCTTTCGGCTCGGAAACCCCAAAGCACGGAACTCTGTCACTAAAACTCGTCCTCATAGAAGGACAAGTGCGACTAGGTTTGAAAATTGATTTGACTAATGGCTTTTTAGAAAAAATGGGAGTCGCCACCTAACTAGATAAAGGTGAGTTAGGGCACCTAAAACTAAGCGTTAATCCGAAGATTAAACTTAGGGTTCCTGAAAAAGGTTTTTGAAAAACTTCCTCAAGAGAGGGTTTTCAGGAAAATAGGTTGTTTGGCAACCTTTTGAAATGTTTAAGCCCTTTTTGTAAATAACTCCATTTTGGTCTTTCGAAAATAGAAATCTAAGGTTCGGGGGTTGGTTACGTGTAGGGAAGATATCCTAAGATCATCACCCTACCCCGCCTTTTCGGTACCTACATGTCTACTCACCCTTTGTTCACTCACTTAAAATAACCGGTTACCATTGTCCACTTAATATCCACTTTAGAACTTTGAAAATGAGGTTTAGTCATCACTTTTTGGATGAATGATGCATGATGCAAGTTTTTGGCAGAAGTTTGAAAATAATGGGGGTTTTGAAAGAGTTTGGAATAGAAGCTTTGGATTGATTGGAATTTTTGAAAAAGGGATTGGGGTTAGAATAAAAGTTATGACCGCACCATTTTTGGTTGCCTACGTATCTCATTGGCGAGAATCAGGTCATTCGTAGTTCGGGCAAGAGCCCGATGGAAAATAGGCGCATTAGGGCCTTTGGAAGGTTTAAAGACACTTTGGGGTTCTTGGAAAAGTTTAAGACACTTTGAGATCTTTAGAAAAGTTTAAGACACTTTGAGGTCTTTGGAAAAGTTTAAGACACTTTGAAGTCTTTGGAAAAGTTGAAGACTCTTTGAGGTCTTTGAAAGTTTTTACTTGAAATTAGATGGTGGAGTGCTTTAAAAATATTTTTTGGATCAACTTGAGAGAGTTTGAGGGTGTTTTTGAAGTCTTGTTTTGAAAACCTTTGAGGTATGATTTTGAAATGTTTTGATGAATTTATTTTTTTTGGAAAGTGGTTTTTGGAAATGGCCAAGGGCTTGGAATCCTAATATGGACAATCTTAGAGGTTGTTCTTGATTTATCACTTCTCCTTGGGATCCCTAACCATGAGAGGGCTAAGGATACCTTAGGTTTGTGACTCTTTGAAAATATTTTTGAAAAAGTCTTGAAGAGGGAATGTAAGAACATTTGAAGAGTTTATGGAGTTGGTTTTTTGAAATCAAGAGTAGTAGGAGGTTTTAGAAAAATAGGCTTATGAGAATAGTTTGAAAATTTGAATGATCATTTAGAAAAGGGTTCAAGAGTTGGAACCTTGAAGTGTACTAATCTAGGTTGAGTTAGCCTAAGGTTAGGGGTAACCTAGAATTAACTAACTTGGGTTAGGTCAGCCTAGGGTTAAGATGATTTATGGTTAACTAACTCGGGTTAGGTTGTCCTAAGGTTAAGATGACTTAGGGTTAACTAACTAGGGTGGGGTTAACCTAAGGTGAGTGAACTAAGGTCAAGTTAACCTAGGGTTAGGTAACTAGGGTCAAGTTAACCTAGGGTTAGATAACTAGGGTCAAGTTAACCTAGGTTTGGATTGAAAGATGATTTTGAAGTGTGGTTTGGTGCATTTTTGGAAAGAGTTTTGGAAAACAAAACATGTTACGTAATGTACTTTAGTAGGTCATCTCTTTGAAGATCATTTCTATGAAAATTTTGACTCTAGTCAAGAGTATGGTTTATATGGTTGGTGATTAGAAACCATTCCGAACAAGGTTTCCTCATGGTCATTATAACCATAATTTTGACAAGAGTATAAAGGGTCCAAAAATCAACATGGTGATGACAACCTTTTAAGGCACCATTTTTAATACAAAGATAGAGAGAATGCATTTTTGAAAATCATTTTTGAAAACCAATTTTCAAGGGGGCCATTCCATCAAGAGAGGGTTCCTATGGCTAATCAAAAGGGAGACCACTCAAGAGAGGGTTCCATGGGGCCATTCCAACCACTACACTTGGAAGAATGGAGACTTTTGAAAATTAGAGAAATGGAAAGCAACCTTTATGCAAGTTAAAATGCAATAATGCCAAAATGAAAGCTAGGGGGTTAGTAAGGGCTCTTCCAAGGCATAATTATAAAATCTCACCCTAAACTTCAAGGGGCCAACTTTTGGAACAATCTTTGAGGGAAATGGAGAACTTGAAAATGACATGAAATTAAGAGCAATATAAGCATTATGGAGCATGACAATAAGCATAAAATGAACCCAAGCACACAAGACATGATCAAGATATCAATATGCAAGGGGTCATGATTCACATACAAGGCTTTTAGGCTACATCACATAAACAAGGGGTTCCTAGGCCATACTATCTTAAAGTAGGCTAGTGAGAGGTCCCCCTACACGGTGGCTCTCACTTGCTTTCCTTTAGGCATGATCTAAGAGCCCTCTTGGCTCAAGCATGCAAGAAAGGGGGGTTGAAGATGAGGGTTAAAATAGAGAATAGCCTAAGTAGACTAGGAGGGAGAAGAGAAGAGTGGGGAAGAACACAAATGTAAAAGGGATACCACCTTTTGCCTTCAATACACTTGTAGTCTTTAATGAATGTTTTGATTGGAGCTTGAGTGACTTTAAGAAGGATTGAGAGGCTAGAGTGGAGTGTATAAGTGTGTATGAGGACTTGTATATGGACTGTATAGGGTTAGGAGGGGTAAAATCTAGCCTAAGTGTTGGAGGGGAGGAGCATATGGAGAGATTCGAACTTCTGGAGCGATTTTGGCAGAGTTTCGTATCAATTTCAGACCTAGAATATGCAAGGGGGGAGGCCTCTATTTATAGGCAATCTGGAACAGACCCTGCGTATGTAGGACATGCGCAAGTACTGTTCCATTGCCAGAATAACACGTGGCAGCCTGTGTACTGGTTAAATCTCGACTGTTGATCGAAAGTCGGTTGATCTGATCAAAATTTGAGCGCATGTAGCATACGCTCCATCACCGGGAAAGTTCGTCCAAACCTTGCCTCGATAATCGGGTCAATCGGGAAGGTTCCGGGGGAATATGTCGCACTTGGGATGTTCTTCTGATGGACTTTCATGTTTTCGAAAAGTTTAAAATATGTTTGGAGGTGAGTGATATCGTCTCGGGAAGTGTGCCAAAAAGGTCACTTTTGCGGAGCGTCTGTGATACGCTCCGGGGGTGTTTGAAAGTGGCTGTCTTGGTTTCGCGTGATCAAGGCCTTCAAGAAGCGATCTATTCGATCGGACCGTACCGATGGAAAATACTCTGGAAATACTTTCTGAAATTTTCAAATTTACACATTTCTCAAGTCGTTTGATGGTGCGTTTTGATTAGGGAGTCGGAGAAAAAGTCAACCTTGGCGAAGTGTCTGTGAAACGTTCCAGGGGTTGCTGAAAGTTATTGTTTTCACACCATACGATGGAGGACTTCGGGAAGCGATCTATCCAATTGAACCGTATCAATGGAAAGATCTATGGATGAGCTTTCGAGAATTCCCTGATTTACGCATTTCTCAAGTCAGTTGACGGTGCGTTATAACTAGGGAATCGGGGGAAAAGACAATTTAGGCGGAGCGTCAACGAGACACTCCAGGGAACTTTTATCGAGGCGTGTGAGTTTAGTGTCGTAGGGCGCTCCTTGGGTTAAACAAGGGCGTGTGGTGAAACCCTCTGCTTGAGATCCCAAGGCAGGTGCTGTTTCGGGGCATATTTGGGCTTCTAGGGGCAAAACGGTCATTTTGACTAAGGTTGGCTGGAAATGATCAAGAATGATTTGGTGTGTTGTGTTTAGTGTGTAGGGTTGTTCAGGGATAGTTTTGGGAGAGTCTTTTACTGTTTTGCAGGGTTTGTGCCGTGCTGAGGCGCTCGGGGGCAAAACGGTCATTTTGACCGGAGTGTGGTCGGAATAGGACCGAATTTGGACCAAACGGCGTGCGGGGGATGCCTAATGGTTTTAACAACATTTTGGAAGGATGGAACTGTCGTTTTAAGGGATTTTGAACTTTCACAAAACGTGCCTGGAGACCCAAGGGGCAGGTTTGCTCATTTTTCACCGAGTCGGGCTAGCAGGCACCGGTGTTGACCTAGGTGTTGGTTCCCGAGACCGCCCGGTCTTGGAAAACTACATGTGCGGTGTTGGTTTCCAAGAACGCCCGTTCTTAGAGAGCTACATGTAGGGGTGGTGTTGGTTCCTGAGAACGCCTGGTCCCAAAAAGCTACCTAGAAGGGTGGTGTTGGTCTCCAAGAACGCCCGGTCTTGGAGAACTACCAAATGACGGACATTCTACGTTGGCGGGCTAGCAGGCGCCAGAAGTGAACCGTCTGGAATTTGATAAGGTGTTGGTCCCCGAGATCGCCCGATCCCAGGAAGCTACCTAGATGGCGTTGGTTTCTGGGACCGCCCGGTCCGGAAAGCTGCCTAGAATAATGGTGCTTATGGCACCAGCAGATCCTTGTGGACCCGAGAAGCAACCAGTTGACTGGAGTGGAGATTGAAAGGCTCATCTTGAGCTTGCACATGGTGTGGTGTTTGAAGACTACATCCGATCGGGTCGGAGATTGCCGAGCGGGCAAAAATGGAGTGCTTACACATGGATTATGATTTGTGTTACAGTGGGTATCCTACGGTTTTGGAAGTATACACTGATGCTAGTTGGATATCTGACCGAGATGATCATGGCTGCAGAGTTTGTAGCTTTGGCTTCTTGTAGCAAAAAGGCTGAGTGGCTTAGGAATTTGTTGTTGGAAATTCCTCTTTGGTCTAAACCAATGCCACTTATATCTTTGCATTGTGATAGTGAGGCTACACTGTCACGAGCATATAGCCACATTTATAATGACAAATCTAGGTACATTGGCCTGAGACATAGCAGTGTGAGACAAATGCTCACTGATGGAGTTATCACCATAGATTTTGTGAGATCATGCCAAAACTTGGCAGATCCACTTACTAAAGGACTTGCAAGGGACTTGGTGACGAAAACATCAATAGGGATGGGTCTTTGGCCCATATGATTAGTCATCACTGATGGAAACTTGACTCAATGCTTGAAACATTAAATGTTGAGTTCAACGAGCCAAAGTACATCAAATGTAGTGACTGCAAGTACTGTACAAATTTTTCATCCTAAATAAAAAGTGCTTGGTACTAGTAATGTAAATGGGGAAGGTTAAGCAATAAGCTCTTAATAGACTTATAACATATTGTGTTTAAGTATTTAAGTTACTGGAATACTTCAGATAAGTCTACCTATATGAGTGTCGAAGGTGGTGCCGCCTTCTATAATAACTTGGGCAGTCTCTAGAGCACTCATGAAACAGGATATAGACACAAGGCCAATCCACATGTCAGCTTTTATGAATTTGCCTAAAGAAGAGAATACTGATGTGTGAGACATGTCCGGTTAGCTATATAGGATTGCTAGTTCAAGCTTGCCTACTATGCCATCCTTATTAACCTTGATGTGTTATTACTAAGTGAAAGTTCAAGTCCATAAGACACCTTCATTTATATATTAGTTTTCCCTGTCTGGCCAAGATATATTTTTTAAATTATTTTGAAAATGGTGGGAGATTGTTGAAATATTTTCAAAATATATAATATATTTAGTAGTTTTGGGGTTTTCCAAAATGGTTTTGACTAGTTTTGAAGAAAATCTTTATTGCCTTATTAAATGAATCCCACATTGAAAAGTGAAAAGTTTGGTAAGGCATTTATAAATGCCAACAACTTTTTACGTATTGCTTTAGAGCAATGATTGTGTGTAGCACTCAAGTATGAGGATGTGCGCCAAGCCACATGTGCGCCATATGCACGTCTCGTGTGCGAGTTGCATGGCGTAATGTGGCGCTTTAGTGGCACACTTGGCACTTGGACACGTGGCACGTGCGCGTGTAGCGTGTGATCAAGACCATTGATTTTTGTCAATCATGATAATCAACGAATGGATGACTAATACATAAGCAAAACGGATCGTATGGTGAGAATCACATATGATCATAAAGGTGTGATGAATGATCTGATCAAACAATGAATATATGCGATCTACACCGTTAGATTAGAAAGAGACGATCCGACGGCTGTGTTTAAACCTACAAGTGACTGTTAGAAATCAGTTATTATTTGAATTCTAACAATCATATCTGGTCCAAAAAGACACCACAATGTCTATAAAAACATGGCAGATTCGCAGACAATATGGAAATATTTTTCCTGCAACTTCTCTTTATATTAAAAGGCATTATAATTCTTGATTCTTTCTAGTTTTTATTGTTGATTATCTCTGAAGTCTGTTTCAATAGAAATAGACATTCAGATTATTGGCAGACTTGATAATCAGAGGGTATTCGGGTTTAATTTCATGTGTGGAACACGCAGTCAGAATTACAGATTTTTTAGACTCCACTGTATCTTGGAGGTGATTCGCCATTAATCCGGTGCACACCAGATTCTGAGAATTGGTGGGGGTGAATATCGTCTTAAGGAAAGCAATATTAATCGTGCCTTAGGCATGATTATTCATCTTCTTCTTCTTTTTACAGATTTCTACACTAACATTTTAGAGTGCTTAGTGCCGTAAGACTTACTTTTCGTCATATATTTGATGGAATTATTTAAGGGCACTGAGCTAAATGGATCCTCTATTGAAGGTACGTAACTTATTATTGATAGTCTCAGTCTATAATGTCAAGAAAAAAAAACTATTTACTTTGCAACAACAACCTCATAGCCTGCTTCACTGTCCACTTTTGCAGGCTTATTCAAACTGAAGAACCTTCAAGAGTTGGATCTTAGTAGGAATGAACTGGAGGGAAAGCTTCCTTCATGTCTCTGCAACTTGACATCCCTCCGTTTTCTTGATCTTACCAAAAACAACTTAAGAGGAAACATTCCCTCAACCCTCTTCTCTAATCTCAACTCACTTGAGTTCGTTTCCGTGTCTGGAAATCATTTTGAAGGCTCGTTGTCGTTGAGTTCATTGGCTAACAGTTCTAAACTTGAAGTCTTTGACCTTCTTAGCTATAACAATCAGCTCAAGATACAGACAGAGAGTCCGGCTTTCTTCTCTTCATTTCAATTGAAATTCACCCGCTTATCCAATTGTACACTCGACGAGCCAAGCATGGCTATACCCAGCTTTCTATTAAATCAACATGACTTGAGGGTGATCGACCTTGGCCACAACAACATGAGAGGGAAGTTCCCAAGCTGGTTGTTAGCAAATAATACAAAACTGGAATACTTAAGTCTTACAAATAACTCCTTGACCGGCCCACTTGACCTGTCTCCTGGTAATTCACATAATATCCAGTACTTGTCTCAGCTTGATGTCTCTTCCAATTCTATATCTGGACAACTTCCATCTAAAATTGGTCCCATGCTTCCAAATTTGGAGTTCTTAAACGTGTCCCAAAATGCATTGCAGGGTAAAATTCCTCCTTCGATGGGTGATATGAGAATGTTATATGCATTGGACTTTATCTGATAATAATTTCTCTGGGGAAGTACCAGAGCGTTTGGCTGTGGGTTGCAAATCATTAAGGTTGTTAAGGCTATCGGCCAATAACTTGCATGGCCAAATATTTTCATCCAATTCAGAGCTCAAGGACTTATCTTTTTTGTATCTGGACAATAATAATTTCACAGGGGAGCTCTCACCTGGACTTTTAAACCGCTTCCACTTGAATTTGCTAGATATTAGGAATAACAATATGTCTGGGAAAATTCCCTCTTGGATCGGTGGCTTCTCCTATTTGACTAACCTCATATTGTCCAAAAATTCTTTTGAAGGTCCTCTACCAATGGGGTTTTGCGAATTGAAGGAACTGTGCTTTGTCGACCTTTCTCAAAACAATATTGGTCCGACCATACCTCCTTGTGCTGATCTTCCCCATCTGAAGTACTTGCATTTGCAGAAAAATGATTTTAGGGGAACCCTACCAAGTTTTCTATCCAAAGCTTCTGCCTTGATAACATTGGATGCAAGGGACAACAAATTCTCAGGTGGAATACCTAATTGGATCAGTACACTTTCAAATTTGAGGATTCTCCTCTTGAAAGGTAATAACCTTGATGGTTCCATTCCTATCCACTTGTGTCAGCTTAGAAACATCAGCATCTTAGAACTTTCTGGGAACCATTTTTCCGGATTGATCCCTTCTTGCTTGAATGACATAACTTTTGGTCGCGGAAGAACATTAGATGATACATTTTTAAATCGACGATTTGGGATCATGGATTGTAAAGGCTCATTAACGTCATACTCGTACAAGAATCAATCTGTGTACTTGAATTTTGGTAATGAAATATGTTACACGGATGAGAAAGAGGAAGTGGAGTTCTTAACAAAGAGCAGGCTCGAGACCTACGTGGGAAATATTTTGTACTTCATGTCTGGTATGGATCTTTCCTGCAACAATTTTACAGGTCCAATTCCTTCGGAAATTGGTTACATAAGTGGGATTCAAGCATTAAACCTCTCGTATAACCACTTGACTGGATCAATCCCAGAGACATTTTCTAACCTGAAGGAGACAGAAAGTTTGGACCTTTCCCACAATAATTTGAGCCGTCACATTCCCTCAGAACTGATAGAGCTAAACTTTTTTGCAGTCTTCAAAGTAGGTTACAACAACTTATCTGGTAGGACACCAGAGAGGAAAGCTCAGTTCGCAACATTTGACCAAAGTAGCTATGAAGATAACCCATTTCTCTGTGGAGAGCCACTAGAGAGAAGTTGCAGCAACCTTGAAGAACAAGCTTCGTCGCCGCCACCACCACCACCTTCAGAACCTGATGAAGATGAAGTTGTGTTTTTGTGGAGTTTTGGAGCATCATATGTTGTGGCATTTTTAGGTGTCATAGCCTTTCTCCACTTCAACATGTAATACCAAAGCCTGTTGGTCAGATTCATCATGGTGCATGTTTTATCCTTCCGTTGATTATTTTTAAGCTATCTGTTGTGATGAATAAATATGTATTTTTCAATTTTATTTGTGATTTACGTGTTTTTTAAGCTCTCTATTGATGTGTCCATATTTTACTTCTAACTTAGAAAAGATCATATGAAAATGTAGTATCATGTGAACGGAGTGTTCCACCACAAAGTATGCTTTTTTTTTGTCAATGTTTGTTTGTTCTTACTTCTATTTTCATCTTGTATGAGGATATTTCTACCTTAATCACAAACATTGATCCTAGAAGAAAAATTCTTGAACGAGAGTTGTGATAGGGACAATTATTGTTTGAAGAGTTGGTCTTGTGGCTATCTTTTGAGAAGTACATTCCATAATGAAATTGCAAAACTGGGAGAGACCCATCAAATGATAAAGAGAGAGGGAACGGAAACCACTTTTGCGAGTTGATCTAACCTCCACTGCCATTTATGGTAAAAGTCTGTGAATAAAGAACAACTTGCAAATCTTGTTTCTGGCCATTATTGATCTACTTCTGGTCCTTGTTCTAAACCTTGCTTTGGGGATTCTGGTGATTCCATACACTGCACATCTGGTGACGGAATTCCTGGAAACCTTTGAATTGAAGCATTCTCCTCCCCACAACCATTGCTGCCTTCGTATTAATTTTTTCTATCAACTTTGCATTCTGCCAAAAGCTGGTGTAGGAAGGTTGGTATATCAAAACACATCAAAGCAGTCTTCAAAGATGGGGAGGATGCACAATCTTTATACAATATTCATTGATAATATCCCTTCTTCAATGAACAACAACTAGAGAAGTAATGGACTCTTATGTATCTTACAAAATCAGGGAAAGGAAAAATGGAAGTTTTGGTTTTATCCGTTTTAAAACCCCCCAGGAAGCCTACAGAGCGATAAACACTTTCAACGGAGTTTGGCTGCTTGATCAAATACTAATCGTGAAAAAGGCAGAATATGAGACAAAAGAAAACAAAACTGAGACAAATCAGGGGCACCTTTTAAAAGGAAAGAAAATTCCCATGAGGAATTCAAAGGGATTCCAAAACTGTTTCGTCAACGGAAAAACTTATAAGTACGTACTCAAGACAAACATAGCATCAACATCAAAGGAAAACAAGAAATTAGAAACTGTGGACGCAGAGGACGTAAATGAAATATGGCTACAAAATTGTGCAATTGCAATTGTCCATGATTACAAGATGATTGAAGTAGTTGAAGAAGCAATGCGGAGGGAAGGCATGAACTGCATAAGAGTTAAACCTTTGGGAGGAATATAGTGTTTTACTGCAATTTGAAGACAAAGGCGATAAAGAAGCAATGCTGGAAAATGGAAGGCAATGGTTGGAAAACTGGTTCTCGGTGATTTACAACTGGTCCTATAGAAAATTCAACACAGAAAATTTTGGATGACAGCGGAAAGAGTTCCTCTACACGCCTGGAATGTATCAACGATCACGAAAATTGGGAATCTAAGGGGGAAGGTCATTACAGTGGACAAAAGGACTGCAAAAAAGGAAGACCTTGTCAATGGTAGACTGTTTATTGAAACAGAGGAGAAAAAGTGTATCCAGGAATCTTGTAGTATAAAAGTAACTAATGTCTTGTCCAAGATAAGAGTGATGGAGGAGGGATAGCAAAGAAATGCACCCTTGAATGCTTTAATGGAAACCTTTGATCAATCTTCGGATGATGATGATACATCAACGCAATCGCATTCGCAAAAATCATGAAGGAGCAATGAGGTGGTAAACCAAAAGGATTCAAAGAAGCACCTAAATGTTCTCTTATCTAACGAGAAAGGAAACATAGCAGTCTCAAATGACACAGAACCATCGGAGAAAAACCATCAGAAAAGCCATATTAGAAAATTTGCAGAATCCGATCAAGACCAAGGAAGACGATGATGACATGGACCTATTAAGCCAAGTGGCAGACACTAATGAGTCACAGGATGATCCAGCTAGATTATGCTATGATTACAATCCTCGAAAATCAATCACCAACCAGCCACTGGAGAATGTGTTAATGGAAAAATATTTTTCCCCAAGGAATGAAGTAAGTACAAATGATCTTTCTGAGGGAGGTATTAACTCAAGGATAAATGATGGGATGATGGAAATGAATTCAGCAAATACAAATTCAATTAAAGAGACAACGATAATGCAAGCAGAGGGAGATGCAACTTCAAGCCCAATGAAGTAAAGCCCATCAAGAAATTGCCTGCAAACAACTAGTAGAAATGATGGACCTTCTAAAAGGAAAAGCCCATTACAAGTTTGCCCTGTTCCGACCCATGGAAAGACAGATAATTCTGGTAAAAAGGTCCTTAATCCCTTGAGAAAACACAAAGAACAAGGGAAGAAAAAACTATTATCGGAGCTAGAACTAAAGATTCTGAAAAAAAGGTCAAGAAGTACAAACAGAGTTCTCAAACTCAACGTTTAGCTATGCCAATGATTAAACTCCAAAAGTATAATCATAATCCCCTATTTAGGAGATTGTTAGCCTTAGTTAGGGTTTAAGCTGCTATTTTTAATCACAAACTGTTCTAATTCTGCCTTTGTATGTATTGTAGGAAATTCGAGCTTAAATGGACAAAAATGTGCCAAAGTATTCATGGACCATTCGAACGGATAACCAAGGCATTTGAATGGATGACATTAGCAGCTCACCGTTCGAATGGATCATCTTTGCATTCGAACGTGATGGGAGTCCGTTCGAACGCAACGTCAGATGCTTGCCCTCCAGAGTCATTTTTTCTTGTTCGAAGAGAGGCAGAGTCGATGTTTTCTATCCAAAAGGGAGGCAGATTCAAGTTTTTCCATTCGAAGTACCATTCGAAGCATCGTTCGAACGGATGCTCCTACTGTTCGAACGAATGACGGATCTTTGTTTTTTTTATTTTATTACGTGGCTAAGGTTGACTTGGGCTAGAGGAAGAGATATAAAGCAATTTTGTACGTAATTAAGATACATAAAAAAAAAAATAGTTAGAGACTTTTAGAGAGAGAAAGAGCATTTCCTCTCATTTTCTTACCATTTTCTTTGTAGCCAAACATTTATTTCTTCAATAGAATAGAAGATCTTTTGCATTTAATGTCTACTCAATCCTTCTATATGCTTTCAAACATGGGAATGGCAACCTAAACCTTCTAATTGGATGCAATTGTGAGGATTCATCAAGGAATGCATGGAGATGGAAGGAAAGTTTATGAATTTACTAGAATATCTTTAGATTTTGTCTCTCTTTCTCTAATTAGAGTTTGTTCTTCCTTAAAAATCTTGGGTTTATAATCATGGTTGGTGGACTTGTGATTTTCTCTTAATAATTTATAATTTCTCTTTGAATCTAACGCTAATTAGGAAGGAATTAAGGTTTTCATTGTTAAAATCCTCCGAATCAAGGATCCATGGGGAGATCCTTGATTTGAGTTAATAGAACATTCGCTTTAATTGTCCTTACGTGAATTGGTGAATTTGAGCAATTGAATCCAATTCTCCTAAAATTGCATTTGAATTCCATAGTTATTTGATTTGAATTGTAGTTGCTTTGGTTAATTAGAGTTAATTTCAATGTTAATTTCCTTGAGTAGAGAGTGTTTCTAGTTTCTTAAGAGTAATTGATAATTGTTTTATGACTTCCTATTTTAATGATCATTTCTCATAGTCTCTATAGCTTAATTGTTAATTTCTAGTTCATTTTGAATTCAAGTAATTAGAGTAGTAAATCAACCTATTCTCAAAATCCAAAAGAAATTTTAGTCAATTTTTGGTTATTTAAGGATTGATTCACTATTTTTTTTTTTTCGCAATTGAGTCAATTAGGCTTTAATTTGTGTGTTTTGACTTGATTACTAGATTGGTACAAATCCCTTGGGAAGAATAATACTGGGACCTTCCGGTTAAATACTACAACACAAGCACTTGCTCTTAGGTGCACATTGGGAGTGAATTAGCCAATGATATCCTTTCTTTCCTCATAAGATTTCAGGAACATAAATAAGGTGTTACTAAAAGAGATTGAGGAACATCGTCTATCAAAAGCTAACCAAACAATCCAAATTGGAAAATCATTTAAATTTTCAAAGTAACGATCAAGAGATAAAAAGGAGACTAGTGTAGCTAGAATGGAAAGATTGTGTAAACCAGAAGGGAGGAGGTGGTAAAAGGGGAGAAACATAATGGTTGCCTCTTCCACCTAGGTGTTTGCTATTATGTGCCAATGAAGTTGTTATCATGTAATGTTTGAGGGTTGGGAAAGGATCAAAAAAGGATGATGGTGAAAAAAGTGATCTTTGAAAGATCAATTGATGATATGGTCCTATTACAGGAAACAAAGTGGAAGGGCTACAATGAAAAAAAGGTCTCTTCATTATGTAGAAGGAATGATGGTATATTGACTCGTCCCTTCCACGCTCACCGCGATGGGGGTGTTTGTAGTTTAAGTGGGGTACTCCCACTATCGTGTTCTCCCAATAGACCTGTGCAAATTTAGCAATAGGAACGATTAGACTTTTGAAATATGTTCAGATTGCAACCACAAACCGAGAGTGAAATCAATTGCTATGCTAGCTAAAATTTGACCGAAAATGTTTTGGTGTTTGAGGGTTTGATTTACTAACAACTAGGCAAACAATTAAAATTGAAATTTAAACCTACAACTTACTTCTAGCTAAAGTGAATTGACAATTGAGTAAATTCTACTACAACAACCACACTTAATACTAACTCAACTCGTAAGTTAACCGAAATTCTAAATGAACACGAAAAGAGATTTAACTTGATTAGAGAAGGGGGTTTGGGATCAAATGTTCCAATCTACCAATTCTAACATGGAATTTGAAATGGGGAGTTTCGGTTAACTCGAATCAAGAACCGTCCAAAGGCCCTTGATTCGGAAGATTTAGCTTTGAAATTTTAGGGCTCTCTAATTATTTTGGAATTAAGTTTTTTTTTTTCTAATTTATGGGTTCTTAGGAAATAAATCACATGTTATTAACTATGATTATAGATCTAAGATTTCTACACAAATTAATTCCAACATAATTAGAGAAAAAATACGTAAACAAGATATTCAATGAGATTCAAGAACTCCCCTTTCATTTTCCATCCATTCCTTGGTAGATCTTCACATTTGCTCCCAAACTATGAGTTTAGCTTGAAGAATCCATGGTTGAAAGCTTTCCAAAGTGTAGAAACCACATCTTGATTTTAACTCAAAAGGGTATACATATTGAAATGTTGAGAATATGAGATTTTACATTAAATCAACCCAAGAAACCTATCTAAATACCTCCAAAAGCCCTAAATACAACAAAGTAGATTGAATCTAAGCAAAATACAAGACTTTACCCTATTTTCTCTTCTCTACCCGCAGCTCCCAAAACCTAAAATCTGATCTGCCTTCTTTTCCTCGACTGCTGGGTTGTAGGGCAAATTTGCGCTCACCGTCCGAAGTGCGTCTTAAGTGCGTCCGATATGCGTCGGGACGGATCGTCCAAACGGTGCCCTAACCGTTCGGACGGTATTCGAACGAGGGAATTCGGCTCTGTAATTCTTCGAACGGAAAATGACGACTCTGGAACGGCTTTGGACGGAAAATAACGCCTCTGGAACGGCTTTGGACGGGAAACATAGACTCTGGACCGGCAATTTCCGTTGCACCGTCCGAACGGTGATTCGCCCGTCTGAACGTTCCGTCCGAACGGTAACTTTCCTGTCCGAACGGTATAGGCGTCTGAACGGTAATGTCTCCGTCCGAACGGACCGTTCGGACGGTCATTTCTCCTTTAAGCTCCCCCTTTTCCACCAATTTAACACCAAAAACCTGCAATATAAATATAAAAATAGTTTAGATCAATTTGTTGCTAAAAATCCATAATAATACCCATATAGGGGCTATCAAACACTTCATTAGGGGACAAAGATTACACTTTTAGAGTGGAATCAACACCCCCCAACTTAGCTTTTGCTAGTCCCTGGCAAAAAGTACTATAGAAAGAAAATAATTTGAGACACTAAAAGGAACAAAGTATGTACAACCTACTCAAGACATCGATGGACACATCTCAAACCTCAAACACATGTAGGAGTTTATGCAAAAATTCATACAATAGAGAAGTCTGTGCGCGTGTGCTTGATAAGCTAATGCTAAGCAACATATAAAGAACTCAATTATACACTTCCAAACCGTAAAGTTTTGATTTCAATCCTCACCAGGCATACACTCAGAATGAAAAGACCCACAAGGTTCACACAATGATATGTTCAACAGTAGAGTAAATGTACAAGGCAAAACAAGTGAACATATCCAAAATGAAGAACCGGACAATATGTATGTGTATCGCCTTTGGCACAACTTCCTGAGAGAATGTTCATAGATGCGCAATGATTCAAAGAATTGACAAGATAAAAACTTTTACTCTGATGAAAATTATAATGAGGCATCTTTGGATCGATTAAGAAATTTGAAAGACGAGGAGATAAAGGAGGAATGATGTGAGATAAATGCAAAACACATCATCTGTTAATGAGGTGATGGAAAGATATCATACCCAAATCCCTTGTTATATACCCAAGGGTTCGAACAATAAACACTTCTTCTTCTTCTCTCTCTCTTTTTTTTTTTTTTTTTTTTTTACACTCCTTCTCTATAACTTTGACACCACTTTGCGTTATGTTCAAAACTTATTCTTTTCTTCTTCTTCTTTTCTCTTCTTTTTGTTTTTTTTTTTCTTTTTACATCATATATCTTTGCTTCCCAACATAGTAAAGAAAAGTGATATGAATTACAAAAGTTCAATGATATCTTTCGAGGAAGGAGTTGGTGAGAAATGATAGATGGTTTATATGGCGAAAGACAAAAAGGATAATGGCTATCAAGAAGGAAATAGGCTTAGAATTACATAAAGATGCCAAATTATACTATTCCACATAGTAAAAGTGTCAATCCTAATATCAGAATTCATCTTATAAACCAAAAGCAAACATAAAGAAGTTATTCAAGAGAAATGAGGATGAAAGATCAATCCTTGAGTAAATGCAAACTCTAAAAAAAAACGGTAAAAACTCTAAAGCTCACAGGTGATAATCTCCACTAAGTATGGATGAAACTGCAAGGTAGAGTAGCAAAAACATGTTGCAAAGTATAACTCATGTGAACGGTGTATAACTTTCTACCAATGCATGAATCAAGCCCTCTCCATGGAGTCAAAGGTAAGAAAACGAGTCCATCTCAATCTAAGTCGAGTTTTAATGTCAAAAACAGTGTTATAGTGCATCAAAAATGAGTCAACGCATCAATCGCAAAAGCTAGCCTAACATGCATAAAAAGATATGTAATTAGTTGCGTGGGAGAAATGAAGACTGAAACTGATACCATACATTACCAAGATCCCCGTCAAAATAGTACAGGCGAGTAACAAAACCAAAATTTGGGAACACCTGTAGCTAACACATCCAACAATACAAGATAAAGAACAAGAGGATACAAAAGTAAATGATGTACAGTAAAGGAATCTCAAAATATAATCCACTATATCAAAACAATATACACTATGTCAAAACAATGTACAAAAACTGATGCAATAATATGCTATGTGTGTACAAAAATGCATCACAATCCTAAACTATCAGTCATCTCCATCGTCATTTGGAGGCGGTGCAACGATAGACCTAAGGGCCCGGACCTCAACAAAAAGCTCCTCTATGATCCTGGTCTGGCCCCGGGTCTGACCCTGGAGTGCGGTGATCTGCTCGGACTGGGCTCGGATCTGGCCCTCAAGTGCTGCCAAATGAGCTGCATGGGCGGCCTCCAGCCTAGCGATGTCGGCAGACTGCTGTGCTGATCTCGCAGCTAACATATCTAAGGTCTGCCGCATCTGCTCAAGCATTTGTAATGCTGGATCGGGCATCGGTGGCGGCTGAAAGTGCTGCTGATGCTGATGAATATCGGGGTCGTACTGATCCGGGTCAGCAAGATCCGGCTCAGCAAGTCCCGGCTGCTGCTGCTGCTGCTGTGGCTGTGGCTGTGGCTGGAACTGCTCCTGCTGCTGCTGCAGTCGGCGAGACCTCAATCCCCTCTGAATGGTGGACCTACCAATGGGCTCCTTCGACTGAGGGAGACGAGGAAGTCCAATAGCAGGGGCCCCGAAGGCAGCCTCGATCACTCGCGTCAAAAGGACAGCGAAAGGGATAGATCCCTGAGCACGCGGGTGCGTAATCTCCTCCGCAAGAGCTCTAAACTGAAATAACGGAAGATCTATGGACCTACCCGCCCTAATAGCCCACAAAAGACTAGCCCTACTCCTCTTAACCTCGGAATGCCTAGCAATGGGGTAGACGGACCGGCAACAAAAAATATACAAGGGGGCGTAGATCGGAAGCAATGAGCTAACCGCCACCTGCCGGCGCAAACCCCAATCAAAGCCAGGGAGGCAAACCTCGTCGGAAACGACTCTGAAGTCATCCGGAGCCCCCCTAGATGGGAAACTATACTGAGGGTCTGCCACCCTAGGCAGCCCATACACCTCTGCAAAAGTGGTGGGGGTGATCCCAATGTCAAACCCCCTAACCCAAGACGTGATCTGCTCGTGTCCTGGGGTAACACAACAAGCTGAAACGTTCGCCATAAACTCGGCGAGCAAGACAAAAATGGCATCTCCCACGAAGGTAGTGAGGGGGACCCAACCCCGGGCCTCAAAGGCCTCGGCCCACAAAAAACCAGGACCCCTAAACTGCTCTAAGTCCATCTGGCGCTCAATCACTATGCCTCGCCTCATCCAAGTCTGGGAGAATGCCTCGAATGCATCCTCAGACACAAAACGTGTGACGTCAAAGGCTGGGGCTGGCTCAGCCTCAGCTGCGCCAGCCGGAAGGGCACCGGGGGCCCCTCTGCTTGCCATGACTATCAAAAGACCCTCTAAAGTAAACTAGGTAAAGAATAAAGTAAGCGAGGAATGATGTAGGAATACCTAGGGAAGCGTGAAACAAAGGGTGGAGGAGCCAATGGCACGTGCTCGGGCTCCGGCAAGGCTCCGCTATCGTCCAGGAACTCTCAAAACACTCAAAAACTCCCCGTATAGCGTCTGTAGTGAGTCTGAACTCAATACGGATGCTGCCTATTTATAGGGGACGCCAAGCGTTCAACGCGCGTCCGGATACCGTCCGGACGCACCGTCCAAACGGTAAATAACCGTCCGAACGGTCAAAAATGCGTCCGGACGGTACGATTAACGCCCGTCTGGATACCGTCTGAACGGGAAATTATAACACCACGGCCGTCCGAATTCACGTCCGGACGGTAAAAATAATCGTTCGGACGCACCGTCCGAACGGACAAACGAGTTCGGACGCACCGTTCGAACGGACAAACCCAAAACTTCGATTTATACACTGCAAAAACCTAGGAAACTCAACAGACTATGCAAAAATTAAATTAACAACAAAAAACTGCAAAAGAAGTAAAATAAAACAAAACAACCTAAACAATTTTACACAAAAACCGAGCGCAAAAACAAGCTCGCCCCACCCCCCACTTAAGAGATTGCATTGTCCTCAAGGCAACTGTAACACGAAAGAGAACGGGATAGCAACACGGGAGGGCGGGGGCACATAGGGGACAATCATCAAGCCAAGATTGATGGATCAATGAGATCCACACAATCTACCTCGCCGTGGAAAGGCTCAAAATAAGGCTTTAACCTTTGCCCATTGACCTTGAAAGGTGTGCCATTCTTAAGATTTTGCACCTCAATAGCACCATAGGGAAAGATTTCCCTAATTTGGTAGGGGCCGGACCATTTACTCCTTAACTTTCCCGAAAAGAGATGCAAACGGGAATTATAGAGAAGAACTTTTTGACCAACATGAAAAGATTTGCGATGAATGTGTTGGTCATGACGGACTTTCATTTTAGCCTTTGAAATTTTGGCATTTTCATACGCATCATTTCTTATTTCATCTAGCTCATTCAATTGGAGCTTCCGGTGGTCGCCGGTTTCGCCTAACCCCTCATTATATTGCCGAATAGCCCAATATGCCTTATGTTCAACCTCAACCGGGAGGTGACATGCTTTTCCATACACAAGACGGTACGGGGAGGTGACACGCCTCCAGTTGTGCTTCAACTGGAGCCACTCCGCAAGGGCACGGAGGTCGCGCTTGTAGTAAAACCGGAGGATCCGGTGTCGTTCTCTCCCAAGGGAATTCTGCAAATATAGCAACAAAGCTCAACTAGCACGGGTACTTATCTTAATGGATTGCAAATGAAAATTCTTAACATAAAAGAGACCAAAAATATGTTGGTTTTGAGATGATGATGGTTATATGCTTCATGCAATAATTTAGTGACTATGAAAAAAACAACAAAAGCTAGTTTTATGTGATTAAGGAGAAAAGCTTGGACATGGTTGTTTTGATCCACCAATTCACAACAAGGGTTTCCAATGAGAGGTTTTATAACTCAAATCAAGAATCACACCTTGGATTCTTGATTCGGAAAATGTCGGCTATAAAAATGTGGGTTTTGTTTGATTGAGCCTAGAGAGAGAATATATAATTGGTACCCTAGAATCAAACCTTAAACATGTGCAATACCTATACCAAATGTTGATTTGTGCATAAATATTACCAAAGGGTTATGAATCTAGGTTTTTCTAATGAATCTCATACTAAATCAAATGAAACCATATAATTTTGAGGATATGACTTTGAAGTCCATACAACCCATTTTCAACCCTTTGAAGATCCTTGGTGGGTCTTCACAACCACATCCAAGGGGTATTTAGCTTCTAGAATCCATGTTAACTAACATAAAAAGAGACAAATCTAACATTAAACTATAAAAAGCTAGTGTTTGGTTGCCAAGAAAATGAGAGAAAGTGCCAAGAAAATGATGGAAAGTTGCTAGAAAATGTAGAAAATCATTCACTTCATATATATAACCAACATTCACTTACAATCATCCAAAAGCAATAAATGACATTAAATACAAAGCATTAAGAGTAGATCTAACCAAAAACTTTACAAGATAACAAAAATCCACTTTTGGAGCCTTCTTCCCGTCCAAACTGCTGCAGAAAATACCCTATATCACTTTTTGTCTCGAACAAAAGCTTTTATACTCTGCAGAAAAACAGAGTCTGTACACACCGATCGATCGGTGTACGACCGATCGATCGGCCGATCGATCGCCCGATCGATCGGTCAGGGCGATCGAACGCCCGATCGATCGCAAAACCGACCACTCTGAAGTTTGCTTCTGTATCGTCTGTTGTGAGGATTCCGACGTCACCGATCGAACGCCCGATCGATCGGAAAAACGCCCTCTCTGAAGTTTGCTGCAGAAGGTGAACAGAGCATCACCGATCGATCGTAGGATCACCGATCGATCGGCCAATCGAACGTTCCGTGGACCGTTCGATCGGGCGATCGATCGGCCGATCGATCGGTCATGCTCAAGATTGCCCATTTGCCTTAGTTTGAGCTCCAAATCCTGCAAAAAGTGTACAAAAAGAGTTTTAACGTGTTTTAGGGGTTAGAATACTAAATTAAGACCAAATTTAACTATTCAACTAACAATTTAAGCCCAAAAGATTACTATTTTTAAGGGTAATCAACACCCCCCAACTAAACCTTTGATAGTCCCTATCAAAGTATGAGAGGAAAACAAAAATATATACATGCATTAATCTTATTCAAGTCAAATCTCCATCCACCTAGGTTGTGAACCAAAGCAAGGTAAAGACATAAAGCATGGAAGAAACAAAACATATCGACGCGTACTACCAATGACATATGACCCTAATGATTCAAAACTCGTACAATTATGTCCTCGATGCTTCGATCCAAGTCTCACAAGGCATACACTCAACTTTAAACATGAACGCTCTAGGTCCCTCAATGGAAAGCTCTTTTAACGAGTAAATGTATAAACCATGCAAGTAGAGCAATTCCAAAACCAAAGACGAATAAATTGTAAGTGTATCGACTTGGCATAGCTTCATGAAGGAATATTCACAGCTTAAGCATAATCTAGAAAATTGACATAAATGCCTCATACACAATTGAATTAAAGATTCATGTATATTCGGGTATCAAAGCCATAAGGGTGATGAATGAGAGAAGAGCCATGTAAGAGGATAGAAAATGGAAAAAGGGTTCAACATATGCATGCACATTACACATGATGATCAATGATATTCACTTCCACATTTCCACTCTTTTGAATCACTTTCACTATCTTCCTTCACCTCACTTCTTTTGTATTTGATTTTTTTTTTTTTTTTTTTTTGAACACTCCTTTTCATCCCTTTCTTTGTATGTATGTAATTTTAAATTTTTTTTTTTTTTTTTTTTTTTTCAACTCCGTACACCTCCAACCTTACAAAAATAAGAGTAATGCATCTATTGGCATTGACACTCTTTAAACTTATGCACATGCATATGGATATTAAAAAGAAGAAAAATACACATGGAATGGCTCAATGGAATGAAATGGCCTATGTGTTTAGAATCCGAAGAATACAACAAATCAAAACTTCAAAAGTGTATAAGGGGTCAATAAATCTATATAACACTCGAACATGTAAACCAACATCAAGAAATAATGAAGCTATTCAATGAATGAGGATCAACAAAAATAATCTTGAATAAATGTGATTCACTCTTCAAAGGCGAAAAAATAGGCTCTAAAGCTCACACGGTAAAAATCTCCACCTTATAAGGACATGCATGCATAAGAATGAAACACACGGCATCACATAACATGTTAGTGCGCAACAATGTGAATTGTCTCTTATAATGATTTTATGCCAAAAACTTGCAATGTATCATAATCTCTAAGGTGGGTTAATCATCAACTCAAATTTAATCAAAAACATGGTATGGTACTTATTTGAAACAACCTTGACACCTCCATCACAAAAAAAATCCAAAAAGAAATGATATCAACAATTAAGGGCATAGCTAAGGTGTCAAGTTATAGAAAAGGGCGATACGAATACCATACAATACCCATTACCTCGGTTGGAACAATACATGCGATATGGGTATCAATCAAAAAGTACACCTGTAACTGAACTGCCAAAAATATACACGAAAAAGACAAGAGAACACAACAAATGTATACAAAAAGGGTATGCCACAATACGAAAGATCACTATACAAACAGCTCAAAAATAAAAATATCCACTATAATAAAAAAGATTTAGATACATCATATGAAATGAAATGCTATGAAGTGCGTAATGCATCTAATCTATCTGAAGATCCGAAAAGAGGTCTCCATCATCCGGAGGAGGCTGGCCAAGGTGCTGGATAATCTCCTGGAGTCGAGTGGACTGGGTCTGCTGCTGCTGCTGAATGTCAATCAGCTGACCCTGAAGTGCGGCAATGGCAGTGTCCTGAAGATCTAATCTAGCCATAACGTCGGCCTGCCACTGCTGGCGCTCTGCCTGCTGAGCGGTCAGCTGCTCCTGAATAGCTGCCAAAGTCTGAAGTAACGTCCCCGGAGCTGGCTCCTCCTGAGCCTGAGCCTGAGTCTGAGCCTGCACTGGCTGATCCTGCCGCTGCTCCCCTGACTGGGTCTCCTCCTGAGTCTGAGAAGCCGGCTGCTGAGAAGACGAGTGAGCCGAACTAGCTGACCCCCCCTTCTTCGACAACTGCCCTGCCGCTCTCTTCTCCGTCTTCCAGTCTATATCAGTCGAAGAGGAGAGCAGTACAACATCCGCAACACTAACCCCTGCCGCCCTAATCCTCGCTGTCAAAAAACAACCAAAAGGGATGCTGGACTGGGGAGTAGCAACCTGAGTCGCGGCCCACAATGCCATATACATGAAGTGGGGCAAGTCAATAGTCCTGCCCGTGCCAATAGCCCACATCAACTGCCCCCGCATCCTACTGCACTCCACCGTCCTCCCTAGTGGAAAGATCGAATAACAAGTCCAAAGGAACAGCGGGTGGTATCTGGGAGCAATCTGCCTAATCCTGATCTGGGAAGCGGTCCAGGACTCTCCCGGCGCTAAAATCTCAGCGCACAACTCCTCATGAGATGGTGGATGCTCCCCATCATAAGAGAACTGAGGGTTAGCAACCCTCGGTATACCAAACTGCTCAGCAAAGGAGTCCGGGGTGATAACAACATCCCTACCCCGAACCCAAGAGCGAAGAATATGCCTGTCGCCACCAACGGGGTCCGATGAAATGTTAGCCATGAACTCTGCCACGAGGGTGGCTGAGTACTGGCCCCTAAAAGAAGCTAACCCCAACCACCGGCGGTCGGTCAAAGGCTGGAGCCAACCATATGGCTCAGCATCAAACTGACTCACTATCCAACGCCTCTCCACTACTATCTTACGGGCGCTCCACACCCGTCCAAACTCTCGCTCCTGATCCCTCCCTCGGAAGCGAGTGGAATCATACTCTCCCTCTCTCTCCCTCCTAGCATGCTCACGCTGGAGCTGCTGGAACTGGGCCAGAGTCTGAGAAGTCCCCGCCCTAGCTGTACCCTCAGAACTCCTAGTCTCGACCATAACTCTCTACAAAGCTAAGTACAGCTGGAAATGAAAAGAATGGACAAAGATCGGCGGAAGGAATACCTCTCGAAGCGCAGAAAATTGTGAACAGACGAGACAATGTCCACCAAAGTGAGCTGGCAGGGCCTCGCTGCTCCGACAGACAAACAGACTCTTTAAACTCTCAAGTAAACGCGAGTGAAATGAAAATGAACAATGAACAGTGGCCTTTATATAGAGAACTCGGTCACCGATCGATCGGCCCCCTGAACCGATCGATCGCCTCGCGGACCGATCGAAATGGAGCGCCACCGATCGAACGGCCGATCGAACGATACCGCTCCCTTTCGATCGGTGCGGTAACAACCCCGATCGATCGCAGTCGTCACCGATCGATCGCCCGATCAATCGCAACGTACACGATCGATCGGCCGATCGATCGGTTTGGCCCACCGATCGATCGCAAAAACAGCTTCTCTGAAGTTCTGCAGAAATTCTCAAAATGGTTCACAGAATCATGCAAATGGTGCCCCCCCCCCCCCCAACTGGAATCATGCCATGACCTCAAGGCATGAACAAAATGGAATAGGAAAAGAACAACGGGGAGGGCGGGACTCTCGGGAATACAAATGTACACAACTAACTACCAAAAGAAAAGAGAAAGAAACCTAGAAAAAGAAAATCAAAAGAACTACTCCTAAATTATGAAACGCGACAAGCTAATGTCACTCAAAGGATGGTGGATCGATGAGATCCACACAGTCCAACTCCCCTTGAAACGTCTCAAAATACGGCTTTAGCCGCTGGCCATTTACCTTAAATGCCGAGCCATTCGTGAGGTTTTGCACCTCAATGGCTCCATGGGGAAAGACTTCTTTAACAATGTATGGCCCGGCCCACTTACTCCGCAATTTGCCCGGAAAGAGATGCAAGCGTGAATCATACAATAACACTTTTTGGCCAACTTTGAAAGTTTTTCGAATGATATGTTGGTCATGAAAGTGTTTCATCCGGGCCTTAGCAATTTTTGCATTTTCAAATGCATCATTGCGGAGTTCATCTAACTCATTGAGTTGGAGCTTTCGGTGGGTACCCGCAACATCAATATCCTCATTACATTGACGAATCGCCCAATATGCTTTATGCTCAATTTCGACGGGAAGATGACATGCCTTCCCGTACACAAGTCTATAGGGTGATGCGCCAAGAATGATTTTATAGCCCGTGCGGTATGCCCACAACCCATCGGTCAATCTAAGAGACCAATCTTTCCTATTTGGATTGACGGTTTTCTCTAGAATGCGCTTAATTTCCCGATTGGCCAACTCAACCTGCCCTTGCGTTTGAGGATGGTATGGTAATCCAACCTTATGGACCACACCATACTTACGCATTAAAGACGCAAAGGGCTTATTGCAAAAATGTGAACCGCCATCACTTATCATGGCACGAGGCATGCCATACCTACAAAAAATGTTCTCTTTCAAAAACCGCAAGACCACTTGGTGGTCATTGCTTCGGGTGGCAATTGCTTCCACCCACTTTGAGACATAATCTACCGCAACAAGAATAAAAAGGTACCCAAACGAGTTAGGAAACGGTCCCATGAAATCGATCCCCCAACAATCAAATATTTCCAAAATAGTGATGGGGTGAAGAGGCATCATGTGCCTCTTAGAAAGTGTTCCTAACCGTTGACACCTATCGCAAGCTACACAAAAAGTATGTACATCCTTGAACATGGTGGGCCAATAAAGCCCACATTGCAAAATTTTGGCCGTGGTCTTCTTGGAGGAGAAGTGTCCTCCACAAGCATGAGAGTGACAAAATTCTATCACTTGTTGGAATTCGTGATTTGGGACACACCGGCGAATGATTTGGTCCGGACAATACTTAAACAAGTGGGGATCATCCCACGAAAAATAGCGCACATTCCGGAAGAATTTACGCTTGTCAATGGATGACCATGTGGAAGGAACCTCACCGGTGACAAGGAAGTTCGCAATGTCCGCAAACCAAGGGATTGAAACTTGCTCAACGGCACTCACATGCATGAGATGCTCATCCGGGAAGTGCTCCTTGATAGGGGTTGGGTCCATGGCTTGCCCATTTAAGGGAAGTCGAGACAAGTGGTCAGCAACTACATTTTCAACCCCTTTTTTATCACGCATTTCAATATGAAATTCTTGGAGCAAAAGTATCCATCGAATGAGGCGCGGTTTTGCATCGGGTTTTGTGAGGAGATACTTTAGGGCCGCATGGTCGGTGTAGATGATGACCAATGACCCAATCAAGTAAGACCTAAATTTATCAAGTGCAAAAAAAACCACCGCAAGGAGTTCCTTCTCGGTTGTGGTATAGTTGATTTGAGCTTCATTGAGAGTTCTAGAAGCATAATAAATGACATATAGCTTCTTGTCAACTCTTTGTCCTAGGACGGCCCCCACGGCATAGTCGCTAGCATCACACATTAGCTCAAATGGAAGAGACCAATTGGGTGCTCGAATGATTGGGGCGGTGGTCAAAAGTCCCTTCAACTTGTCAAAAGCTTGTTGACAAGAAGATGTCCACTCAAAGGGAACATCTTGGGACAAAAGATGACACATGGGCCTAGAGATTGCACTAAAACCCTCAATGAAACGCCGATAGAAACCGGCATGCCCAAGAAATGATCTAATCTCCTTCACACACGTTGGGGCGGGCAATTTTTGAATGAGTTCAATTTTTGCTTTATCAACTTCAAGCCCTTCGGCCGACACAATATGCCCCAAAACTATACCACTTGTAACCATAAAATGACATTTTTCCCAATTGAGTACAAGGTTACTCTCCTCACATCTCATCAAAACTTTTCCTAAATTGCCAAGACAACCTTCATAAGTATCCCCATATACGGAAAAATCATCCATGAAGACTTCGACAATTTGCTCAATCATGTCGCTAAATATGCTCATCATGCACCTTTGAAATGTCGCCGGTGCATTACATAGCCCGAAGGGCATACGTTTATAAGCATATGTGCCAAACGGACAAGTGAATGTTGTCTTGGCTTGATCCTCAAGGGCTACATCGATTTGATTGTACCCCGAATATCCATCTAAAAAACAATAGAAAGCCTTACCGGACACCCTTTCTAGGACTTGATCAAGGAAGGGTAAAGGGAAGTGGTCCTTTCGGGTCACATTATTGAGGCGGCGATAATCAATGCACATTCGCCACCCGGTTTGCACTCGGGTTGGCACTAACTCATTGTTGTCATTTCTTATCACCGTGACACCCGATTTCTTAGGCACCACTTGGGTCGGACTAACCCATTTCGAATCGGAGATGGGGTAAATGATACCCGCATCTAGCAATTTTAAAACCTCACCTTTAACCACTTCCTTCATGTTAGGGTTCAATCGCCTTTGCATTTGACGAATGGATTTAGCCTCCTCTTCTAAAAAAATACGGTGAGTGCACACAAGAGGACTAATCCCATGAAGGTCAGCGATAGTCCATCCTAGGGCTTTTCTATGTTTCCTAAGCAACGCTATCAACCCTTCCTCTTGGCTCCCAGACAAGCTAGAGGAAATCACAACCGGATATGACTCCCCATCCCCTAAAAATGCATATTTTAAATTGGAAGGCAAGGGTTTCCTCTCGGGAATGGGAGGCTTCTCCTCCGAAGGAATCGGTTTCTCGGCACTAGGGTGGAGGGGTTCAAAAGAAGGGGTCCATTTACCCACATGTAAACACTCCTCTCTCGCACCCTCTAAATGAGACAATTCACTTGACACCATGCCCTCACTATCAAGTGAAGCATGCGGTTCACTTCTCACTAATGCCCTCTCCAAAGGGTCCTCAAAACTCTCCCGCTCAAAGTGCTCTTGAACTATGCTCTCTATGATATCTACCTCCCGGATATCCTCACATTCCCCCTTTTGTTTGGCAACCGAAAAGATGTTAAGCTCGAAGGTGGTGTTGCCAAAAGACAATTTCACTAACCCATTCCTACAATGTATGATGGCATTGGAAGTAGCTAGGAAAGGGCGTCCCAAGATCACAGGAATTTGGTTGTGAGCTATGCAACTCTCAACAGGTTGGGTGTCTAGGACAATGAAATCGACCGGGAAGCAAAAGTTATCAACTTGGATGAGAACATCCTCGATGATACCTCTTGGAACCTTTATAGAACGATCCGCCAATTGCAAGGTAACACGAGTAGGGCTCAACTCTCCTAGGCCAAGTTCCTTATACACTGAAAAGGGCAAAAGGTTGACACTAGACCCTAAGTCTAACAAGGCACGATCGATCTTGGTGTTCCCAATGGTACAAGAAATAGTAGGACATCCGGGGTCCTTGAATTTCGGCACGGTTTTACATTGCAAAATCGCACTTTGGTTTTCATTCATCATGGCGGTTTCCTTGACATGCAACATTCGCTTAAAAGTGCATAAGTCCTTCAAGAACTTAGCATAAGAAGGTATTTGCTTAATTGCATCAAGGATAGGGATGTTGACCTTTACTTGTTTAAACACTTCATAAATTTCCGCATTTAGAAGTTCATTCTTTGGTTTGGTCAACCTTTGCGGGAAGGGAGCATGTTTGACTATGTCCCTTCTCTTATCCCTCTCACTTTCACTCAAAATCTCAATGGGATTGGCTAAGTCCCCCCCCCCCCCCTTCTCTCGGCTCTTTTTCCTCTTTCTCTTTTTCTCTCTCTCCTTGACCAACACTCTTCCTAGAAGTCTCATCCCGAGGTGGGATAGTTTTATCAATGGTCTTTCCACTTCTAAGTGTGGTTATGGCTTGCACTTGGTCATGACTTGTACTAGGGTCACTCTTACCCTCGGTTATGTGCACTTGCCTCACCGCCGGGTTAGGTTGAGGTTGAGCCGGGAATCTTCCCAGGACATTTTGGGTCAAAGCTTGTGTCAATGTAGACATTTGCTTTTGGATGTCCTCAAGTAACCTATAGTGTTGGTCTAGCACTTTTTTTCTTGTTTATCAACCCTTGAACTAACCCCCCTCATGTCATTGGCAAGTTGGTAAACATTGTCCTCTATGGGCTTCCTATGGAGGGGTTGGTATGGCCTTGGTTGATTTTGGAATTGGGGCACGGGTGCTTGTTGGTAAGGTGGAGGTGGATGTTGTGGTGGAAGTGCTTGTGGAGGTGGATGTTGTGGTGGAATTGCTTGTGGAGGTGGAGGTGCTTGGTATGATTGAGGGTTTTGATACCCTCCTTGATAGTTGTGGGAGTTTGAAGTCCCTTCATTGTTCCTCCACCCAAAGTTGGGATGATCTCTCCACCCCGGGTTGTATGTGTTTGAATAGGGGTTACCCCCTCCTCTTGAATATTGGCCAATTGCATTAACTTGGCCGTGCAAAGCCTCCTTCACACCCGGAATGATTGGGCATGAAGCGGTGGTATGGTCCGAGGTTTCACACACAAGACAACATACTTCCCTCAACTCCTCACTCTCTACCGATTGAACTTTTTTCACCTCAAGAGCCTCTAACTTTCTTGCTAAGGTAGCCACCCTAGCATTGACATCATCAACTTCCTTGAGTTGATATCTTCCCACCCCTTGTTGGATTGAGCGACCCTCGGGATTTTGGGTCCCGGTAAGTGCCCAATCTCTAGCCTTATTTGCCAAGTTATCAAAATAATCGTATGCCTCATGGGGTTGCTTATCAAAAAAACGTCCCCGCACACATAGACTCGACAAATTGCTTGAGTTGGGGTGTCAAAGAAGAATAAAATGTGTTGATGACGTGCCAATCGGCGAAACCGTGATGGGGGCAAGAAATTTAAGAGGTCTTTGAACCTCTCCCAACATTGAAAGAAAGTTTCCCCCAACAAAGGAGAAAACTGTGAAATTTGCCTTCGAATGGCCTCGGTTCTATTTTCGGGGAAAAATTTGCTCAAAAATTCCCCTTGGAGAGTAGCCCAAGAATGGATGGACATAGGTCGCAAGGAATTGAACCAAAGCTTAGCTTTGTCCTTCAAACAAAATGGGAAGAGTTTCAACAAAAATACTTCCCTTGGACATGAGTTGTCCATAGCAATTGAACAAGCATCCTTAAATTCCTTAAGAAAAATGTAGGGTTGTTCCGAATCCATCCCATGGAATTGAGGCAACATTTGCATCATTCCCGACCTAATGTTTAGAGTGTTGTGATGGGGCGGGAAAACAATGCACGATGTTGGTGCTTGCCTTGGTGGGTTTAGGTAGTCCCGGAGAGTCCGTATAGGGGGAGCCGCCACATCGCCATGATGGCTCCCTCTTTCAAACTCCTCATGACCTTCCGGGTGGATTTGGACATTTGGATGCAAGGGTTGAATGTTAGGTAAGCCGGGTTCATTGGGATTTGCCATTGGAATGAAACCTAGGTCGACCACTAAAGGTAAGCTAGGTGTTGGTGAAGATGTGCTTGTGCTCTCAATGCTCTCTATCCTCACAAGGCGATGATGTTTCGTCCCGCGTGAAATATGACATGCAAGAATGAATGCACACATAAGGTTGGACCGATAAGGTCGTTCAGCACATCATACACAATTCCCTAGGCCGGACAACGGCTTTTTTTTTTTTTTCAATTCTAGGCCGGACAACGGCTTTTTTTTCAATTCAACTCCGTACCTCCAATCTCCACATACAATAAGCGTACCACCAATTTGAAACTTTCACACACTATCCTAACTCCACTAAATACTCCCGAAGAGGGATAATTTCTTAACAAAAATGCAATGCAATTATGCTATATCAAACAAAAGAAACTAGAGAAAAGAAGAAATAGAAAATAATCCTAAAAATAAAACACCTTAAGGGAAATGAGAGTGTACCGGGGCCCGAAGCCCGTAGATGCTTCCCTCGGGGGTGGTGATGAAATCCACCCTTTTTGTGTGTTCTTTTTTTTTTTTTTTTCTCTTTTTCTTTGCTTGCTCTTCTTTTTTCTTTTTTTCAATTTTCTTCCGCAATCCTTAGCTTTCGTCCGGTGTAGCTTTTGCCTATGAATTCCCCGGCAACGGCGCCAAAACTTGACATCACCTCCAGTTGTGCTTCAACTGGAGCCACTCCGCAAGGGCACGGAGGTCGCGCTTGTAGTAAAACCGGAGGATCCGGTGTCGTTCTCTCCCAAGGGAATTCTGCAAATATAGCAACAAAGCTCAACTAGCACGGGTACTTATCTTAATGGATTGCAAATGAAAATTCTTAACATAAAAGAGACCGAAAATATGTTGGTTTTGAGATGATGATGGTTATATGCTTCATGCAATAATTTAGTGACTATGAAAAAAAAAACAACAAAAGCTAGTTTTATGTGATTAAGGAGAAAAGCTTGGACATGGTTGTTTTGATCCACCAATTCACAACAAGGGTTTCCAATGAGAGGTTTTATAACTCAAATCAAGAATCACACCTTGGATTCTTGATTCGGAAAATGTCGGCTATAAAAATGTGGGTTTTGTTTGATTGAGCCTAGAGAGAGAATATATAATTGGTACCCTAGAATCAAACCTTAAACATGTGCAATACCTATACCAAATGTTGATTTGTGCATAAATATTACCAAAGGGTTATGAATCTAGGTTTTTCTAATGAATCTCATACTAAATCAAATGAAACCATATAATTTTGAGGATATGACTTTGAAGTCCATACAACCCATTTTCAACCCTTTGAAGATCCTTGGTGGGTCTTCACAACCACATCCAAGGGGTATTTAGCTTCTAGAATCCATGTTAACTAACATAAAAAGAGACAAATCTAACATTAAACTATAAAAAGCTAGTGTTTGGTTGCCAAGAAAATGAGAGAAAGTGCCAAGAAAATGATGGAAAGTTGCTAGAAAATGTAGAAAATCATTCACTTCATATATATAACCAACATTCACTTACAATCATCCAAAAGCAATAAATGACATTAAATACAAAGCATTAAGAGTAGATCTAACCAAAAACTTTACAAGATAACAAAAATCCACTTTTGGAGCCTTCTTCCCGTCCAAACTGCTGCAGAAAATACCCTATATCACTTTTTGTCTCGAACAAAAGCTTTTATACTCTGCAGAAAAACAGAGTCTGTACACACCGATCGATCGGTGTACGACCGATCGATCGGCCGATCGATCGCCCGATCGATCGATCGGTCAGGGCGATCGAACGCCCGATCGATCGCAAAACCGACCCCTCTGAAGTTTGCTTCTGTATCGTCTGTTGTGAGGATTCCGACGTCACCGATCGAACGCCCGATCGATCGGAAAAACGCCCTCTCTGAAGTTTACTGCAGAAGGTGAACAGAGCATCACCGATCGATCGCAGGATCACCGATCGATCGGCCGATCGAACGTTCCGTGGACCGTTCGATCGGGCGATCGATCGGCCGATCGATCGGTCATGCTCAAGATTGCCCATTTGCCTTAGTTTGAGCTCCAAATCCTGCAAAAAGTGTACAAAAAGAGTTTTAACGTGTTTTAGGGGTTAGAATACTAAATTAAGACCAAATTTAACTATTCAACTAACAATTTAAGCCCAAAAGATTACTATTTTTAAGGGTAATCAGGAGGCACCTAGAATGGTTTTGTAGGCCGTTCGATAGGCCCACAATGCATCAATTAAGCGCAAAGACCAATCCTTTCGAGACGGATTGACCGTCTTTTCCAAGATTGCCTTGATTTCACGGTTGGCTAATTCGACTTGGCCTTGTGTTTGGGGATGATATGGCAAACCGACCTTGTGAATAATGCCGTACTTTCTCATAAGTATCCCTAAGGGCTTATTACAGAAATGAGAACCACCATCACTGATGATGGCCGGAGGCATACCGAATCGGGAAAAAATGTATTCTTTGAAAAATTTGACCACAACTTGGTGATCATTGGTTCGTGCTGGTATTGCCTCAACCCATTTGGAAACATAATCTATAGCCACTAAGATATAAAGATACCCAAAAGAACTAGGAAATGGGCCCATGAAGTCTATGCCCCAACAATAAAAAACCTCCAAAACAAGGATAGGGGTGAGGGGCATCATGTGTTTCCTAGAAAGGCTTCCGAGCCTTTGACATCTATCACACGCCACACAAAATGAATGTACATCTTTAAACATAGTTGGCCAATACAGTCCACTTTGCAAAATCTTTGCCACTGTTTTCTTTGAAGAGAAATGGCCCCCACATGCATGAGAATGGCAAAATTTTATCACACTTTCAAACTCCTCATCCGGCACACATCGCCGTACAACCTGATCCGAGCAATATTTGAACAAATACGGCTCGTCTCAAAAGAATTGTCTTACTAGCCTAAAGAAGCGCCTCTTGTCCAATGCGGACCAATGAGAAGGAATGGCCTTTGTGGCCAAATAGTTGGCCACATCGGCGTACCAAGGAGTTAGTGCTTGATTCACGGCGTTGCAAAACATGAGTTGCTCATCGGGGAAGGTCTCACAAATAGGAGAGTCATCTTTGGTAGGGTGCTCAAAAGGGAGGCGAGACAAATGATCCGCGACAACGTTTTCCACCCCCTTTTTATCCCTAATCTCAAGATCAAACTCTTGAAGAAGGAGAATCCACCTAATTAATTGAGGCTTTGCGTCTTGTTTGGACAAGAGGTATTTGAGTGCAACGTGATCGGTGAAAACAATCACATGAGACCCCACTAAATAGGAGCGGAACTTGTCCAAAGCAAACACAATAGCCAAAAGTTCTTTTTCGGTGGTGGTATAATTTATTTGGGCTTCATTCAAAGTTTTGCTCGCATAGTGGAGCACATGAGGTTTCCTCTCATTTCGTTGGCCCAACACGGCCCCCACAGCAAAGTCGCTAGCATCACACATTAATTCAAAAGGTAGGCTCCAATCCGGAGGCCGGATTATGGGAGCCGTAGTCAAATATTTTTTCAACTTATCAAAAGCTAGCTGACAAGACGGAGTCCACTCAAATGGAACGTCTTTTGCCAAGAGGGCACATAAGGGCCTAGAAATGGAACTAAAGGATTGAATGAAGCGCCGGTAAAAACCCGCATGCCCAAGAAAAGATCTCACATCTCTCACGTTCCTAGGGGAGGGTAGCTTTTGAATAAGCTCGACCTTAGCGGGATCTACCTCAATGCCCCTCCCGGAGATGATGTGGCCTAAGACTATACCATGCGTCACCATAAAGTGACACTTCTCCCAATTCAACACAAGATTGCTCTCCTCACAACGGTTTAGTACCGACTCTAAGTTTTGAAGACATTGAGCAAAGTTGTCCCCATAAACAGAAAAATCATCCATAAAGACCTCTAAAATTCGCTCCACCATATCACTAAAAATACTTATCATGCATCTCTGAAAAGTGGCGGGAGCACTGCATAACCCAAAGGGCATTCGCTTGTAAGCAAATGTGCCAAAGGGGCATGTAAATATGGTTTTAGCTTGGTCTTCCATGGCAATTGCCAATTGATTATATCCGGAGTAACCATCAAGGAAACAATATTAGGCTCGTCCCGCTACCCGCTCCAAGACTTGGTCAAGGAAGGGAAGGGGAAAATGATCCTTGGTAGTTATGGTATTCAAACGACGGTAGTCTATACACATACGCCACCCGGTTTGAATGCGGGTAGGTATCAATTCATTATTTGCATTTTCAACTACCGTCACTCCGGACTTTTTGGGAACAACTTGGGTGGGACTCACCCATTTAGAGTCGGCAATTGGGTATATAATACCCGCATCAAGAAGTTTTTGCACCTCACCCCGCACCACTTCCTTCATAGTTGGGTTCAATCGTCGTTGCATTTGGCGCACCGGCTTAGCCCCTTCCTCAAAATATATGTGATGAGTGCATACTAGCGGGCTAATGCCGTGCAAATCGGCAATTGTCCAACCTATGGCTTTTCGATGCTTTTTGAGCACCTCCAACAAGCTCCTTTCTTGAGCCTCCGTAAGTGATGAAGATATCACTACGGGATAAGATTCACCTTTACCCAAAAACACATATTTAAGGGTAGAAGGCAAAGGCTTCCTATCGGGCGTAGGAGCCTCTAGTTCAGATGGTTGGGGTTTGGTAGGGTTAGGGGTCAAAAGTTCAAAAGTGGGGGTCTATTGACCCACCGCCATGATAGGACACACCTCTAGACCACTACCCTCATTAAAAGCATCCCCCTCTTCCTCATCTCCCAAGCACTCTAAACCCTCACTCAAAGTCAACATTCTCTCCAAAGAGTCTTCTACCATTTGCCTTTCGAAGTGCTCTTGCACTATCGAGTCAATAAGATTCACCTCCCGGACGTCCTCTAGATCCCCCGGTTGTTTTCCCGCGTTAAACATGTTAAGTTCAACGGACATGTTCCCAAAGGACAATTTTAAAAGACCCCCTCTCACATGGATGATGGCGTCACACGTGGCTAAGAAAGGTCGCCCCAAAATGATAGGAATGTGGTTCCGGGCATGGGGATCTACAACTGGGTGAGTATCTAACACCACAAAATCGGCCGGATAATAAAACTTATCAACTTTCACTAAGACATCCTCAACTATTCCCCTAGGGGCTTTGATCGATCGGCCCGCCAACTGGAGTGTAATCCTTGTAGGTTTCAATTCACCGAGCCCCAATTGCTTGTACACTGAGTACGACAAAAGATTTACACTCGACCCCAAATCTAGAAGGCACCCCTCTATCTTATGGTCTCCTATGACACATGTCACGGTAGGACAACCGGGATCTTTGAACTTTGGTGGGGTTTTGACTTGGACAACGGAATGGACATCTTTAGCAAGAAAGGCGTTCTCCCTCATATTTAATCTCCTCTTAACAGTACATAAATCCTTAAGGAATTTAGCATAAGAGGGAGCTTGTTTAATGGCTTCAAGGAGTGGTAGATTTATTTTGACTTGCTTGAAAGTCTCATAAATCTCCGAACTTAGTTGGTTCTTGGGTTTAACTAACCGGTGAGGAAATGGAGCGTGAGCCAAGATCTCACGTTCCTCTCTCAAAACTTCCTCAACATTGGGCATGGACCCACTTGGCTCTTCCTTCTCACAATCCCCTTCCTCTTTCTCTTTTCTCTCATCTTTTTCTTTCTCACCCCCCTCCTCCTTCTCACTTGGTCCTCTCTCAACCCCTTTTTCTCTTCTAGACTCTTCCTCATTAACACCCGACCCCTCATCTACCTTAGACTCTTTTACCCTACCCTTAGGGTCCCTAGGAAAAATAGTCTTGTCAATGACTTTACCACTCCTCAAAGTGATAATGGCCGAAACATTCTCATGATTAGTTGATGGTTGGGCCAAGGTTTCGGTGGAATGGACCTGCCTAGACGGATTGGGTTGAGGTTGTGCAGACAATTTACCCTTCTCAGTAAGGGTCAACGCTTGAGTAAGGAGAGTCAATTGACTCTTGATGTCATCTAAAGTTTTGTCAACCCGTGAGTTTACCCCCCCTTGGGCTTGGATGAATTGTTGGAGAATGTCCTCCAACGGCTTTCGATGTGGGGGGATTTATGTGTTGGGTTGAGCTTGAGGTGGAGGTTGGAATGGTTTGGGTTGGGTAGGAAATGATGTGACCGGTGGAGGTTGATAATGTTATGGGTGCGATTGTGTAGGAGGGGCTTGATAAGATTGAGGGTTGTTATACCCTCCTGGATAAGCTTGGGGTTTTATAGTCCCCTCATTGCGCCATCCAAAGTTAGGATGATCCCTCCATCCCGGGTTATAAGTATTGGAATAGGGGTTTCCCCCACCTCGATTGTATTGCCCAATAGCATTGGCTTGGCCATGCAAGGCTTCCTTAATCCCCGGGATAACCGGGCATGACGTGGTGTCATGCTCTTTGGTCTCACAAACCGCACAACAAATTCCCTTAGAGTCTTCACTCCCCACCGAACTCACATTCTTAAATTCTAGAGCCTCTAATTTTTTCGCCATTGTAGCGAGCCTAGCATTCATATCATCAACTTCTTTCAATTGATATTTCGCCCCTTGCGTGTTTGGTCTACCTTCGGGATTTTGGGTCGCGGTAGTGGCCCAATCGCGAGCCAAATTAGCTAGGTAATCAAAATATGCATAAGCTTCATGAGGTTGCTTATCCATAAATGTTCCCGCGCACATAGTCTCAACGAATTGCTTGAGTTGGGGCGTTAACGAGGAGTAGAAGATGTTGATAATATGCCATTCGGCAAAGCCATGGTGTGGACAAGAAACTAAGAGCTCTTTAAACTGCTCCCAACACTGAAAAAATGATTCTCCCAACATTGGAGAGAATTGTGAGATTTGGCGTCTAAGCGCCTCCGTTCTATTTTTCGGGAAATTTTTTTTCAAAAACTCTCCTTGAAGAGTTTGCTAAGAATGGATGGAAAGTGGTCTCAATGAATTGAACCACGTCTTGGCAGTATCCTTTAAACAAAATGGAAAGATTTTAAGAAAAAAGATTTCCCGTGGACACGAGTTGTCCATTACTAATGAGCATGCATCCTCAAATTCCTTGATGAAGGCATAAGGCCTTTCTGAATCAACTCCGTGGAATTGAGGAAGCAATTGCATCATGCCCGGCCTTATATTCAAAGCGGCATAGTGGGGCGGAATAACAAGGCAAGAACTTGGTGCTTGCTGCGGTGGGTCTAAGAAATCCCTCATTCGAAATTAGGGAGCCCCCATGTCACCATGGTTGCTCGTATTCTCCATGTTCTCACCCCCTAAACCATGGGCAGGATGTAAAGGAGGGTGTTGTGGCAATCCACCCATCGGTGGGTTCGGCAAGATATTTGGATTGGGTGGACCATCATTAGGTAGCCTAGCTGCGGGGTTTTGATCATCCATAGGAGGTGCACCTAGGTCGACCACTAATGAAATTCCGAGAGAAGGTGTGCTAGCCGGTGATGGTGGGTCAACTCGTAAGAGGCGTCTATTGTCAATTCGTGCCCAATGGGACATGCAAATGCAATGCACAAATAGTATGCCTCAAACCTAGTCAACACATCATACACAAACAATATATATATGCTGGACAACGGCTTTTTCTCTTTACCGGACAACGGCTTTTCAACTCCAATCTCCCACTCCACGTGCTAGAATACCACCGATTAGCAAATAAAGCACGCACTAACCTAACTCCTCTAATGCTCCTAGCAATATGCAATGCTACTAATTATTCAACCAAAGGAAAACTATTAAAAAGAAAGAAAGAAAAATCCTAACATGGTATCCACATTGAGGGTTTGAAGAAATTACCTAGACCCGAAGCCGTAGATGCTTCCCTCGTAGGTGGGTGATCAATTCCCACCTTGGTTTTACGATTTGCAATTTTTTTTTTCTTTTCGCCCTTTGCTCGTTCCTTCAAGTCCCCAGCAACGGCGCCAAAACTTGACTCGTCCCTTCCACGCTCACCGCGATGGGGGTGCTTGTAGTTTAAGTGGGGTACTCCCACTATCGTGTTCTCCCAAGAGACCTGTGCAAATTTAGCAATAGGAACGATTAGACTTTTGAAATATGTTCAGATTGCAACCACAAACCGAGAGTGAAATCAATTGCTATGCTAGCTAAAATTTGACCGAAAATGTTTTGGTGTTTGAGGGTTTGATTTACTAACAACTAGGCAAACAATTAAAATTGAAATTTAAACCTACAACTTACTTCTAGCTAAAGTGAATTGACAATTGAGTAAATTCTACTACAACAACCACACTTAATACTAACTCAACTCGTAAGTTAACCGAAATTCTAAATGAACACGAAAAGAGATTTAACTTGATTAGAGAAGGGGGTTTGGGATCAAATGTTCCAATCTACCAATTCTAACATGGAATTTGAAATGGGGAGTTTCGGTTAACTCGAATCAAGAACCGCCCAAAGGCCCTTGATTCGGAAGATTTAGCTTTGAAATTTTAGGGCTCTCTAATTATTTTGGAATTAAGTTTTTTTTTTCTAATTTATGGGTTCTTAGGAAATAAATCACATGTTATTAACTATGATTATAGATCTAAGATTTCTACACAAATTAATTCCAACATAATTAGAGAAAAAATACGTAAACAAGATATTCAATGAGATTCAAGAACTCCCCTTTCATTTTCCATCCATTCCTTGGTAGATCTTCACATTTGCTCCCAAACTATGAGTTTAGCTTGAAGAATCCATGGTTGAAAGCTTTCCAAAGTGTAGAAACCACATCTTGATTTTAACTCAAAAGGGTATACATATTGAAATGTAGAGAATATGAGATTTTACATTAAATCAACCCAAGAAACCTATCTAAATACCTCCAAAAGCCCTAAATACAACAAAGTAGATTGAATCTAAGCAAAATACAAGACTTTACCCTATTTTCTCTTCTCTACCCGCAGCTCCCAAAACCTAAAATCTGATCTGCCTTCTTTTCCTCGACTGCTGGGTTGTAGGGCAAATCTGCGCTTACCGTCCGAAGTGCGTCTTAAGTGCGTCCGATATGCGTCCGGACGGACCGTCCAGACGGTGCCCTAACCGTTCGGACGGTTATTTCACCGTTCGGACGGTATTCGAACGAGGGAATTCGGCTCTGTAATTCTTCGAACGGAAAATGACGACTCTGGAACGGCTTTGGACGGAAAATAACGCCTCTGGAACGGCTTTGGATGGGAAACATAGACTTTGGAACGGCAATTTTCGTCGCACCGTCCGAACGGTGATTCACCCGTCTGAACGTTCCGTCCGAACGGTAACTTTCCCGTCCGAACGGTATAGGCGTCCGAACGGTAATGTCTCCGTCCGAACGGACCGTCCGGACGGTCATCTCTCCTTTAAGCCCCCCTTTTTCCACCAATTTAACACCAAAAACCTGCAATATAAATATAAAAACAGTTTAGATCAATTTGTTGCTAAAAATCCATAATAATACCCATATAGGGGCTATCAAACACTTCATTAGGGGACAAAGATTACACTTTTAGAGTGGAATCATATATGGGAAGCTGCTAATGCAAAAGGGCTATCAGGAGCAATGTTTTGAAAACCAGACTGTTGAGCGAACTAGAAAATGAATCGGGTCACGGGTCACTGGTTCAACCGTTAGGTCAACCAGAATCAACCCATGATGTCATAAATACGTCATAATTTTATATAAAATATAAAAACCTAAATAAAAATAGGTATTAAATTTTTTTTAAAAAGAAAACAAGTTAAACAATTGAAATTTTCTTAAATATTTCTTGTAATGTTTTCTTTATTTCTAAATTAAAAAAAATTATAAATGGACAAAATCACAATTTAGGAATATAACTTGGTATCTCAAGTAACAAAATATATGAATTCATAGGCAAAATCATTCAGTTTCACCCAAAATATCACAAATTACTGTCATGTTGCTTGAGAGTGCCATCAAAATTTGTAACAAATTTTAAAAACGATTGTTGATAAAGTTCTGAAAAGTGGAAAAAAAATCAAAAGATAATAGTACACGGAGACATAAAATTGGAAATCACCAAATGGATGCCACACTAGACACTGATCCCATGGGCATAAATATTAAAAGAAGAAAGATTTTCCCCTTATCCAAATGTAGAAGCACTAATAGTGCTCAAAATTTAAAAGCACTGATGAGAATGTAAAATGTCATATTTTTCTCCCTTAATGTTTAATCTTTTATACTTATTTGGTGCCTAAATATACTAATTATTCTTATATTTTCATTCAGGATGCTATGGAATGTCAAGAAAAAGAATCCTAGCTTAAAAAGGAAAATTTGCGCTAAATTGAAAACAGTGCTCGAAGGGCGTTCAAATGGTTAGAGGTGCGTTTGAACGGTTCTAGTTGCATTCGAATGGTACGTCAAACGGGTTCACGCCAGGTTTAGGTCCGAAGCGTGTTCGAAAGATACAAAGAGCAAATTTCCCATTCGAAGTACGTTCGACGCACCGTTCGAACAGTGGTTCGGTGCGTTCGAACGGTAGATAGGGCGTTCAAATGGTCTTATGGATCTACAAATTTTTGGAAACCTATAAAAGTTGGGATTGTTTTATTTTTAGGGTTAGCGTTTTTTATATTGCTTTAGGAGGAGAAAGCATCAGTAGACACATGTCTCTCTCTTCTTCTCTAACATCTCCTTTAAGTTTTCATCATGACCCTGCATGGCTAAACTTTGATACTTGGTCGAAGAAAACGGAAGCCTCAGAATTAAGAAACAACTATGAGATCTAATTTGTTTTCATTGTTCAATTTATGCTTTGAGTATTAGATGCTCTTCTGTGCCTATTTTCATGATTGTTTCGTTTAATTACTAGGAGGTCTACTAGTTTATTATTCGTTGCAATCTACTGCAAGGTTAGATATCAAATCCATAATTGTTTGTTTCTTCTAATTTGTGAAGCAACTAAGATTTAATGACTTGCTACATTAGAAATTATTAGATCTTAGGAAGGACGCTCGACTAAGTTAAATGCAACTGCTTGTGCTTGTGTTGTTAAGCTTTATTAATCTCTCTAATTCTTAAGGCTGCTACTAGATTAAACCTTTAGTGTTTAGCTTGGGTTGTTTAATATTTAGGGTTAATAAGGTCGCTTGTTTTCTAATTAACTGTGACTAAGGAGAGATAGGAAAATAATTCCAACGGTGAATATTCAAAGTGTGAATTGATATATACTTGCATCGATGATCAGTTGTAAGAATTCCGATAGTGGATGTTGACTTAGACTAAAGTTTGTTCTTTTGATTGATTTTGATACTTTAATTTGAACTGTTCCCTAGTTATTTTTATTAAAATTGTTTTCATTATACTCAAACCCCCCCTCCCATCTTTGTTCACGTAGCATAAAACTAGGATAGATACTCTCCGTAAAAACAATCCTTACTCACACTACTACATATAAATTTTTCGGAGTATAGGTTTTATTTTTGGTTGCCTGCAACAGCACACCAAGCACAAAACTCAACCCAAAGACTTTTTTGCAACCGTTTTGGAGCTTTAAGATAGCCAGGTTATTTCTCCAAGCTCTTTAACACTAATAGTTTGGGAAGCCCTTGACACTTAAGATTTGATAATGGCTGATTACACCTTAAAAGTGTAATCATAGACCCTTAATTCGTATCTTGTTAGATTTATACTAGTGTTAATTTTCTTATTTTAGTTAAATATTTGTTTAATTATGTTTTATGTGTGCTTTTTAGGTTATATAAGCTAATAAAGGAAAAAAGAAATAAAAAATACTCAAAGCGAGTTCAAGACAAAAATTTGTTCATGAAAATTTGGAAATGTCTTATTCTAACCATATTTTTACTCCGATATCCGATTGACTTGATTTTTGCGCCATTGGAAAGAAGACTTCAAGAGCTACAATTTGTCCTTTGATGTGCATCAGCTGAATAGGCATCTAAGGTGGTCAAATAAAGGTTTAAAGTTTTTGGGTCGAATAGTGATGAATAGTACCCGTCCGAACGATACTGTTCATCAAACGGGTACTATTCATCGGACGGTTACTGTTCACCCGTTTGAACGCATTGTTCGGATGCACTTCAGATGGCCATCAGACACACCGTCCGAATGGTATTAGGACGGTTACTGTTCATCCAGATTGTATTTTTTGGGTCCGAAGTGGCGTTTTAAGGGTTTTTTGTGGAGTTAGGGTTTTTTTTAGCAAGGGAGCGGCGGGAGAACTCCTCCAAAGTTGGTTTCTTCAATTTTTCTTCATTTTTAGCTTAGATTTAGCTTTGTAATGGTATTATAGGTGTAAAACTTGTAGTTTTCTTTTATTATATTGTATTTTCTTTCACTTTCTTGCATTTTCTTGTACTTTCCTTATAACCAAACAGATTTATTGTTGTAGTAAAATTTAGATTTAATTCTCTTTATGCTTTCTTTACATTTCTACATACTTTTATGATGAATTCAAGTAGTTAAATTTATCTTGGGTGTGATTGTGAATATCCACAAAGGATCTTCAAGTATTTAAATGGGGATTCATGAACTTCAAAGTTTTATTTCTAGATTTGTATAGTTCTATTTGGTTGGATGTTGGATTTATTCAAAAACTTAGATTCATAATCCATTTAGTAATATTTATGCACAATTCAACAATTGGTATAGATCTTGCACATTTCTAAGGTTTGCTTCTAGGTTTCTATTAATTGGTTTAATTCTTCCACTCAACTAAATATGAACTCAAGGTTTTATGGTCAAAATATTCCGAATCAAGAATCCACGGTGTGATTCTTGATTTGAGTTATAAAAATCATCTATTGAAATTCTTGTTGTGAATTGATGGATTGAATCAATCATATCCAATCTTTCCATATTAATTGCTTTACATTAAAATCAATTACCTAGTTACTTGCTTTAATTTTCATTACACTAGTTTAGTAAATCAAAACCCCATAAAAAACCTAAAGATTTTCGGTCCTTTTATTTTTCCTTTTATTTTAGATCCAATTTCTCACATATTTGCAAACCAATCCTAGGTTAGGTTAGTGTGAGTTGAGTGCTAGAGCCTATATTTAGCTAGGTCCTTTGAGAGAGAACGATATCGGATTACCGGTTTATACTTCATCGCGACCCCCGTATTCTTTCGGGGTACTAACTCCATTTTGTAGTTTTCGGAGCGAGTCAATGGCCAAGACTAAATCTGCAACTAGATGATAACACCAACGAGATACAAGGGTATGTGGCAATCAGGACTTTAAGATGAACAGAGCAACGATGAAAGTTCCACACACACACACACACACACATAGAATACATAGGCCTTGGCTGGAAATTGAGGGTTGGATTTCAAAGATCTGAGAACTAATAGCTTCAGAAGGGTAGGATGATGTATTCACAAATTTGGAACCCTAAAAAGATCGCACATTTAAAGTGGCTAAAAACTAGCTAGTTATATTGAACCGGGCTCGGTTGGTCAGAAGTTCGACTGGTAAGGGTTTATCCAGACCATTTATTAGACCGATTTCTAGTTTAACTGGTTGAATCGTTCGGTCCAATTCGGTTTTCAAAACATTGATTAGGAGGACTTCTTTATATTTGGGGAGATGATTTCTTCAAACTTGATTTCATAAAAAATGAGAAGAACTTCATACTTCTGGTTAGAAAAGTTAGAAATAACTTTGAATGTGCTATCCTAAACAGTAGTGATGATACTGTAGGGGAGGTCCTGCGGAAAAATAGCTCGACGCCAGGATGATAAAAAGCTTAACACCCCTCATTCTTATTACTTTTTCAATATGAAAAAAAAATGAAAAGGTTGTCTTACATCTATGCACCAAACGATGAGGATGATAGAGCTATGCTGTGGGATAATTTTCCAACTTAATGTACCTTGGTGTATGAGTGGAGATTTTAACGAAATACTAAAAATTGGAGAAAGATCATCTTGTATCAGAGTCTCAAGTGGAATGAAAAAGTTTCTTTCTTTCATGAAAAATGTAGAACTAGTTGTAGGAAGATGTTACACATGGTCCAACCTTCAAAATGATGAGGTCTGGAACAGGCTGGACAGATTTCTCCTATGCAATGAATGGCTTGCAAAATTCAAAATATCTCAATGGGGCTTACAGAGAATGCTATCAGACCATGACCCTATTTTACTATTAGATGAGATTTAGGATTGGGGACCAAGGCCTTTCAAAGTCTTTGAAGAATGGTTCAAAATTAAATCTTTCAACCTATTAACAGATGAGTTATGGACTTCTACAAAGCTATCCGTTGGCAAGCTTTTATGTTGCTGAGAAAACTTCAGATTCTAAAAAGGAAAATAAAAGAATGGCTTAAATTAAAGGCAATCTCTTGGGGAGAAAAACCAAGGCAACTGGAAGTGGAACTTCACAAATTGGATTTAGAAGGGGAATTTTATTCTTCAAATGAAAAGACTCAAAAGAAGAGAGTCATCAAGCAAAAGCTATAAAAACACTATTTAAGGGAAGAATCATTCAGCAAGCAAAAATCTAAGAAGTTATGGTTAAAACTAGGAGACAAAAACACAAGATTTTTTCATGCATCAATGAAAGCTAGATCAAGAAGGAACTATATTGGACAAATAGTGAAAATGGAAGAGTATTTTCTCATTCAAACCAGGTAAAAGATGAGATCTTCAGCCATTTTGAAAAAGGCTTCCCTAAAGATTACACGAAAGACCTTTGTTAGAAGGAGAAATTGAAGGAAAATTGAGCTTGGAATGGCAGTCACTTCTAAAAGACAGTTTTGATGAGAAAGAAGTTTGGAATGCTATTTAAAGTTGCAATGGGAACAAAGCCCCAAGCCCAATTGGATATAAGTTAAGCTTTTGGTAGAAATTTTGGGAGCTAACAAAGAAGGTGTTGAGTCAAGGTTGATCCTTGTTGACTCAAGGTTAATTCCTATGTTGATTTTGATGATAACTAAACCTTGTGTTATTTAACTAATGAATCTACTTAGTGTGCAAATTAACAAAGTTCATAACTTAGACTTAAAGTTGAATCTTAAGTCTAATACATGTCAAAGAGTATGCACAACAAGTTCAAGAAGCAAGCTATAAATTCAAAGAGCTATGTAATGAACCAAACAGAGGATTGTCGCCTATCTCTACTTCAAACATATGTTCTACATTCGAAGAAATTGAAGGTGTTCAATTAAAGCTTCTTTTAAGTATGCATAGTTTCGATGAAGATTGATTTGCACCAGACTAAAGACTTCATCAGAATATGCAAAGATTAGTCGAAGAAGTGCAATACTCAGTTGAAGATGAATTGGTTGGTGAAGAATTTGGAAAATGCTCAAGAGATGATTTCATCCGATATACTAAGACCAATTCAAGACAATGCGATTGAAGTTGCTGAGAAGATGGCTCACAATGAATATTTGATCTCTATATGAAATCCAAGTGAAGAATTCTTCTAAGATGAAAAGGATCAATGAAGGCTAGATGTATGAAGAGATTTCATCAAGTCTGCAATGGTCTCAGTGAAGTGATCTTTAATGAAGAATGAAGAATTGCTATTAAAGAAAGGAAATCATAATTGAAGCATTGTGAAGCTTCACACAATTGAGGAATATTGGCATTGAAGAAGATATTCTACAATGATAGAAGAAGCTCTGCAATTGAAGAAGAAAATATCAACATTGATCTAATAAAGCTTTGACAGTTTGAGATTCAAGAAGAAGATCAACATCCAATGGTTGATTCAATCCAAATTGAATTGAAGTTAACTCTGATGAGTTAAAAACAGTTGATTGATCATCATACCCCAAAGACATACTCCTTGAAGTTCTTATACCAGTACTTTGATAAGCTTGATCAATAGAAATCTGAAAGATGAATTTTGGGCAAAGAGGGGACTCATGGAAATAAGGTGTCACCTCTTGATCACAGAAGCAAAAAGGCTTAGAGACAAATTGAACAAAGAGGGGACTCATATAAATGATGTGTCGCCTCTTGATCACAGAAGCAAAAAGGCCTGGAGACAAATTGAACAAAGAGGGGACTCATGTAAATGAGGTGTCACCTCTTGCACACAGAAGCAAAAAGCCTGGAGACCAAGTAGGCAATGAATGGACACATTGTAATGAAGAGTCGCCTCATGGAGTCAGACGCAAAGGCTTGAAGACGACATGATCAATGAGCGGACACATGAAGGCGAAGTGTCGCCTCTTGCTAGCAGAAGTAAAAAGGCTTGAAGTTTAAAAGATCAATGAGCGGACACCTGAAGTTGAAGTGTCGCCTTATAACAACAGAAGCCTAAGATGAAAAAGACAAATGAACAAGGAGTCGCCTCATTGATATGAAGAGCGGACTCATAAACTCAGTGAACATCATCTAGTAAATGCAGAAGCAGGAAGTGTCGACTCCACAGACCTGGAGCCGACTTCTTCTGTTATAACGACTATTTTTCTTAACGTTATAACAGACTGGACGTGCATTTATGATACCCAACCACCTCCAACAGATGGAATCAATGTAAGGGTATATATACTAGCCTCCAACTGCATTATATATAAGAATCAAGAGGAAGAAACAACAAGAGACAAGAATCACTGATCAACCTGATATTCCTGAACATTCTTCCTGTTTTATTCTTGAGTGAGCTTTGAATGTAAAATCTACTCTTAGTAGAGAGTGAGTTATATATTTCTATACACTTGTAATTGAGACTTTAGAGAGTTCTCCTGTGAAAGCAAAACTCTTGTAAAGTTTGAGTGGAGCTTGAACAAAACCACTTGGGAATTAAAGAGCTCGGTGAGGAGTTCTTTGTAGAGTGAGCTGAGCACTTTGTCAATCAGTAGCCCATCTTGTAATAGGTGATTACATAGTGGAAGAAGACTTTAAGGAGGTCTTGGGGTGAGGACGTAGACCACAGTTTGTGGTTGAACCTCGGTAAATCTGTATCTCTCTTCTATTGCTCTGTTTTCTTTACTTCTATTGATAACATTGCTTTGCACATAGATTAACCACTGCTATATTGTTTAGATTAATCTTAATTAATCTTAACTTGTATTAATATTCGAAAAACCCAATTCACCCCCCCCCCCCTCTTGGGTTGCCTATTGGACCAACAAAAAGACATAATCCAATTCATGAAGGAATTCCACTCAAATGGGAATATTCTAAAAAGTATTAATGCCTCCTTTATTATCCTTATACTTAAAAATGACTGTCCAGAAACTTTAGCAAGCTATAGGCCCATTTCTTTGGTATCTTCAGTTTATAAAATCCTTCAAAAACCTTAGCCATTAGATTGAAAAAGGTGATGGGGCATTTAATTAGTGAAAACCAAATTGTATTTATCAAAGGAAGACAAATCTTAGATGGGTCCTGATAGCAAATGAACTAATTGACAACTGGAAGAGGAAAAAGGAAAAGGGTCTAGTCATCATGTTGGATTTTGAAAAAGCCTTTGATAATGTCACTGGGATTTCCTTCTACAATTGATGACTAAAATGAATTTTGGGGAAAAATGGAGAAACTGGATTAGAGAGTGCTTGTCAAGTGCTAGTGTCTCAATCCTTGTTAATGGGGCTCCTACAAAAGACTTTAGAATGCAAAAAGGCCTAAAACAAGGTGACCCTCTGTCACCTTTCTTATTCATTATAGTCACATAACGTTTGAATGTGCTCCTACAAAGAGCAAGAGTTTTGGATCTCATCAAGGGATGTTTAGTTGGATCAAAAGGTATGTCCATTTCTCACATACAATTTGCTGATGATACCTTATTATTCCGCTCTGCTGATATAGAAGAAGTAAAGACCTTAAAGAGAATTCTGAGATGTTTTGAGTTATTTTCTGGCCTCAAAATTAACTTTCAAAAGTTAGTAATCAGTTGGGTTGGGGTGGAGGAGGGTTTTCTCTCAAAGGTAAAGAATGTATTCAAATGCAAAAAACAATCCCTTCCTATGAAATACCTAGGACTCTCTTTAGGAGGAAATCCTAGAAACTCCAGCTGTTGGTCAGGAATGATAGGCAACATCAAAAACAAATTGGCTTTGTGGAAAAGGAAATTCTTGTCAATGGGAGGAAGGTTAACACTAATTAAGTCATCATTATCATGTTTGCCAAATTACTACCTTTCAATAGATAGAGCTCCAATAAAAGTTTGCAAGGAAATTGACAAAATGCAGAAGAGATTTGTGTGGGGTGATCAACTTGGGAAAAAGACCTCCATTATGTTAAATGAAACAAAGTCACCACAAGCAGAAAGAATGGAGGCTTAGGACTCATTCCATTAAGAGTAATGATATGGCATTATTGGCAAAGTGGTGGTGAAAATTTGAAAAAGACAAAAATGCTTTATTGAGAAAAGTTGTCTGTCAAATGTATAAGTGGGAAGACTAAAGAAGGATATTCCTTGGAAAGGCAAGGGATAATTACTCAATCCTGATTAAAGACATTCTCTTTACAAAGTAAGATCAACAAGTTTTCAAAAATACCTTGATGTCTAATCGAAGGATCAACATTGGAATAGGGTCCACAACTTTATTCTGGGATGAACCATGGGTGGAAGGCTCATTGTTGAAATTGAGATTTCCTAGGCTCTAATCTCTATCAGAACAAAAATGGGCAAAAGTATCTTATATCAAAGATGCATCAAGGTCCTGGACGCTGAGCTTTAAAAGAATACTACTTACCTGGTATGTACTCGACTAGATCCTTCAGTATTTTGTTTGAAGAGGTGGATCTGCAGAAAGAATCGAAAGTATTTTGGTTGTGGAAAACTTGGGCTCCCCTAAAGATACAAATATTTGGCTGGCTAGCTCTACAGAATAGATCAAAACCATAATTTTTCTGGTGAAAAGAAAAATTCTGAACCAAAATGCCAACCCACTCTGTGAGCATTGCAAGGAAGAATTGGAAGACACATATCATCTCCTCCTCAATTGTGGAGTCAATTGGCTAGTATGGAGCAATTTCCTCAAATGGTGGGGCCCTGTATGGGTAAGTCCTGAATCAATTGAGCAGCGTTACTCTTGGTGGTTGGAGCAAAAACAAAGAAATCTGGGAAAACTCATCTGGGAAGCTCTATTTCAGGCCAGAGTGTGAAATATTTGGTTAGTTAGAAATGATGCAAGCTTCAAAAGCAGATCACTCTCCTGGGGAAAATAGTTGAAGCAATCAAACACCGGGTTCTGCTATGAATCCAAGCTATGGGAGCTGTAATTGCTTTAATTTCTTTCCACTCATTGAAGGCGTTAAAAGTCTCGATCCATCCCTCTCGATGTGGCTATGTGTTGTTTGCTGGTTGGATGATATTTGATCAACCTTCACTTCTGTTTTCTGGTTTCTACTCTGTAAAGCCTTTCTAGCTTGTGCAGCTTACTATTGTAAGCAATTTCTATCAATATTAATACTTTTTCTGTTCGAAAAAAAGGGGGGAAAATTCTTCATAGCAACATAGTTAGGGAAATGGTGGTAGAAATTATCCATTTTATGTTTTGACATCAATAACTTCACAGCGGAGATCTCACTTGAACTTTTATACAGTTCCAACTTGGAATTGTTATTGACAATAATGCTATGTTTAGGAAATTTCTAATTGGATTGATAAATTCCTGTATTTTAATTTTTATTTTTTTGGGTCAAAAGATAAGAGAAATATTGACGCTGCTCTTGAGAGTGATGATATCTGCTTTTTTCATATCACTAAGGCTTTTCCATAATTCCATGACCAACAATAAAAAGGAATCATGCATATTGAACTAGATAGCTCATCATCCCTGAATCATCTAGATGGAGATGAGAGCCTTACCTTCTGGGCCTCAATGCAAGTCAAGAAAAGGTGATTTGTCGTTTCATCTTCACAACCGCACCTCTACTTTCAATTTTTTGGGAGAATTTCATGTAGGATCTTCAAAATGAAGATTTTAATTTTTGGAGGGATGCACAAACGGCACAAACGTTTCCAAATCTGATGACTATCTTGGCCTGAGCTCGACTCATCTCGCTTACAACTTTGGATCATAACATCCTAAATAGTAGAAAAAATCTGGAACGCAACATCCTAAATTTTGATACGGAAGTTGTTTTCCATAATCAATAAAATGAAAGAATTGGGTCAAATATTAAAAAAGAAAGAATCCAAACATGCCTCAATCAGATCCTAAAGTACTTGCATTTGCAGAGAAATGATTTGAGGAGAACTATACCAAATTTTCTATTATAAAGCTTACCATCATAATATCATCAGGCAGAACTCCCAATTGGATTAGTTGTCCCACCCGGGTCTGCCTAGCACAATATTCTAATCATCATAATAAATATTTTATCTTTTTTATTCAAGAAGCTTGAGATTGTGACCAATACTAGAGGAGGTGCACAGGGCATGGTGGCGAGTCTCACATCGCCTATGGAAGGTAAAGTGAAGAGCTATATATGTAGATTCAATCATTTACTTAGCACAAAGTGTTTTAAAGTCATGTTGGCTACGACTCAAAGCAGACAATATTGTGTTAGGCGGACCTAGATACGACATTAGTACACCTCCAAAATTGAGGATTCTTCTCCTGAAAGGTAATAATTTTTTATGGTGCAATTCCTTCCTATTGACTTGTATTAGCTTAGAAAAATCAGTATATTAGGTCTTTCTCATAAATTTTTATGTGCCCTATTCTTCCTCCATAATTTTTTGTACTACAGGGCATGAGAGTTCCCATGTTCCATATAGGGGCCATGAAACACATCTATGCCCTAGAAGGCCACTTCATCGATGAGATTGAGGGTGGAGAAAGAAGCTTCATGGTCCGCCATCCTGATGAGGCACACATTCTTCCTCCCAGTCAGAGTGGACACTTGTATCTCTAATAAAGTATAACAATCAGAATCGATTTTTCATCAAACTTAACAATCACACATAAACCGCAATATAAATTCACCACTATGGAGGGTTGAATTCATAACCAAAGTACTTAGAATAACTAATTGGATGCCACTAAATCGCACGAGTATTGACAGGTTTCACACAGCTAAATAGTGGATTATTTGGATTTGTAGTGGCAGACACCCAACTCTAAAATTATCAACTTCATTGTCTCTGAAATTATGCGAGTACTATCATTTTTTTTTTTTGGTAGGGTTAAATCCTTGGGAAAGAAGGAGGGTGAGTTGAACTTCAAGCATGGATGGGGGTGCCACTACCACTTAGACTACCCCTCTCCTCTCATGCTTGCCTGGGTATTATCCATCATCCCCACTGGTCCATTGCTCCTCTTGTCGCACATATAAAATCCTTCTTAGCTCCCAGAAGTGGTTGGTCTTGGGCCTTTGCCCCTAGAAAGGTTAATGTAGCGGTTCATGAGCTGGCAAGCTGGGACATTTAGGAATTATTTCTCTGGTTATCTCAATCCTCCTGATCTTCTTTTTTCAGTCCTTAAGAGTCTTCTGGGCTGAAGGGCAAGTTGCTGGCTGAGTTTAGCTTAGTTTGCTTGTAGTTATGTTTTGTTTTTTGTCTCCTGCTCTGGTATATGTATTTGGCTTACAATAAAAAAATAAAATAAAAAACCCCTCTCCTCAAGTTCTATCAAATTAAGTACATATTTATGTGCTATGTATGTAGGTGTATGTGCAATGCTCTTGCACACAAATAATCAATTATCAAGTTTTATTTTACATCAATTGCACATGAGATTATTACGGAAATTAAGTACCATTTTCAAAAGGGTTTAGGATAAAAACATATTTCAAAAATGCGGAGGAAGCTGACAGGAGCGAAGTGGGATCTTGCATTGAATTGGGCAGCCAAGCCAATTGATGTATTGATCTTGCATTGAACTGGGCAGCTAAGCCAATTGATGTATTTCACATGGTGCTTCATTCAGTTTGTTGAGGCAGCTTAATTTCATCTTGCCACATTGAAACATGGATGCAGAAGAAGGGCATCCAAAGACTTGAGAGGTCGCGCACCGAGAAAAAGTAGTGAAAAGAAGGCAACCATGTTTCAATATTCATGGCTTATTTTTTTCAAGCTTTTTCGACCTGCTTTTTTTGGCTTATAAGTTAAAAATTTGATTTTTTTTTTTTTTGCTTTTTACTTGGCTTGTCTTATAAAAGTAAAAAAAATAAGCAAATCTAATTTTTTTTTTGCTTATAAACTAAAAAAATAAAAATGAAAAAGCTAAATTTAAGCTCATCCAAACAAGCCTCATTTGTAGTGGAAATTAGTGATTTTGATAATTTGTTATTCTTTTAACTATTCAGGAAAAAGATGCTCAAATACTACTCTATAAACTAAATATTTCTTTATTTTTGGTTATTTGTTTTGTTGTTATTATTTTCACCTGGAGTTTGTTAAACAAGTTTATTTTTGTACTTTGGCTACGGGGCTATACAGCAAATTCTGGTAAAATGATGGTTATGCATAGCATGGTTTATAAAATGTCAAAATATAACTAAAAAGATAATTAAAAATATCAAAAGAATAGGTACTGAATAAAATATTCAAAAATGTATACAAATATTTTTAAAATATATATATATATATATATTTATACGCCGAGATATAGGATATAATAGACAATACACCAAAAAACAACTAAAAAATAACAAATTTGTCGAACTGATAAAACCTTTGATGCGTAGCTCAACTAATATTTTGGCCGAACTAGCTTTCCGGCCTATGTAATATAGAGCAAGGCCGACCAAAAAAATAAAATAAAATAACAAGAAAAAGGAAATAAAAGAAGAAAAACAAAATTTAGGAAAATGTTATTTTGTCAAAAAATTTGTATAGAAAATTTCACTAGAATAATAGACTAGTGACATTATTATAATTAAGAGCCATCATAATGGGTATTTTGTTTTAGAATGAATGATTTTGACCCAACAACATCATTCTGATGATATATTATGTATGAATTTTTCTGTTTGAATAGCATGACTCGTTAATTTAATGAGACAAAAACCAGCTAGAAAGTACACGAAGTAATGACATGCCAAATGCCAATGGTTAATGAACCTCCAAAACACCAGAGCGAATGATAAAATAAAATTCGAGGTAAGCCTAATTAAGTAAGAGACTTACAGTCTTTTTTGTTTTTATTTTTATTTGTTAGAAAAATAAAGTATTCCTAATCTTTTCATTGGATTCAATTCTCAATTCATTAGGAAACAAAAAAAATGATTAGTTACACTCTAAGCATGGTAGTTATACCAAATGGTCAATGGACTTTTATTCAACCCTAAAGAATAAGAATTATAATTGGTCATTTTTGTTTAATGTTCAGAAAAATAATACGAAAACCCAGTGAAAAACTCCTTTTAATTGATGACCTTTTCCTTTGCGCAAAATAATAATAACAACTAAAAAATTTTATGGTGTTCAAATTTTACAATATTGTAAAATTGTGAGTTGAATTGCCATATGAGACAATTCAGCTACATCATTTTAGATAGAAATTCTATTTATATACACAATTTTAAGCACCTTATCACCGGGAGGCTTGAGCTAAGTCGTTGCATACCACCTACTTAATTATGCATCTCATCTTCTTCACATTTTTCCTTTTGGTTACAAAACAAATAAAAAAGGGGAGAACATCTTTGCTTCTAATTCAACATCCATAAAGAATGTTAAGAGCTCATTTTAATTTTCCTTCACTGTTTTATGTTTTCATGTAGGTTTCCACGGAATATTTAGATTGAACAAATTACGAGTTTCGGATTTAAGTACGAACTTGTTCCCAAAACTCCCCTCCTTGGATGGAGTACCCTTCCTTAGGTTTTTTGATATCTCATGGAATGAAATGACAAACTCAAATCATTTCCAAGGTACATCTTAACCTTATAAAAGCATCTTCTTGCCGGGCCAGTTGAAAGATTTTAGAATGCAAAATGCCCAACACTTCCCATTTTTTTTTTTTTTTGTCCTATATATTTGATAGTTTTGACAACTTTGACCAAGTTGGAGGTGTTGATTCTAGAATATAATGGTATCACTGGTGAGGTTCCCCCCTCCATTGCTGCTCTGACCTCTCTCAAGGCTTTAAGGAGCAATGGACTAAATGGATCCTTGCAAAATGAAGGTAACTTCAAAGGGATTTATTATTGATGTCTAATATTTTAACTTTGCAACTACAATCACATAATAACCTGCACTATATCCACCTTTTGCAGGCTTATGCAAATTGAAGAACCTTCAAGAGTTGGATCTTGCTAGTGATCTACTGAAGGGAAAGCTTCCTCCATATCTCGGCAACCTGACCTCCCTCCTTTCGCTTTTACTTGATGAAAACTCATTCAGAGGAGCCATTCCTCCAACCCTCTTCTCTAATCTCAATTCGCTCGAGTACCTTTCCCTCTCTAAAAACAGTTTTGAAGGTTCGTTCTCATTGACCTCGCTTGCTAACAACTCCAAACTTGAGGTCTTTGACATTACAAACTGTAACAACCATTTAAATTTAGAGACAGAGAAGCCACCTTGGTTCCCTCCGTTTCAGTTGAAAATATTCCGGTTAGCCAACTCGGCCACAACATGGTAGGGAAGTTCCCAAGCTGGCTGTTAGCAAATAGTACAAAACTAGAGTAACTCCTTATCGGCCTTCTTCATCTCTATCATAATTCCTCCAATATCAAGTTGTCTGGGTTGGATGTCTCCACCAATTTTTTGTCTGGACAGCTTCCACCTAACATTGGTTCCCTGCTTGCAAATTTGGACCTATTAAACGTATCCCAGAATGCATTGCTGGGTAAAATTCCTCCCTCTGTGGGTGATATAAGAAAGTTATCTATTTTGGACTCGTCCTTTAATAATTTCTCTGGACAAGTACCAGAGCATTTGACAAGGGGTTGCATATCATTGAAAATCTTAAGGCTATTGAACAAAAATTTCCATGGCCAAATATTTCCAACCAATTCAAGCCTCGTAGAGTTATCCTCTATGCATTTAGACAACAATAACTTCACCAGGGAAATCTCGCCTGGACTTCTAAACAGCTCCCTCTTCTCAGTGTTGGATATCAGCAGCAATGCTGTTTCTGGGAAAATTCCCAACTGGATCGAGAACTTCACAGAATTGAGATCCCTCTTAGTGTCCAAAAATTCTTTGGACGGTCCTTTGCCAATGGGCTTCTGCAAATTGAAAGAGCTCCTCTTCCTTGACATTTCTTATAACAATATTGGTCCTACCATGCCTCTTTGTTCCAATTTGTCGTCTTTGAAGTACATCCATTTGCCGATTTGGATTCTCTTAATTTCATAATTTGGAATGAAGATCTCTGTTCCATTGATTGAGGTGTTGACATGTCAGTTAACATAAATATGAAGGGTTCAGATGAGTTGACTTAAAATTTATTTAAAAATAAATAATTTTATAGTTATATATAAGGAAATAAATTTTAATACAAAATAACGTAGTTTTAGTAAGACATGTGATAAGATTATATCTAGGTCGTTGATTATGGAATGGAGATAATCCAAATCCTGCATTTGCAAATGACCGATTTTAGGGGAACTATACCAAATGTTCTATCTAAAGCTTCTGCCTAGATAACATTGGATGCAAGGGACTCTATATATATAGGTTTCTTGATTTATTTTAGTATGTTAGTTTCCTATTTTGATTTACCTTTTCTAACTTTGTGCTTTCCCAGTTATAGGTTTCTTGTACAACACTCTCCATAGTCCTATTTATAAAGTGTAGTTGTCTTCCTTTGTAATTATTCAATTCAATACAATACAAAATTATTCTCTCCAATTCTCCCTCTCTCTTATATAATTATTGTAACATGGTACCAGAGCATCACATGCTCTCTTTCTCTACCTATTCTAGCATGGTATCAGAGCTATAGACTCCTGCGACCTCTAAACCTTGCTTCTGTAACCTAAATATGATTTGTTTGCTGTTTTTGTCACTTTTCTACTAATTTGCCTCATTTTTTGTGTTTTTACTACTACATAGATTTCAAATTTGATCATACCATTGGATTCCTCTCAGAAATTCGAGATCACCCATCCAAAAATCCACCACAAAAACCTTTAGACAGGCCTCCACGCGCCGGCCAAAGGGAGGCGCGTTAGATCCAGTCACGCGCCTTCACATGCCCCAACGCCCCCTACGTGCCCTCACGAGCCCTCACGTGAGTGTCCAGTCATAGTCTTCGGCTGACGTCAACACTAGTGATGTAGTGGCTGACGCCAACCTTAGTAACATATCGTTGACGCAAGCTCGCTGACATCAGTCCCAGTAGCCGCCAACTTTTGCACCGCACCGTCGCTAGCCCACTGCTAGATTTCAAATTTGATCATACCATTGGATTCCTCTCTAAAATCTGACATCACCCATCCAAAAATCCACCACAAAACCTCTAGAAGGCCCCTCCATGTGCCACCCAAAAGGAGGCGCGTTAAATCCAGTCACAAGTTTCCAGTTATGCAACTTCACGTGCTCCAACGCTCCCTCACGCGCCCTCACGCGCCCTCACAAGCCCTCACGCAGGTGCTCAAATACAGTCTTCAACTGACATTAGCACTAGTGACATAGCGACTGATGCCAGCCCTATTACCATACCACTCACGTGAGCGTCCAGTCATAGTCTTCGGCAAGCTCACTGACGTCAGTCCCAACCACCGCCAGCCACCAACTTTTGCGTCGTGTCGCCGCCAGCTCGCTGCTAGTCCACCTAAACTAGTTCAGACCGATTTTTTGGTTTTTTGGCCGATTCAGTCCTTTTTGGCCATTTTTTATCTGGTTCAGACTAGTTCCTAACTAATTTGGGCCTTCTGAGTCGGATTCTGCAATTTGTTTTGCCTGATTTTGCTCCGTTATTGATTTTTCTCTTACTTTAGAAGCCTTTCTACCACTATTTTATATTATTTGGGTCTATTACACCACTTCTCTCACTTATGGAGCGTTTTGAGGTATCTAGATCAATTGATGCCATTCTAGGGGTTCTTAAATATATTCCTTAGTCTCAAGCCATGTCTCAAGGTTCTTCGGCTCCTGATGGTTTCCGTAGTTCTTTTACTAAGCCTTCTGGGACCTTTTTCAGTTCTGTTTCCCAGTATGATGCCTGCACATTCTGTCATGCCACTAACCATCGCTTGCTTACTTACCCCACTCAGATCTACAAGCACTGCCATCAGTGTGGCCTTGGTCACTTCCTTTCTGACTGCCTCAAAAATCCTTTTTGTCGAGATTTTGCCTTCAGTTTGTCACTAATGCTGCCACTGCTAAGAATTCTAATGTTCCCTCCTCATCCTCTATGATCAATGTTAGTTATCTTTCTATACTCTTTCAAGAATTTATATCTACCTTTGGAAATCCCTCTCAACTTTCTTGTTTGCCACTTCAAGTATTTCTTCATGGTTCTTTGATTTTGGGCGTAGCAATCATATGACTTCTAACTTGTCTGTCTTTTCTTCCAAATTTTCGATGTATGCTCTTCCTATCATTTACACTACTAATGGGCCTTATATGCCTATTGATCATGTTAGTCATGTCTTCACTTTCACTCTTGCACTTCCTCATACTTATTACATTCTAAACTCACACTTAATCTTATCTCTGTTAGCCAATTATGTGATCTTAGTCTTACTATTCTTTCTCTTCTATTGGTTGTGTTGTGCAGGATCTATAAACGAGACAGACTCTTGGGATAGGCCATAAACATGGTCGACTGTTTCAGCTCATTCATCTTCACCTTCCTAGCCTGACCGATGATGCCACTTTTGCTCCTGTTGTTACCTCATCTGATAGATGAAATTTGACTGAAGTGGCCCTTCTATCAAATTACAAGAAGGAGGTGATGTTTTCATTCATCATGACCATTTTGTTGTGAAGTGATGGGACAAGAACGATGAGGAACAGTGTCATGCACATGTAGAAAGGCAAAGAAATACTTATCACAATATTCCTCAATATTATCAGACCCAAATACCTTGATGTCACGGGAAAATTGGGTTTTGACCATGCGAGCAAAATCATAATAGGTTTGTTGAAGTTGAGATCAATTTTACAAGAGATAAAACTAAGTATATCCAGAGAAATCATCAACAAAGATAACAAGTATTGGAAGCCTCCCATAGTAAGAGTGGGAGAGGGTCCCCAAATACTGGACTAAATCATGTCAAAAGGGGCTAAAGAGAGAGAAACGCTTTGATTAAAGGATAAAGCAGGTTGTTTGGCAAGTTGACTGGACTGATAATTAAGATGTTCATTAGGAACAGAAGTGGCCCTTGTATCAGATAGATGTAATTTGACAAAAGTGGCCCTTCTAATCTTATTTCTGCCCAGACTCTTATTGTTGTTGCTATTGTTCGTCAATGGCCCTTGTATCAGATAGGTGTCAAGAATGCCTTCTTCAATGGTGGTCTCTTTGAGGAAGTCTATAGGCAGCCTCCTCCTAGCTATTCTCTTTCTACACATCAGGTTTGCAAAATTCGTCTTGCTCTCTGTGGTCTCAAGCAAGCTCCTCGTGCCTGGTATGCCAAATTTTGTTCCATCATCAATGACCTTGGCTTCTCTTTTAGTGATTTTGATTATGCTCTCTTTGTTCGCAAGTCTCCATACTGCACTATTCTTCTCATTCTTTATGTGGATGATATGATCCTCACTATTGATGATGTTCATGGCATTTATGAGCTCAAAGACTTTCTTAGCAGTTGTTTTGAGATGAAAGATCTTGGTCCCTTACCTACTTTCTTGGCCTTGAGTTCTTTTTTGCCTCACTGGTTATTCTCTCACTCAGACCAAGTATGCATCAAATCTTCTTACTCGTGCTAGTTTCACTGATTGTAAGACTGCTTCCATATCTCTAGAAGATAATGTACATCTTACTCCTTTGGATGGTGAGCTTCTATCTAATGCTACTCTCTATCGACAGCTCATTGGCAGTCTCGTCTACCTCACTATTACTCATCCTGACATTGCCCATGTTGTTCACATTATCAATCAATTCTTATCTTAGCCTCACTTCACTTACTATGCTGCAGTTTTTCGTATTCTTTGTTATGTCTAGGGAACTCTATTTCATGGCCTATATTACTCTCGTCACTCCTCTCTACAACTCCATGCCTATTCTAATGCTGATTGGGTTGGTGATCCTACTTATTGTTGTTCTACCATCGGTTTTTACTTTTTCCTTGGTGATTCTCTTATTTCTTGGCATAGCAAGAAACAGACACTTACTACTCCCTCTAGCATTGAGGCCAAGTATTGTGCATTGGCTGACACCACTCAGAAACATCTCTGGCTTTGGTGGTTACTTCAGGACATGGGTGTCTTTCATTCTAGTACTACTATTCTTTGTTATGATAATCGTAGTGCCATTATGATTGCTTATAATGATGTCTTTCATGATCACACTTGTTCGTGACACTATTTATCTTCTCTTTATAACATATACTGACCAGACTACTGATATCTTTAACAAAGACCAGATTGAGTTTCATGATTTTGTTTCCAAGCTCAATTTGATCTCTGCTAAACCACCTTGAGTTTGAGGGGGGATTTTAGTGTATATATTGGTTTCCTGATGTAAGCACCCCATTTTTGCCCATTCGGCAATCTCCAACCCCATCGAACTCGTATTCAAACTTCACATGCACATTCAAGCCCACACCATCTTTTTAAACTCCAGTTCAGTTAATCATTCACTTCCTGGACCTGTTGGGCCTAATCGAAGCTAAATGACCAAAATGCCACCTTGGCATCCCATCGTAATCAGGCAGGTTTTCGAGACTAGGCGGTCTCAGGAACTAACGCCACATAAACAGCTTTTTGAGACTGGGCGGTCTGGGGAACCAACCCCACACAAGTAGCTTTCTAGGACTAGGCGGTCTCGAGAACTAACGCCAAACAAGCTAGGAACCAATGCAGCACATTCAACTTTCTAAAATTAAGCAGTCTCGAAAACCAATGCCATACAGCTAGCTTTCCAAGCCTGGCAGTCTCAGAGACCAACGCCACACAGCCAGCTTTTTATAATTGGGAGGTCTCGGGAACCAACGCCATACTTGTGGCTTTCCGAGACTAGCGGTCCCAGGAACTAACATCATACAGGTAGCTTTTCGAGACCGGAGGATCTCGGGAACCAACACCACATCAATCACAAGAGGTTCACTTCTGGCGCCTACCAGCCCGCTAATATAGAATGTTTGCTATTGGCACGTCTTTCCCTCGAAGACAGGAGTCCACCTAGTCAAATTCTAAACCAGCACGCTCTTTGAGAAAGTACCTAAGTCCCCAAAGCCATAATTTCACCCTTTACAGAACTATCCCTAGATAGACTAACATACTCAGAATGCCATTCAAACTAACTTTGGACCAATTTCGGTGACTCCCGGTCAAAATGACTATTTTACCCCAAGGCGCTTGATTGTCCTCGTCAAACACACTGGCTCTGGGTATCGAACCGGTAAACCCCTGGGGCACTCCCACGAATATCCCCAATCTCCAAATGCCATTCTAGCTAAATTTGGGCCGATGTAGGTGAACCCCACTCAAAATGACCATTTTGCCCCTAGTGGGTCGGTCATCCAGTTCAACTGCACCGACTCTAGGTATCCAACCGATAATCACTTGGAACACTCCTAATAATGCTCCCGACCCTCGAATACCGTTCCAATCGACTCCAGACCAATTCTGGGATTTCTTGGTTTAGATAACTGTTTTACCCTTGGTGGGCAGGTCATCATTTTCAACCATACCAGCTCTGAGTATCAAATCAGCAACCCCTGGGATACTCTCGAGTGCCCTATCTCTTTTCTAACTGGGCCCCACAGCCCAGTAACTTTCCAAATCGAATCGAAGCCACTTGTAGCAGAGCCAAGCCGAAAAATGGCTGGGAGCCACTAGGAGTGGCGCTTAAATCTTTTCCTTGCAGCCTAAGGTTGAATCAAATCAATCTCCACAAAATTTGGGGCTGGCACCACCTCCTCTATTTTTTGCATATAAATACAGTGCACCCCCCCCCCCCCCCCCCCCCCTCCAAACGTATTCTGGGTCTAAAAAATCGTAGTAAAGCTTTGCCAAACTTTCTGCAGCCCCTGAAAATTCTCCAAAACCCTAATCTCTCTAAGGGTTTGAGCCTCCCTAACCCTATGCACTTAAACCCTAGCCCATACACCTCTAACCCTAGCCTCCAAGCTCCATTGAAGGTCACCTCCAGCCCCTTCAAAGCTCTTTTGAAGCCCTACCAAGATCAAGATGAAGTCTCCATAAAAGCTTGAAGAAGATTCAAAGGCAAGGTAGGGTTCCTATTTACATATTGTAATCCCCCACTTCATCTCTTCTCTCTCCTAGTCCACTTGGACTGTTCTTTATTCTAATCCCTATCTTCTACCTCATCTTCTTGCATGCTTGAAATAAGAGAACTTTGAGTCCATGACTAGGGAAAGCCTTGGGAAGGTCACCAGTTGGGGATCTTTCTATAGTCTTCCTTGCGATGGTGTGGTCTCGAACCCTCTTGGTTATATGGTGAAATCTTAAATCTTGTATGTTCACGGCCCTTGCATTGTTATAATTATCATGTTCATGAAGTAGTTACAATTGCTTTACATTAAAACTCACAATCGTAAGATGATTCTAATCTCTCCTTGGTTAAGGTTTTCCTAGGAAAGTAATATATTCAAAGTGGTCACCAAGGTCCATATTAGGGTTTCAAAACCCTAACTTGGTTTCGAACTCACACTCTTGGGTGATTTTAACCTTTTCATGGTTGGGGTTTCTTCAAGAGAAGTGGCATATTCAATGAGACTTTGAAAATGTACATTAGGCCTTCGAGCCCTAAAACATCTCTTTCAAAACCTAGTTTTTAAACCTCATTAAATTTTATGTTCAAAGGTTTTTCTAAAAATTGGTTCAAGAGTTACTTTCTTGAAGCCCTAGAAGTTCATGTCTTAGGAAACCCTAGCCTTGTCCCATAACCTTCATTCTTGCATCCTTGCATTCATTGAATCAAAACGGTTTTCACAATGCTTGTTACATTATATTTTTAAAAATTGCATAACTCTTTTGAGTTGTTTTAAAAAAGGTGTCACACCAAATCATAGGTTTTCTTAAATGAAAATCACAAAATCTTTCACATCAAATCATAAGATTTTTCAAATCCAATATTACCATTCTTAATTTCAAATCAAATCAAATCTTTCCATTTTGGAAACAAAATCAAATCTTTCCCTTTTGGAAACAAAATCAAATTTTCTATTTTTGAAAACAAATCAAATCTTCTATTTTGAAAACAAATTAAATATTTCCATTTTAAAAACAAAATCAAATCTTTCCATTTTGAAAATAAAATAAAATCTTTCCTTTTTAACTTCAAATCAAATATTTCCATTTTTAGCACAAAATCATATCTTTTTTCACATAAAATCATAAAGATTTTCAAAGTGCATGCATATATAACCACCTTTCTAAACCATCTCCAAACCATTAGGGTCAACCCAAACCCTAAACTACATTCCAAGACCACCTTCCCAAAACCCTAGGTTGCCTAAACCGTAGTGGTCCAACCCTAGGTCAACCAAACCTTAGTTGGTCTAACCTTAGGTTCCCTTAACCCTAGTTTGCCCAACTAAGGTTGAATGGCTTTGAGATTTTATCTCTGGGACCCTTTTTTAAAACCCCAACTCGAACCAAAAAAATGTTTTCAAAAAGCTCTCTCAAACTTGTGTCAATTCAAAATGTCTAGACACTTACTATTTTTGAAAACTATAGGGTGATGATCTTAGGATATATTCCCTACACGTAACCAACCCCCAGACCATAGATTTTTGTTCAAAGACTAAAATCGGAGTCACATTTTCAAAAGGGATTTAAAATTTTCAAAGATTGTCAAACAACCCTATTTTCCAAAACACCTCTCAAGAGGACATTTTCAAACCAATTCCGAAAACCTAAGTTTGATCCTCGGATTACACTTAATTTTAAGTGACCTAACACACCTCTCACCATTTTAGGTGGTGACTCCAAACCTTTTTGAAAAAAGCCCTTAATCAAATCAATTTCAAGTTCAAACCATATCACACTCGTCCTCTTAGGAGAGTGAGTTCTAACAGAGAGAGTATCAGGTTTTGTTCGAGTCAAGACTTAGACTCAGGACAAAAACCGAGGCGCGGCACCTAATTTATTTTAGTATGTTAGTTTCCTGTTTTGATTTACCTTTCCTTACTTTGTGCTTTCCTAGTTTATAGGTTTCTTTTACACCACTCTCCATAATCCTATATATAGAGTGTAGTAGTCTTCCTTTGTAATTATTCAATTCAATACAATACAGAGATTATTCTCTCCAATTCTCTCTCTCTCTCTCTCTCTCTTATATAGTTATTCTAACATGGTATCAGAGCATCCCATGCTCTCTTTCTCCACCTACTCTAATAGGAACAATAGATTCTCAGGTAGAATTCCTAGTTGGATAGTTTCACTCTCAAATTTGAGGATTCTTCTCTTGGAAGGCAATAACCTTGATGATTCCATTCCTATCCAATTATGTCAACTTAGACACATCAGCATAGTAGATCTTTTTTAGAATCATTTTTCTGGATTAATCCCTTCATGCTTGAATGACATAACCTTTGGTCGGGGAAGAACATGGGATTACAAATTTGAAGTCCTAGGAAATATCTTGTCAACATACTCACACAAAAGTATCTTGTGTCATGAATCATATGCTTGTATGCCCTTTTATTATGTTTTAGGCGTATCATGTGTACGCACCTAATTTTTGCCCGCTTAGTAATCTCCAGTCTAATTGAATTCCCTTTCAGAACTCTGTAGGCAAATTCAAGCCCAAATCAACTTTTAAACCCCTATCCAATCAATCAATAGCTTCTCAGGCCCGCTGGGCCCAACAGAAGCCTAATGACCAAACCTGCCCCTTGGGCCTCTAGGCACGTCTTTGAGAAAGTTCAAAATCCCTCAAGACGGTAAGTCTACCCTTCAAAAATGTTCTTAGACAATTAGGCATGCTCAACATGCCATCTCGACCAATTTCAGTCCCATTCTAGTAAACTCCGGTTAAACTGATCGTTTTGTCCCTGCTGGTCCAAATGTGCCCTGAAACCACACCGGCTCTGGGTACCAAACCGGTACACTTTAATCCATGCCCGTGACCAATCCAACACGAGTCCCTCGGCTCTAAACACTTTCAAGTCAACAAAAGTTTCTTGGACTTCCTCACAGACGCTTCGCGAGAATTGTCTTTTCTTCTAATTCCTTGGCTATAACGCATCGTCAAATGACTTTATAAATGCTTAAATCAGGAAATTTTTGGAAGCTCATCCATGGGTCTTTCTATCGATATGGCTCGATTGGAAAGAACACTTCCCGAAACCCCCAATGACATGGCTCGAAAACTACCACTTTCAGTAAACCCTAGAGCGTCTCACAAACGCTCCGACAAGATTGACCTTTTCTCCAATTCCCTAATCATAACGCACCATCGAACAACTTGAGAAATGCACAAATTAGAAATTTTCCAAAAGTATTTCTAGTGCACTTTTCATCGGTACGGTCTAATCGGAGAGATCTCTTCCCAAAGGCCTTGATCATATAGCCCACAAATAGCTACTTTTGGACACCCACAGAGCGTATCATAGACACTCCGCAAAAATGTGTTTTCGTGCGCACTTTCCAAGACGATATCTCACACTCCTAAACATCTTTCAAGGCTTTCGAAAATTCAAAGTTCATGAGAAACGCTAGAAGAACACCGTGAACCCAACCGATTTCCCCAAATCTTTTCCAATTTGCACAATTATCGAGCCAAATTTTAAACAAACATTTCTGATGGTGAAGCGTATGCTACATGCATCCAGATTTTGAAAAGATCGATCAAACTTCGCTTAGCCATTAAGATTTAGCCCGGTAAAATGTATGCCACGTAACATTCTGCCAATGAAACAGTACTCAAATTTTGCCCAGACATATGTACTACATGCGCTAGGCCTCTCCACCTTTGCCTATAAATATTAGCCTCCCCCTTTGCATATTCCAGAATCGAAATTAATAGCAAAGCTCTGCAAAAACTGCTCCAAAACCTCGAATTCCTATATACCTCCCACACTTCAAACACTTAGGTTAGATTCCACCTCCCCCTAACCCATACACTTCACTTATATAGCCTTCTATGCCATAGAATACCTCCTTCCAGCCCCTCAAGCATACTTAAAGTCATCCAAGCTTAAGTTAAAACATCCATAGAAGATTGCAAGTGTATTGAAGGCAAAATGTTGTATTTCTTTTATATTTTTTCCATTTCCCACTCCTCTCTTCTCCCTCTTAGCCTACTTAGGCTATTCTCTATTTTAAACTCCCATCTTCTACCCCCCTTTTCTTGCATGCTTGGAACAAGAGAGCTCCTAGTTCATGCCTAGAGGAAAGTTGGTGAGAGCCACCATGTAGGGGGATCTCTAACTATCCTACTTTAAGATGATATGGCCTTAGAGCTCTTTGATTATGTGGTGTAGCCCAAAGCCTTGTATTAATTCATGACTCCCTTTGCATATGACTATCTTTTTCATGTTTTGTATGCTTGGCTCTATTCTTATGTTTACAACCATATTTTTCAAAGCTTGTACTATCCCTATTTCTATGTCATTTTCAAGCCCCTTATTCAAATGCTTTCTTAAAAGTGGTTCTAAAAGTTAGTTAGTTGAAGTTTAGGATGAGACCCTAAGTAATCATGCCTTAGAAATCTCTCCATTAACCCCTAACTCACATTTTTGCATCCTTGCATTTCAACTTGTATGAAAATGATTTTCAAACTCTTTGATTTGTAAGGTTTCTATTCTCTCAAGCTTAGTGGTTAAAATGGCCGCATTAAACCCTCTCTTGAGTGGTCTTCCTTTACATTGGTCATATGAACTCTAACTTGTTGGAATGGTTTCCTTTAAAAATGGTTTTCAAAAACCTTGTTAAGCATGATTTAAAAAGCTCATTCTCTCTACCTTTACATTGAAAATTGGTTTTCCAAAAGTTGTCATTATTTTGTTGATTTTCAAAGTTTCTACTCTTTTCAAGATAAACGTTATAATGGTCCTAAAGAAACCTTCTTCAGAATGGTTTTCAAACATCAACCATATAAACTATATACTCGACCAGAGTCAATTTTCGTGAAAATGATCTTCAAAAGGTTTGTTTACAAAAGTCCTTTGCATAACATGATTTTTTTTCCAAAACCCCTTTAAAAAATGCATAAAAACCACCTTTCTAAAACCCCTTTCCAACCATAGGTTAACCTAATCCTAGTTGTCCAACCCTAGATTAACCTAACCTAAGTTAGTTAACTCTAGGTCACTTTAACCCTAGGTTAACCTAACCCCAGTTAGTTAACCCTAGTCCAACCTAACCCTAGTTGTCCAACCCTAGGTTAACCTAATCCAAGTTAATTAACCCCAGGTCACCTTAACCTTAAGTTAGCCTAACCCTAGTTAGTTAACCCTAGTTCAATCAACCCTAGGTTAACCTAACCCGAGTTAGTTAACCCTAGATCACTTTAAACTCTAGGTTAACTTAACCTGCGTTAGTCAACCCTACCAAGGTTAGTATGCTTCAAGGTTCCAACTCAAGGACACATTTTCAAATGATCTTTCAATTCAAACCATGGCCATAACATATTTTCAAAAACATCCTACGTTCTTGGAATTTCAAAAATCAACTCAAAAATCTTTTCCAATTCTTCCATACCCTATTCCAAAATATTTTCAAGAATTCTCTTAAACTTGTCTTGACAAAAGTGGCTAGACACTTCACATTTTTCAAAAGCTATTTTCAAAATTGATCTCAAAACTCACAACTCTAGCGTGACCTCAACCCTCTCATGGTTGAGGTTTCCTTAGACAAAGTGATATATCAAGTGTGACCCTCTAAGGTCCATATAGGGTGTCAAACCCTAAATGTTTTTCAAAAGTCCTTTTCAAACATTACATTCTTGAAGCAACCCTAATCCTTCATGATTAGGACTATTGAAGTAAAAGTGAGATATTCAAGAAGGGTTTTACAACCCTAAAGTTTTAGAAAACCAAAGGGAAGTTTCTAGCCCCTTTTCCTAAAATGCTTTCAAAGGCATTGCCTTAAAAGGGTTTAGTTATTCATTAACTAACCTCTCAAAAGGTGATGAAATACTCAACATGCCTTTCATAAGGTACATGAAGATTATTTTCAAAAATCATTTCAAGATAAGTTCATAAGAGCTCTTGTAAGTCCAAATCCTATTTTCAAGTCCATAATTGAGTTTTCAAAACTTTCAAAATTATCTTGAGTTATGTTCAAAAACATTTCAAAACCCCATTTCAAGAGCACTTTCAAAAAACCTTCAAGTTCTATTTCGAAAACACTCCAAAATTCAAATTCAAATCAAAACTCTCAAATTCTATTTTTTCAAAGACCTCAAAGCGTCTTCAAACTTTTTCAAATGCCCCAATGTGCCTCTTTTCTATTGGGCCCTTGTCCGAACTACGAATGACCTGATTCTCACCAAATGAGATACGTAGGCAACCTAAAATAGTGCAGTCATAACTTTTATTTCAACTCAATTCCATTTTTCAAAATTTTTCATCAAGTCAAAATTTCCATCCCAAATCGCTAAAACTTTCTATTTTCAAACATCTTTTCAAAAACATGCATTATGCATCATTCATCCAAAAAGTGATGACCAACTCCCGTTTTCCAAATTCTAAAGGGGATACAAATGGATATAAGTGACCGGTGATTCAAGTAAGTGAACCAAGGGTAATTAGATATTTTGGTACCAAAAGGACGGGGTAGGGTGATGATCTTAGGATATCTTCCCTACATGTAACCAACCCTGGAATCATAGATTTCTATTTTGAAGGCCAATCTGGAGTCATGTTTTCAAAAGGGTTTTAAAACATTTCAAAAGGTTGCTAAAAACCTCTTTAAAAAAAAAAAAACCTTATTGGGAATGACATTTTCAATACTTTTTCAAAAAACCTAAGTTTAGCCTTCGGACTATACTTAGTTTTAGGTGATCTAATACATCTTTAACTATGTTAGGTGACGACTCCTATTTTTTCGAAAAAAAACCTTAAATCAAATCAATTTCAAGTTCAAATTCTATTGCACTTGTTCTTTTAGGAGGATGAGTTCGAAGGACGTGAGTACAGTGTTTTTTTTTTTTCCAAGCCTATAGGACTTGGTCGAAAACCGGGGCGCAACATCGTGCGACAAGCAAGAATGAAAAAGGGGAGTTCATAACAAAGAGCAAGTCTAAGACCTACGTAGGAGATATTTTGTACTTCATGTCCGATATGGATCTTTCCTACAACAATTTGACAGGTCCAATTCCTTGTAAACTTGGTTACATAAGCGGGATTCAAGTACTAAAGCTCTCGTACAACCAATTGATCGGGTCAATCCCAGAGACATTTTCTAACTTAAAGGAGACAGAAAGCTTGGACCTTTCGCACAATAGTTTGGGCGCTCACATATAACCAATTGATCATATAACCTCTTGTATAAACCTTTCGCACTAAACCTCTAGTATAACTAGAGACCTTTCGCAGCAAACCTCTCGTATAACCACTTGATCGGATGAATCCCTCAGAATTGTTAGAGCTAACCTTCTTGACAGTCTTCAAGGTGGGTTACAATAGCTTATCTGGTAGGACCCCAGAAAGGAACGCTCAATTTGCAACATTTGACCGAAGTAGCTTTGAGGATAACCGTTTTCTCTATGGAGAACCATTGGAGAGAAGTTGCAAAAACTTTGAAGAAGAAGCACCACCGCCACACCTTTAGAACCTGGAAAAGATGACCAATTCAAAGTTTGTTTTTCTGGAGTTTTGGAGCATCATATCTTGTGGCTTTTTTAGGTGTCGTAGCCTTTCTCCACTTCAACGTGTACTACCAAAGCCTTTTGGTCAGATTTATCATGGTGTAAATTTTATCCTCTCGTTGATTGTTCTTAAGAGCTCTCTATTGTGCTGAATAAATTGGTGTTTTCAATTTTCTTTTTGATTTATGTGTTAGTGATGCTCTCTGTTGATTTGTTCAAGTTTTACTTTAGGATAAATTACATAATTGGCCCTTAAAATTTATGCTCCCTCTCAATTTGGTCCTTATACTTTCAATTTTTTCAATTTGCTCTTTCAGTTTTGAGAAATATGTACAAATAGTCCAATTAATAATGGTGGCTATACAAATTGACAAAAAATGATCACGTACCACACGTGGGGGCAAAATGGTTAAATTATGTGATTTTTAAAGGTTAGTTACGCCATTAGTCCTTGTAATTTATTCTTGTCTTAATTTGGTTCATATACTTTCAATTTTGTCATATTGATCCTTTAATTTTGCAAAAATTGAACAAATAGTCCAATATATCATTGTGCCATTTACATGCACGAGACCTAAGCATTCTTCTTCAATTTATCTGACATCCATTTTTAATTGGCCTATTTGTGCATGTTTTGTTAAATTAAATAATCTAATTGACGAAATTAAAAATACAGGGACCAAATTAAGTCTTGGAGTAAATTATAGGGACCCATGGTGTAATTAACCCTTTACTTTAACATATTTGTGTTACTCATTACATATTTTATTTTGTATAGAATTATGAATAGTTTTCATAACTAGAAAAATATATAGAATATCAGTTTGATAGGTGGTTTTGACCATAGTTACCAAAATAGGAAGCGAAAGTGGGAAACGTTAAGGGAAATAGAAGCGAGAAACGCGACCAAAAAATATAGAAAAAAACAGGAATCGGAAAACAATTCGAAAACTTAATAGGAAACTTTTCTAAAACTCAAAGGAGACTTTTAAAAAACTTAGCAAAGATCTTTGAAAAACTTAGTAGAGACCTTTAGAAAACTTAGTGGAAACCTATACAAATAATTTCATAGATATTTAGTTAGAACTTATGAGAAAAAATGTATAAAAATTAATATTTTAAATTTTTGAAGCATTTTCCAAGAGTTTTCCCTAAGTTTTTCAAGAGTTTCCTAAACGTTTCTCAAGAGTTTCCGAAACATTTTTCCCACACTTTCGAAACGTTTCTTCAATTTTTTGAAACGAGTTTCGTATCCGTTCTGAAAACGCGTTTCCAGATAAATGCATTTCCGCCTCTAAAAACAAGTTTCCGTGCATTTCCGTGCAACTATGGTCTTGACCAATTGGCGTTTTGTAATATGCTTAATCAAGTTGTCTGGTTAGTAAGATCAGCACATTCAAAATTCCAACCCCTTACCACCACAATGACAAGCTCGTCCTGAACGACCCTGAACCTAATGATGTCAACATCTAAATCTGAAAATAGACAAAACCAAGATTGTGTTGGTTACAAGTTACAACGTTGATGCCCCTCTTTATTTTGTCCTCGAGGGGCCAAACAAGTACACATGGATATTACCATTTTTCGGAGGAAAAAAAAAAATGGACATGGATTTCCTCTAGCTTAGGTTTGAGAAATTTCTATTGTTCTATATCTGTGGCAACACACTAAACTGTCACTTATTGAAATTGTGTTGTTAATTTATTTTTATTTTTTTCTAGATTATTGACATGAATCATAAAATTACTCAATATATACAAAATACTCAAATCAAAAGTAATAATATGAATATATGACAAATAGTGTGCTGCCACGTATACAGTGCAATAGAAATTCTACAGTTCGAGTTGGAAGAAATTTCATTCAAAAGAAATTTTGGTAGATCGTAAGTAGCACCTATATTTTTAGGATACTATTTCATTATGATCTTTACTGTGTATATTAAGCTTGTCCTTTTAGGAAAATGTGTCATTGGCCTATTTTGTGCCTTTTATTTCTTGTCCTAAAATGCATGAAGAGAGAGGAAGAAGGCTTAATTTGTGATTGGTGCAAAAAGAGGTGCTGCAAAAAGTTAGAAAAGAGTCCGCTGCACCCAAGCTCACTATAGCACGCTTTACTATAAAGTAAACGGGGCAGATTCAGAGGATCTGCCATCAAACTCGCTGTTGAGTTCACTATAACCTTGCTACATCAAGGTCTCAAGCTTCCTATAGTCAAGTTGGTTTTCAATTGTATCAGCTATCCAGACCAAAGTCACCTAATTCGCCTAGGTAAATTGCGGACTGAGTCTCGAATCAGTGAACTGGGTTAGAAATTCGGTCAAATTCATGAGCTGACTCGGTCAGACTGGCAAAATGACCAGGCGGATTAGTTTTATTGGAAAAAAGCCAAGACCTTGCATGGCATAGGGATTAAACCAGCAATCTTAAAAGGCCATTTTGAGAGGGTTTTTCGACCTTTTTTTTTTTAAATTTATGAGCAAAAAAGTTAATTTTTTTTACTTTTTTACTTTTTTACTTATCTTTAATTTATAAAAGCACAAAAGTAAAAATATTTTAATTTTCTTTTACTTATAAGACAAAAAAGCTAAACAATAAAAGACAAAAAAAAAAACAAAAAACTATACCAACGGGCCTTAACTCAGAGAGAGCATTGTCAGTGCCACAAGGCCAACACTTTCTTTGATAATATATTGGCTGTTTTTATTATCTATAGGAAACTATACAGCATAACAATGTGAATGCATTGTATTTTCATACTTCACCATGGATGAAGCTAGTTACAAAGGATTTAATGCATAAAATTCCTTTAAAATTATTTAAATTATGACAGAAACATGTATTTTATTTTTATAAATATATCTATTTATGCTCTGAAATCGCTCCCACTCTCAAGGTATTTTAATAGAAAGTGCTCTCGCGCACCCTCTCTCGCTCTTGCTCCTACACCTACACTTACACCCGCTCGACAAATCGGTACCTTAGATTTAGACCTCAAAAAGTGTGACAAACAGCCACTAATAAGTTGACCAACGTAGGGTAGCACAAGAGAATTTCCAGTAGCTTTCGCTCAGTTGAAGAAAGGTTTTTATTTCTATAAATACAACCTCCAATCCATCTCGTATGCACATTATGAGTCGAGAACAATCCTTTGAGCTGAAGAAAGAGATTCTTCAATGGATTGCAAGTTTTGAGAGCATTTTCTAAGCATTAGTCACCTTGAAGCAAGCTCCTAAGGCTATGTTTGGTATAGAAATGGAAAAGAATGGAATAAAAATGAAAATGGAATGAGAATGAAATAATTATTCTCATTCCCTTGTTTGGTAAGACTAATGAACAATGCTAGAATATAATAGAATGAAATTTGTGTATGAGATGAAAATTCAATATTATGTCTATACAAAAATATTAATAATATATATTATTTAATTATTAAATATTATTAAGCATTTGTAATGGTGGTAGTCGCGGCGGCGGCGATGGGCGGTTGTAGTGGTTGGTGACAGTAGTGGGGGTGGTGGTGAGGTGATGACGACAGCGGTGGCCGTGGCCAATGGTGAGTGGTGGTGGTGTGACGGTAATGGCGGTGAGGAGTAGCAGTGTTGGTAGATGGAGAGTGATTGTGGCCGACGGTGGACCGTGGTGGTGGTAATGGTGAGAATTTTTAACTTTTTAAATTTTTTAAAATTTTTTAAAATTTTTAAAATTTTTAAAATTTTAAAATCAAAAAAAAATAATTACCAAACATGTTTTTATATTTTTTTTAAAGAAATTTGACAATAAAAATCTTACTAAGTTTTGTTTTATGTTATTTCACGTGAGAATAGAATGACCATTCTCATTCTTGAAATAAAAAATGATCATTTCAACAAAATGTGAAAATGGACCATTCCATTCTATTTTCTTGTACCATAAATAGCCTAAAAAGACTAAAAAAGTAATACTCCTTTGGTCCTCTAGATGAACTGTTAGTTCAGAAATTTGTAAAAGAAAGAAGAAGATGAATAATCGCATCCAAGGCACAATTAATATCGCTTTCCTTAAGACGATATTCGCCCCCACCAATTCTCAGAATCAGGTATGCACCGGGTTAATGGCGAATTGCCTCCAGGATACAATGGAGCCCAGAAAAATCTGTAATTCTGACTGCGTGTTGCACATACGAAATCAGACCCGAATACCCTCTGATTATCAAGTCTGCCAAGAATGTGAATGTCTATTTCTGCAGAAACAGACTTCAGAGATGATGAATAATAAAACTAGAAAGGAATCAAGAACTGTATTGCCTTTCAATATATAGAGAAGTTGCAGGAAAAATTATATATTTTTCTCTGCGAATTTGCCATGTTTTTATAGATATTTTGGTGTCTTTTTAGACCAGACATGACTGTTAGAATTCAAATAATAACTGATTTCTAACAGTCACTTGTAGGTTTAAACACAGCCGTAGGATCGCCCCCTTTTTAATCTAACGGTGTAGATCGCATTTATTTATTATTTGATCAGATCATACATCACACATCTATGATCAGGTGTGGTTCTCACCATACGATCTTTTTTGCTTATGTATTAACCATCCAATCGTTGATCATCATGATTGACAAAAATCAATGGTCTTGATCACACGCCACACGCGCACGTGCCACGTGTCCAAGTGCCAAGTGCGCCACATTGCGCCACGCGAGACGTGCGCGTGGCGCACATGTGGCTTGGCACACATGCTCACACTTGAGTGCTACACTCAATCATTGCTCTAAAGCAATACATAGAAAGTTATTGGCATTTATAAATGCCTTACAAAACTTCTCACTTTTCGATGTGGAATTCATTTAATAAGGCAATAAAGACTTTCTTCAAAGCTAGTCAAAACCAAAATGGAAAAACCCCAAAACTACTACATATATTATATATTTTGAAAATAATTTCAACATGAACTAAACCTTGTTTGAAGATTGAAGGTTGTCTTGGTGAATTTTAAAGATGGCGATGGATATATTCTAGTGTTTGGTGGATTCTAGCAGTAACATGGAACACAGTACTTAATCGAGTACTGAAGGATAAATCTTAGTAATTCGGTTGTACAAAAAACACACCCTCGAGCTCGGGAAATCGACACCTAGGGACTAGTAAATGCAAGAGGGTTAGGTTTATAAGTTGTATTCTTGTGTTTAATTCTCTATATTGTTTTTATTGATTGGATTAGATCTTCTGATTTTTTTTCCAATAGATTTTTACCTAAAATTTTGTGTGCCTCTTGTCTGATTATTGAGATGTGATTTGATAAACAAATTTTTATGACTGAAATTGTAGAATTTTGACTAATACAATTTGAATTCCAATGTCATGGTGTTTCTGTGAAGGAGCAAAGAACTTGGAGTATTCTAATTTCTAAAAGGCATTTTGGAGTCTTCGTCAAAGCCATGGTGCTTTTTTGCTATAGCAAGTCAATACCACTTGTTTCAGCAATGAGTAATGCTAGGTACACTCTTCTCGGACACTCCCAGAAACACTTCTGTTGAGTTGGCATGCATTGATAGGCAGACCAATTCTCACACTTTTTCTCTCTCTTTGCCTATCAATACTTGTCAACTCAGCAAAAGTGTTTCTGATAGTGTTCGAGAGGAGTGTACCTAGCATTACCCTTCAGCAATTAAGAATTTGTTGGAAAAAACTGATCATGTTAGCGATATTTGATATACGAGCTCTTATTTTTCCTAACCTCGTCACTTAATATATTATTTTGCTATTATTTTATTATATTGCAATTTCTCGACTATTTATATCCTATCAATTCTATCAATTTTTTTTTTTTATCTTTTCTTGATATCTCGAACAGATATTTTCAATTATCATTTTCATTGATTCTTCGTAATATATTGTCAAATTTTAAAATCGTATTCACATCGGTTATGGGTATATTTTCCAAACACCTCAAGGTAAAGCGATCGGCTATGAGTTGAATCTTATGGCAAGAAAAAGTCATTGTAACAATATTTTTGCTTTTACTTCTATTAGCCATGCGGGTGGGAAGTGAGAACAAAAATGAGAGGACCAGTTATACAAATTTAAAACTTATAAAGAAAGTTTTTTTTGTCTATATACCCTTAACAAAAAATTTTAAAACATGAATTGCAATAAAATGGCTTTCGAAGGATAATTTGATAATAACGAGACACGAAACTGGCATTTTATTTTTCTTGATAAGCCGCGTTTGATAAGCAAATGGCGATTCAAGTTTCAACAACTTCCACAAAAAGAAACAACAGATAAAAAGCAAAGAACGCACTTCGAATTTGTTTAACAAGGTCATTTATGTGCCATGGCACAGATAGTCTAAGGCAAAGACGGATTGAGTGCAAGTATATGCATGGCATGGTTTAAAATATCACAGACATATAGCGAAGTACAACATAGTATTAGTAACAGCATGAGTAAATTTTGATATCTGATAATATTCTACAAAAATATAATGGACGATATACTAAAGACATTGCCAAAAAAAAAAAAAAGGAAACTAAAAAGATAAAAGGAGAAAAACCTTCTTGTTTGTGAACAAGCTAGAGCAAGGCAGACCGAAAAAGAAATATAATAAAAATGAAGAAAAAGAAGTGAGGATTAATTTGTCGTTAAAAGTTTTTTCCTTTGGCGTATCAAATAAGTGTGATTCGCTGTGTTGAGAAATTTATAGATACTAGTGGTGATGAATGTTCATTGCACGTGATATGTTTTAATTAGATTTTTTATGAAACTCAAACAGTCAATTTGTTGCACGCTATGTAAAAAGAGTGTCACCTCGTGGGTCTTGATTCTTATAAAATCGTTGTTTGAATAATGTGATCCCATTAGTCACTTGGGCTGACTGAATAAAATATTCAACCAAAAATTAAACATGCAGTCACATATGGCCCAACCCTTACACAAGGATTGAGTATTTCACAATACATACTTTTCCAAATTATTTGATGTCCAATACTCTATTTGAAGCATTAATCATAATTTTCATCTCAATGTACCTCACTATTTCAGTTGAATTAATACGCTTTACCAATAGACAGAATAAAGTGGTATTGTTAATAAAGAACTACATGCTTTTAACCAACAAAAGAAATTAGAACAGCTAATAGGTTTCTAAAGTAAGTTTACTACTAACTTTAGAGACATTGAAAAGGCAATAGTTTCACCACTGGTTCATAAAGCAAAAGGGTTTATAGCCAACTTAAAAAAAAAAAAAAAAAAAAAAGGAATACATTGGCAGAGGACAAAGAAAAGAACAAAGCTACTTAATCACGGACAGCAAAGTCCGTGCTCCCATTCAATTCACATGGCATTATCTTAAAGGATAATGAAACTAAGGATATCTTTCTCACATTACTCTGCTCATTTAGGATAAAGTAGAGAAATGTAACCCAAGGAAATGCTTAATTTTACCCCCCAAAAAAACAAAGATCATGATTAGGAGAAGCAAATAATTTTATTATAGTTGATGTCTACTAATGAAATCACAGAAAAACATACCAATTGATGATGACCACCATTGTCTTCAATATGGATTTTTCAAGTTCAAGCAATTATCTGCAGCTTGACTGAACAAGTCCTAGCCCTGCTTTAGGAAAGGTCAGTTTTCGGAAATCCAAATTGCTTACCATTTTGGAAAAATAACTGGCAAGAAAAAGGGTGGTAATCCATTTAGACATTACTTAGCATTTAACTGCCATATACACTTGGTATGTGGACATCTCTTACTTTCATGACTCAATGTTGCCTGTCAAAAGCACAAAGATCCCCCAAAGTAGCAGATCAAATGAATACAAGCTAACAATATACATTTCCATTTGCTGATTGTTTCCAAGGTCCAAATGAAAAGTGGCCGAACAGAGATTACCAGTTATGCATTTAATTTAATTGGTTTTGAGTGTAAGTTTATAAGCTAGTATCATTTTGGTTTTCATCTTGCAAATACTTTGAAAAAGAAGATATATATGTTTTTCTTTAATCCGAAGTGATAAAATACAAAAGTTGGAGAATTATTTGCTCGGGATTTCTTGGCAACCAGAGAAAGCCCGAGACGAAGGGAAACCCCAAAGGAAGGAAATATTTATCAATGTGCAATAAAAAATATTTAGAAAATTTGTCAAACAAAGAAACAAAATATTTAACAAACACCAAAAGGAATCTTAACAACAAAAACATAAAATGATATAGTTCATGTAAATATATACCTAGTTTAAAGCATGCATCCATATACAAATATCTTGCAAAATATCTTCTTTAGTGAGATGAAGAATATCAATTAGACTGTCGAACCAAATCAAACAGCCACTGTCACCTCAACAGACATCTAAAATAGCATAAGAACAGTTCTTCAACCACTCTACCTTACATTCTTTAAGGTTCATTCTCGTCAGACAAAACTCTAAGCAGTTCAGCCATTTTTTTTATTATTTTCATTGCATTGAATTTAAACATGTCGCAACGTGTTTCGATGCTTCCTCAATCAAATATCTTGTAAAATTCAACATCCAATGACTTAGGCTGGAGTTCAAAGTTGACAGTTCAAAAAAAGGAAACAAATGTTAGCAAAGAAATAAGTAACGAAAATATTTCCTTGACTAAATTCATTTACTTTGCTCAGCATGTCAATTTTCACCTAGAAAATTGCAGGTAGCACTTCTTTTTTGGCATACTAACCAATCATCCTAATTCATATTTTTAATGTGAAATTGTTTTGTCAGAGTTCTGTATAATTTCCTAGGGCATAAGAATGCAAACAGTCCACAAATTGAAATATCAATGAAGATTAAATAGTCAAAACACTTTTTGTATGTGCATTTGAATCATCATCTGCTAACAACCATATATTATCATCTGCTGATAACCATATATTTTCATCCGAACTAATTGAGAATGGCACAAAATAATCCCTAATACAACCTCTTAAGGCAAAGGGTTTTATAGCCAACTTAGGCTTAATTTATCATAGACAGCCATAAACTGAAAACATGAACCTGTTACTTAGCGGGCAAAACATAATGCGAGTTGTAAGCACGCCATGTGAAAGATGCCCGAATAAGGAAGGTAATGATTCTGGCAGTAGGATATTCTTCACTATATTCGTTAGTCATTTTGGACCCAACTGCTTGCATCATAAAGATAAGATGAATTTCATGAGAGATCAAATTCAAGACGACATTATGGACCTAACACATTGCATAATGTGAAGAAAAAAAAAGAAGAAGAAAGAGAATCCACTGAATGCAACATTTGATCAAACAATTCGCAAGATTCCTATTTTTTTTTTTTCGTATAGTCAAAACTATTAGGAAGCAGATGAACAATTTGACGTTAATTGGAGTTTTAACATCCGGAAATCATATGCCATTATTTTTATGCACGCTGTGGAAGAAAATACCATTTTATGTTAAGAGTACAATAAACAAATGTACAAATTTAGAACTCAATGTATGTGAATCTAGGAATGTGGAAGCGTACCTATTTGAGCCATACTATTAAATGACGACTCTTTATGGATTACAGAGTAGATAGAGGACCTAGCCTATTTATATAAGTTGTCTATAGGGCTCTCTCATAACAGGTTTTTATAGACTTCACAAGAGGCCCACACTGTCATCCAACCACACCAATATCATATAATGTGCACATAGGCACAAATCAATAGATCACAACACAAAAGGGCCATCAGAGATAATTTAAAATTTCAAATTACATGGATTTACTTTGCTTGGTGGGATGCTTGATTATAACTAGTAGTCAATGCAATTAATCACACACTAATTTAAATCTCATGTAAGAGCAATAGAGCAATCACACAATAGGCAAACGATTTTAGTGTGGAAACCCAAATTGGAAAAAAAATTACAGGACCTAGTCCAGCCAAGCAATCACTATGAAGAACTGAATACAAGATAGTCAGCTTACAACCCAACTATAGATATCCCAATTCTCAGGTAACGAATCCTTGCACTTTCGGACGTGCTCTCCTTGTATTGACCGAACCCCATAATCACGTACCGATATACCCACGATACAGTTCTTTAGTTATTGCTTGAGTGTTGAACACTACAATAACATTGGAATCCACCAAACACTATATGTACCAACCTAATCTCCAAGCACCATATCAATAAACAGTTCACAAGAACACTCTTAACTATACCAATTCGAACCACACGAATTTAAATTGAAGCAGAATCTTTCTTGCACATCAACAATTCACCGTTCCCTCGTACTTGAATCACGACGAATAGCATGCTGTGAAAATCAGTCTTGATGCACCACCAAGACTATCCATTGTTGAAGATTTGAAGTTGTTCTTCTTAGTAAGGAGGGTAGGGTTTTTCTTTGAGCTCTGTAAGTTATAACAATCTTTTTTGGAGGCATTCAATATGTTTCTTAATTGTGGTTAACCCTAGAATATCAAACCTTAAAGTATTTATAGGAATTGAAGTCCAACTGGTTTAATAGGAAGGTTTCTTATTTGAAATTTTATGCTTCTGCTGGGCCGAAAGCTCAGCGAATACTTAGCCAAAACAGTGCTATGGAATCTCGCAGGGGCGAGAGCTCGGTGAAACTTGCTGCTTGGATTTCTGGATTTTGGTTGAGGTTTGGCAAGGGAGAAAGCTTAGTGAACTTCTCTAGCAACTCTTTGTCCTGTTTTTTTTTTTTTTTTTTTCAATCTGGCTAAGGTCTGGCTAGGGTAAGAGCTTGGCAAAAAATGCAAAACTTTGGTTTTAAGTTCCAGAACATCCTGAATGTTGCTCAATCCCTCCTTAGAAATGGTTTGAACTACCTACCCCAAATAAAAACATCTCTATAATCTCCAACATCTATTTATCTAATCATTACATAGAGAATAAGAAACATTACAAATAAAATGTTTTAATCTACGAAATTTGCCAATTAAAAAAAGTCCTAATAATCTCCCTCTTTGGAAATTCCATGACAAAACACCCTAATCGATGGGTTATAAAGAAATAGCTACGATTACAATCCCCAAACCATATTATAAGAATCAAGTAATTAGTACTTGATACATGTTTCTACACAAGACTCAAACATAGAAACCTATGAGATGCATGCATGGTATGAAACCATAAGAAACACATATCATAAGGTATATAAAATCTAATCTCCTCCCCAACTCCCCTAAACATGGTTCTCTTATAAACGATATTCTCTCGCCCTTAATACATGCAAGCTTATATTTCTTTGTCCCTTTTTGTCATTAATTGACAAATAACAAAGAGAAATAACCAATAAAGGAGATTGAATAACAATCAAGATGAGAAAAACATATAACTATCCTAAACCTAAACATAGTGAAGATGAAATCAATGCTCCCCCTATGTAGGATAGAAAAACAACAAGACAAACCAATGAAAGTTAAATAAAATTAACATGTGATTATGCACATCATTAGAGTCTCAATAGAAACTATGCACAAGGTCATATATATCAACTAATGCTCAACATATTAATTAAGAACTCGATGCATGAACTAAAACAAAATTGTAGATTCTTTATCACAAGATGATGGAGTTCATGAAAATAACCCAAAGTGTGTCACAGCCCCAACCCAATTAGACACCAATTATGTCACATTAGGCGAGACGTGATCACACAAGTCATCATACAGGAGAACAACACCTTACCATATACCCAAAATAAATAAAACACATCAGAATAAATACCCTCTTTTATAACCATGAACCAACTATGTCTAAATATAAAGATGAGAGTAAACAAAGCCATAACCTTAAACAAAACAATCTCACATATAAGTACATAACAAACCCACAAATTGTTGCTAACATACAACAAAATACAACTATGTCGATAAACTGAAAGTAACAACAAGAGCTTCCCAAGCCCCGAGACACGACCTTTGACAGAGATGCGAATGCCACCGCAGCTCAGACCAAGACTACAGTGAACTAACCAATATCTCCACGTTATCTGTCAAAATAGTCTCTGTGAGTGTGAGCTAATTATTAATGTGCTCATAATAGATAATTAACCACATAAAGAATGATAAATAAGCATCACAATGCACACTTAGGTATAAATGATCAATATATATAAATTATAAATGTCTCAATGCAATGGAAGTATCACCCACATGTGCGCACAAATTTAGCTAACGTTGGCCCAATAAGTGATGGCTCATTATCAAGGATGCCCCACATCGATACCTTCTTTAGGTTAACTCTACATTAGTTAAACCTTAGTTTAGCCCTGCATCAGCAAAATCTTCCTCTATGTAATGCAATGCAAGTTACATAAGATGAATGCATGCAATGCCACCTCCACTTCATATATAACCTCTAATATCCACTCATATATCACCTCACATATACTATCATCAATATCATGTTATAGATAATCATCAAGCAATTAAATATGAATAAGACTATCTATATTCCCACATATCACTGCACATACACCCCACGACAAAGATCACTCATTGAATGACGTTGACAGATCTTACCCTTTGTTAGTTCCTATCACCATAACTGTGTTAGTTTAGGAACTTTAATATATAATTCAATATTAATAATCAATATAATCCAATTATATAACTGAAATTATGCATTAAAAATGCCTATGATAACCTTAATTAAACTTCCACTATAATGCAATAACTGAAAAGAACCAAAATACACTAAGTCCTCTAATATATCAAAATTGACACAGGCCCCATAATCTGGACATAACTTTGTGAGCTTATACCCAACAATTTCAAAACTTTGGGAATACAAAATAGATATCTCAGAGAGTATGTAGACCAAATTTCACACTTTTTAAAATATGATTGCTCTTTACTAAACAAGGCAGTGCTATAGAAACTAGAATTCAATAGTAGAGGGTCTATCTTTGATAAATTATTAACATAGATAAATGATATATAAAATGAACTAAACTTTGGTACAGATTATCATAAACATTTCTCCTAGATATAGTAAAAATTTTATAAATTTTGGACTACTCTAATTTGGTTGAATGCTCTGTCAACCAAGGGGTCGTAGATTTGGGTATTAGAATTTTGCAGAGACAATTCAACTTAAAAAATTCACCATAATTCGAAATTACAATATTTTTTAGTGAATCCAAAGTCTAAATAATCCTCATAACCCTAAATCATACTATTCAAAAATTCAGCCACAAATCAGATTATTAGTTAGATCAAAACGTCTCCAAATTGTAACCCTATCACAGAGATGACTCTGGTTATGGCAGCAATGGATGATTTCAAGGTTCTACCATGAAGGCCCTCAACAACACACACCCCCCCCCCCCCCCCCCCCCCAACCCAATTTTCTTCTCCATTTTCCTCCTTCCATGGAAGAGATAACATACAACATACAACATACATACAACACACAAGAATAAAGAACAATATGGAACAAACAAAAACAAATGAAACTTACCTTGCAACCAATCTTTCCCAAGGTTTTCCCTCTCTTCTTCTACTTCTTCCTCTTTCTCTCTTCTTCTTCCTCTTCTCTCTTTCTCTTATCTTTTCTCTCTCTCTATACAGATGAGCTAGCCCTCCCCCATTAACTTGACTTGACTTTCCTTTTCTGTCTTTCCTATCTCTTTCTTTCCTTCTTCTCTCTCTTATTTTTCCTTTCTTTTCGCCCTCCCCCTCAACTTGACTTTACTTTTCTTTCTTTCCTTTCTCTTTCTTTCTTTCTTCTAACCAAACCACCTCTTAGATTGCTAGCCAAATAGATATATCTATCACCCTTAGGTGTCACCCATTTCTTTCTCCCACCAACACCCATTCACAAGGTGACTCACACCTAGGTGCCACACTCCTATTGGTAGGGTCATTTAATTTAACTAATTACTTACGATAATTACTTAAGGTCATTAATTAAACTCATTAAACATAAATTAATAATTTATATACCTCTTAACCATACAATATATATATAATTTACTTAATTATGGAATTATGAAATTAGGGTTTCACAACTCTCTCCTCCTTAAAGAATTTTGACCCGAAATTCTCTTACCTAATGAAAAGAAGTACGCATATTGTTTTTGCATAATCTCTTGACTTTCCCATGTAACTTCTTCCACCGTATGACTCCTCCACAATACTTTCACTAACGGAATTACCTTATTCTGTGGTACTTGATCCCTTTGATCTAGAATATGAACCGGCTCCTCAACATAACTCAAATCATCTGCTAACTCAACTGGTTGTTGAACCAATATATGTGACGGATCTAGCACATACTTCATTGGCATAGACACATGAAAAACATTATGTAGCTTGTACATTTCCGGAGGTAAATCCAACTTGTAAGCCATAACACCAATGCTTTCCATAATATTATATGGCCCAATGTATCTTGGATTTAATTTATCTTTCTTTCCAAATCTCAGAACGCCTTTCCATGGAGAAAATTTAAGAAACACCTGGTCTCCCACCTTGAATTCAACTTCACGCCGTCATTTATCCATATAATTTTTCTGTCTGCTCTGTGCGATCTTCAAATGTTCTTGAACTGTCTTGATTTTCTCGGCTGTGTCTTGGATCATTTCAACTCAACAACTGTCTTTCACCGACTTCACTCCAACATACCAAAGTCCTACATCTCCTCCCATACAATGCTTCGAATGGTGCTATCCTAATACTAGTTTGATAACTACTGTTACACATAAACTCCATCATAGCAATGTAATCATCCCAACTACCTTTCAAAGCTTGTATGCTTGATTTCAAAGTAATGTAATCACTCCATCTGAAAGCTCAAAACATATCTTTCAAAGTTAGAATAGTCCTTTTAGATTGTCTATCCATCTAAGGATGAAAGGCCATACTAAACTTCAATGTTGTATCCATAGCTAGTTAAAGACTCAACCAAAATCTCAAAGTAAACCTTGGATCTCTGTCCGAAACTATAGATATTAGCATTCCATGCAATCTGACAATCTCCTTCACATATAACTTGGCATATTGACTTAGCATATAAGTAACCTTTACTAGAAGAAAATGAGCTGATTTGGTCAATCTGTCCATAATAACCCATACAGAATCATGTCCTCTAGGATTTTTCATTAATCCTACCACAAACTCCATAGTGATATACTCTCATTTCCATTAGGGTATCGAGAGAGGTTGCAATAATCTCGCAGGTCTTCTTTGACACTCAGCTTTCACTTATTGACAAGTTAAACATTTTGTCACAAATTCAATAATATCCTTCTTCATACCTGGCCACCAGTATATCTCCTAAAGATCTCTGTACATCTTGGTGCTCCCCGGATACATAATATATAATGAATGATGTACCTCATCTAGAATTTCATTCTGTAAAGCTAAATAATTATATATGCAAAAGCAATTTTCTAACATCAAAGTACCATAATCAAGAATAGAGAAATTGGTGCTCACTTTCTCGGTCACTTCTTGCCTAACCTTCATCAACTGCTCATCCTGCATTTGAAGTTTTCGGATTTAATTAAGTAACAATAATCTTACCCGAAAATAAGCTAACATGACACACATACCTTTTTGCTCAAACTCCACTCCCAAATAAGTCATTTGCACATATAATTCTGCCCGATAACATCGCATGCAAGCCAGTCTACTGGAAGACTTATTAGCCACTACATTGGCTTTTCTCGGATGGTAATGAATCACACATTCATAGTCTTTGATTAGTTCCATCCATCTTCTCCGTCGTGCATTCAAATCTCATTAAGTGAATAGATACTTTAAGCTTTGGTGATTGGTATAAATTTCACAAGGTTCCCTGTACAAATAATGCCTCCATATCTTCAATACGAATACTATAGCTGCCAGCTCCAAATCATGAATATGACAATTCCATTCATGTGCCTTTAACTGTCTCGACGCATAAGCAATCACCCTTCCTCATTGCATTAGCACACACCCCAATCCTTGATGCGAAGTATCGCTATACACCACAAAGTCTCTCTTCCCAGAAGGAATTGTTAATATCGGTGCTGAAGTCAGTTTGATCTTCAACTTCATGAAACTACGCTCACAATCAATTGTCCATTCAAATGTCACATCCTTGCGGGCCAATCGTGTCAAAGGAACGATAATAGATGAAAATCTTTGTATGAATCTTCAATAGTAAACTGCTAATCCCAGAAAACTTCTAACCTCTGAATCATTCTTCGGTTGTTCCCAATTCATATTAGTTTCAATTTTTCTTGGATCAACATTAATTCCCTTAGTAGGTATCACATGCCCTAAAAATACTATTCATCAAGCCAAAATTCAAACTTGTTGAACTTAGCATATAATTGCTTATTCCGCAATGTTTGCAATACAAGTCTCAAATGATTCTCATGCTCTTCTTAATTACGAGAACATATCAATATATCATCAATAAAGACAATCACAAAAGAATCAAGAAAAGGTCAAAATATCCTAGTTATCAAATCCATGAATATAGCAGGTGCATTCGCCACCCCCAAAGGCATCACCAAGAACTCATAATGACCATGCCGAGTACGGAATGTAGTTTTTGGTACATCACTGCCTTTTACTTTCAATTGATGATATCCAGATCTCAAATCACTCTTTGAAAATACCACAGCTCCTTGCAATTGATCAAATAAATCATCAATCCGAGGCAAATGACATATGTCCTTTACAGTAACTTGATTCAATTGTCGATAATCAATACACAATCTCATGGTGCCATCCTTTTTCTTCACAAACAAAACTGGTGCTCCCCAGGGCGATACACTTAGCTAAATGAATCCCTTATCAAGTAAGTCTTGCAATTGAAGTTTTAACTCCTACAATTAAATGGTGCTAGTCTATACAGTGCTATTGAAATCAGTGTTATTCCTAGTAACAATTCAATAGAAAACTCGAACTCTCTATCTAGTACCACCCCTGGAAGCTCATCTAGAAAGACATCTAGAAAGTCTCAAATCACAAAGATATCAAATAACCTCAACTCTGATTTGGAAGTGTCAACTACATGTGTAAGATATCCTTGAAATCCTTTCTGTAACAACTTCTTAGCTTCCAAAGCTAATATCAAACAAGTTGAAACTACATCTTTTTTTCCTTGGAATCTGAATTCTGCTTCATTTAGCATTCTAAAAATGACTTATTTGTTAAATCAATCAATAGACGCATGATAAGAAGATAACCTATACATCCCTAATATCAAATCAAAGTCATGAATAGCTAACAAAATCAAGTCAACTGTCAACTTTTTATCCCCAATTTCGCCACTCAATCTTTATATACCATGTCTACTATGATCACATCTCCCACTGGTGTAGACACAAGTAAAGGTTGTGATAATGAATTACATAGTTTATCCAAATGCATACTAAATGAAATATAAACAAATGAATGTGTGAAACTTGGATCTTACAACGCATATACCTCTTTAGTAGCTATAGATAACGTACCTGTCACAACATTAGGAGTAGCCTGCACATCTCTCATCGTCAGGGCATATACTTATGCTTGAGTGCATGATTCAGGCATCGTGACTTGTCCCCGTTATGCACTTCCTATTGCTCCTTTATTTCCACCACTACCACTAGTCATACTACTTACTGATGCTGTTACTGCAGGATTTTGGGTACAATACCTCACTGTGTGTCCCGGCTGTCCACACTAATAACATGTATTGGACCAGGGCATCGAACAATCTCGAATCATATGCCCTCCAGCCCCATAGCAATAACAAACGATCCTTCGAGTGTTACCTGATCTTGAACCATTTGGTCTAACTAGCAACCTCCCTGATCCTTTGCCCCTAAAACTTCACGTACCCATCGAACTACCAGATCTTGTACCTCCCACTCTAAGATTCGATTGTGCTCGACTTTGTTCTACAATTGTCACCGTTTTTGGAGGCTCCTATCGTGATATTCCAACTTTTAAATCAAATCTTCTCTTTTTAAATTGTTTTCGTCTGCCCGAATGTTCTTTCACATCCCGTTCCACAATTTTAGATTTGTTCACCAACTCCACATACCTTCTTAACTCAAATGGAGATACTCGAGATCGGATCGATAACTCTAGTCCCTGTTCGAACTACTGGCATTTTGCATCCTCAGTGTATACTAAGTTAGGTGCAAATCTGGAAAAAGCTTTAAAATGCTCTTCATACTCCATTACTGACATACTCCCTTGTTTTAGTGAGATGAACTCCTATTCTTTTTTATAATGATAGAAAAGTGGAAAGTATTGCTCATTAAAGATTACCACAAACCGTTGTCATATGATCGGTCCTCCTTTGGGTTGAACATGCATCATGCGTCGTATGGCTTCCCACCAATTCCTCGCCTCACCTTTTAACATAAATGTAACCAAGTATAATCTATGTTCATCAGTTATGCCCATCACCTCAAAGATAGTCTCTAACTTTTTGAGCCATTCCTCAGCCACCAATGGATCAGTTGCTCTCACAAAGTTTGGCGGATTTAGCTTTATGAACTGTTCATGCAGAGTAGTACTCCTTGGTACCGGTCTTGCCAACCGAGCTTCCATATATTGTGCCATAAGTTTAGCAAGTGTATCCGTGGCATCGAGGACATGTGGTTCCTAAGCTATTTCCTCTGCACCTCTTATTAAAGTTGACGACTCCCCTCCTGACTCTTGTTGTGTCATTCTTTCTGTACCAAACCAAAATAAGTACACAAGATACATAGCCCACACTAACCGACATCAACAACACCTCAAGGTTCACTGCAATCCAAGACAACAACTTCACATTGTAGCCTCGGTTATATACTTTGGCTGACAACCTGGCTCTGATACCAAACTGTCACACCCCCAACCCAATTGGACACCAATTATGTCACATTAGGTGAGGCATGATTGCACATGTTACCGTACTTGAGAATGACACCTTACCACACACCCAACATAAATAAAATACAACGGAATAAATACCCTCTTTTATATAACCATGAACTAACTATGTCTAAACATAATGATGAGAGTAAACAATACCATAACCTTAAATATAACAATATCACATATAAGTACAAAACAGACCCACAAATTATTGCTAACATATAACAAACTACAACTATAATGATAAATTAAAAGTAACAACAAGAGCTTCCCAAGCCCTAAGACACGACCTCTAACAACGATGTGAATGCCACTGCAGCTCAGACCAATACTACAGTGAACCAACCAACATCTCCACATTACCTGTCAAAATAGTCTATGTGGATGTGAGCTAATTATCAATGTGCTCATAATAGATAATCAACCACAAAAAGAATGATAAATAAGCACCACAATGCACACCCAGGTATAAATAATCAATATATATATATATATCATAAATGCCTTAATGCAATGGAAGTATCACTCACATGTGCGCACAAATTTAGATAATGTTCTCCCAATGAGTGATGGCTCCTTATGAAGGATGCCCCACATCGATACCCTCTTTAGGTTAACCCCACGTCGATTAAATCTTAGGTTAGCCCCTCATCAGCAAAACCTTCCTCTATGCAATGCAATGCAAGTCACATATGATAAATGTATGCAATACCACCTCCACCTCATATATAACCTCTAATGTCCTCTCATATATCACCTCACATATACTATCTTGAATATCATGTTATAGATAATCACCAAGAAATTCAATAGAAACAAGCTATTTATATTTGCACCTGTCACCGCACACATACCCCACGATAAAGATCACTCCTTGAATGATGTTGACAGATCTTACCTTCCGTTAATTCCTATTACCACAACGGTTTTAGTTTAGGAACTTCAATAAATAATTTAGCAATAATAATCAATATAATCAAGTTATAGAACTAAATTTATGCATTAGAAATACCAATAAGAACCTTAATTAAACTCCCAACGTAATGCAATAGCTGAAAAGTACCAAAATACACTAAGTCCTCCAATCTACCAAAACTGACACAGGCCTCATAATCTGGACATAACTTCGTGAGCTTATACCCAAAATTTTCAAAACTTTGGAAATACAAAATAGACATCTAAAACAGGGCAGTGCTGAAAAAATGAGAATTCAGCAGCAGATGGTTTATCTTTAATAAATTATTAACATTGATAACCGACATCTAAATGACTTAAAATTTAGTATAGATTATCATCAACCTTTTTTCTATATATAGTAAAAATTTCAAAAATTTTGGACTACTCTAACTTGGTCGAATGCTCTGTCAACCCAGAGGTCACAAATCTGGGTATCAGAATTCTATAGAGACAGTTAAACTTAAACAATTCACCATAATTCGAAATTATAACATTTTTGAGTGAATCCAAAGCCCAAATGATCCGCATAACTCTAACTTAAAGTGTTCAAAAATGCAACCCAAAATCAGATTTTTAGTTAGATCAAAATGTCTCCAAACAATAGCCCTATTACAGAGATGACTATTGTTATGGTAGTCATGGATGATTCCAAGGTTTTACCATAAAAGCCCTTACCCCCCCCCCCTCTTTTCTCCTCCATCTTCCTCCTTCCATGGCGGAGATGATATGCAACATACAACATACATACTACATACAAGAACAAAGAATAATATGGAACAAAAAAAAAAAAAAACAAAAACAAATGAAACTTACCTTGTAACCAATCTTTCCCTAGATTTTCCCTCTTTTCTTCTACTTCTTCCTCTTTCTCTCTTCTTCTTCCTTTTGTCTCTTTCACTTCTCTTTTCTCTCTCTATATGGATGAGCTAGCCCTCCCCCTTTGACTTGACTTTCCTTTTCTTTCTTTCCTTTTTCTCTCTCTTATTTTCCTTTCTTTTGGCCCTCCCTCCTTGACTTGACTTGACTTGACTTTTCTTTTTTTCCTCTCTCTTTCTTTCTTCTAACCGAACCACCTCTTGGATTGCTTGCCAAATAGATACATCTAACACTCTTAGGTGTCACCCATTTCTTTCCCCCACCAAAACCCATTCACTAGGTGACTCACACCTAGGTGCCACACTCCTATTGGTCGGGTAATTTAATTCAACTAATTACTTACAATAATTACTTAAGGTCATTAATTAAACTCATTAAACTTAAATTAATAATTTACATACCTCTTAACCATGCAATATATGTAATTTAATTAAATATGAAATTATGAAATTAGAGTTCACAAAGTGTGTGTATATGGTGAACTAGCAAATACAAGACTTGATTATGAGAATAATAGTAGAGCTGAATATTAATGAAATTATTCAAATTCTAGAGAAATTCACGCTACTAGAAGTTAAACCAATTATGTCTGTAAGATTTTCAATGGAAGCTTTCTCTCAATTTGATAATGCCAACCATAATTCCTTTTTAGCGAGATATTTTTCTTTTTTTTTACATGCTCTTTTTTTTTTCACAATCATGTGGTGGCTTTCACACTATTAAATATAGTAGCCCTTTCTACGATTTTACCTAGAGAGTACATATTTTGATATACATCCTAGTGACTTTCACACATATTCAGAGGTAGCCCATCTTAGATTTTTCTTTTTAAACACAAGCATGAGGGCAAAGCAATGAAGGAGATGAAGAAACATGATTTTTGGTCGATCTAGCATGTGATTCTCTGTTCGAACATGAGAATAATTCAAACTACTAAAAATCAAATACATGCTTCTACTATGTTTGTTGCACTATTGCGTCCCAGGTTTTACCCAAGCCCTCTTGGTTGGAGAAAAGCATGGTACTCCCTCTATTATAACCTGACCTCGTAGAAGGATAAGTGCAATGGAGTTTGAACTTGAAAACTTAATTTGATTAAGGGCTTTTTAGAAAAATTTTGGGGTCACCACCTAACATGGTTAAAGGTGTGTTAGGTCACCCAAAATTAAGTGTAATCCGAGGATCAAACTTAGAATTTTTAAAATGATTTGAAAATGTCCTATTGAGAGGTATTTTGGAAAATAGGATTGTTAAGCAACCTTTAGAAAGTCCTTTTGAAAAATGACTTCAGTTTGGGTTTTTGAAATAAAGATCTATGGTTTGGGGGTTGGTTACGTGATGGAAAGATATCCTAAGATCATTACCCTACCCTGCCGTTTCGATACTTACATGTTTATTCACCCTATATTCACTCACTTGAATCTCCGATTACTAAATGTCCAACTATATCCATTTAAGAATTTTGAAAAAGGGTTTTGTCATCACTTTTGGATGGTATGATACATGAAGCAAGTTTTGAGAAGAGTTTGGAAGAAGGTTGGAAAGGAAGTTTTGAAAAGGTATTTTGAGTTTGAAAAGGGGTTATGACCGCACCTATTGAAAGGGTGCCTAAGTATCTCATTTAGAGATAATCATATCAGTCGTAGTTCGGACCAAAGGTCCGATTCGAAATAGATACATTAGGGTCTTGGAATGTTTTAAAACTTGAACTCAAAAGAGTTTTGATTTAAAATTGGATGTTGGAGTGTTTTAAAATAGAACTCGAGAGTTTTTAAAATCACCTTTGAAATAGGACTTTGAAGAGTTTTAGAGTGTTTTTTAAAGCAACTCACAAGAGCTTTGGAAATTTTTCACAACTTGATTTGGCCTTGAAAATGGGATCTAGATTTGGAAAAACTCTTGTGAACTTGCCTTGAGAAGATTTTTGAAAATAGTTTTTATATACCTTATGAAAGGTATGTTGAATATTTCAAAACCTTTAAAACATACCTTATGAAAGGTATGTTGAATATTTGAAAACTTTTAAAAGATTAGCTATTTGAAAGCTAAACTCCTTCAAGGCTATGAGTTTTGAGAAACATTTTAGGAAAAATGGCTAGAAATGGCCCTTAGCTTTTGGACACTTCAGGGTTTTAGAACCATTACCTAAATATCTCACTTTAATTTGGACAACCCTAACCATAAGTGGCCTAGGGTTGCTTCAAACGTATGATGTTTGTAAGTTGGCTTTGAAAAAGGTTTTTGAAAAATTTTTAAGGTTTAAGAATCCTAAAATGAACCATGTAGGTTTCATTTGATATATCATTTTCCTTAAGCAACCCTAACCATGAAAAGGGTTAGAATCACCTTAGTGTTGTCAGCTTTGGAAAAGATTTTGAAATTAAATTTTGAAAAAGTTTAGGGTTATGGAACCTTATCATGGACCTAGGAACGTCACACTTGATATGTCACTTTCCTTTGGGAACCTTAATCGTGGAAGGGGTAAGGTCCCCTTAAGGTTGTGAGTTTTATAAATCATTTCGAAAATACTCTTTAAAAGTGGTAAGTGTTTAGCCATTTAAGGTTTAACACAAACTTGTAGAGAGCTTTTGAAAGCATTTGAAAAAGGGGTATGGTAACATTTGAAAATGCTTTGAAATTGATTTGGAAACTTAAAGGAGATGAAATATGACTTTTAAAAACATGCTATGAAAACCATTTGATATGAGATATAGTAGGAGTCTTTAGAGTTGAAATCTTGAAGCCATCTAACCTTGGTTGGGTGAACTAGGGTTAGGTTGACCTAGGGTTGGACTGACTAGGGTTATGTTGACCAACTAGCGTTTAGATAACCAAGGTTTGGATGACCTAGGATTAAGTTGACCTAGGGTTGGACTAATTAAGGTTAGGTTGACCAACTAGGGTTTAGGTGACCTAGGGTTTTAGAAGATGGTTTTGGAATATGGTTTAGGGTTAGGGCTTGACTCTAATGGTTTTGAAATGGTTTAGGAAGATGGTTTTATGCATGGACTTGAAATGGAAAATTTGAAGGATATGATTTGATTTGAAGATATGATTTATGTTGAAACAAGAAAGATTTGATTTGAACTTAAAAAAGGAAAGATTTGATTTTTGTCTTAAAAAATGGAAGATTTGATTTTATTTTAAAAAGTGGAAGATTTGATTTTGTTTTCAAAATGGAAAATTTTGATTTTGCTTCCAAAATGGAAAGATTTGATTTTATTTGAAATTGAAAATGGTAAGATTGGATTTGAAAATCTTATAATTTCATGTGAAAGTTTTTGTATGAAAATTTATGATTTTATGTAGCACTTTTTTTAAAACAATTCAAGAGGGTTCTGCGCTTTTTGAAAAGCATAATGTAACAAGTAGTTTGAAAATCATTTTAATGCAATGAATGCAAAAAATGTAAGAATGAAGGTTAAGGGGTGAACTTCTAGGGCGTTAACTTTGGCTTCAAGAAAAAAACTCTTCGACCAATTTATGGGGAAAAAAACTTGAATTTAGAGTTTGGAAATATTTAAAATAACTAGGACTTGAAAGAAATGGTTAGGGTTAAAATCCCGAATATGGGCTTCCGAGGCCACATTGAATGTTTCACCTTCCTAGGAAACCCTAACCATGAGAAGGTTAAAATCACCTTCGGATTTGTGAGCTTGAAAAACAAGTTAGGGCTTGAAACCCTAATATGGACCGTGGTGGTCACTTTGAATATTTCACTCTCCTATAGAAATTCCAATCATGAAAGGCTAGGATTACTTTAAGGTTGTGATTTTGAAAAACAAATTAGGGTCTTGAAACCCTAAAATGGACCTTGGTGGCCACTTTGAATATGTCACTTTTCTAGGGAAACCCTAACCATGAAAAGGTTAGAATTACCTTAGGATTGTGAGTTTGAAAGCATATCAAATGTAAACAGTGCATGGTCATAACAATTATAATGCAAAGGGTCGTGAACATACAAAGTTTAAAGTTTCACCATATAATCAAGAGGGCTCGAGACCATACCATCACAAGGTAAACTATAGGAAGGCCCTTGATAGGTGACCTCCCTAAGGCTTTCCTTAGGCATGAACCCAAGGTCCTCTTGTTTCAAACATGCAAGAAGAGGAAGTAGAAGATGGGGATTAAAATAGAGAATAGTTCAAGTGGACTAGGAAGGAGAAGAGAGAGGGGGAGAGCATAAACTTCAAAAAACCCTACCTTGTCTTCACTTCTTCTTCAACCTTCAATGGTGACTTTGCCTTAGACTTAATAGGCTTTTAAGAGCTTGAAAGGGGTTGGAGTTGGCCTTCAATGGTGTTTAAAGGCTAGGGTTAGAGGTGTATAGGCTAGGGTTTGAGTGTATAGGGCTACGGAGGCTCAAACCCTTAGAGAAATTAGGGTTTTTTAGAATTTATGGGGCTACAAAGAATATGAAAGAGCTTTGCTATGTTTTCTGGACCTGGAATCACTTGGGGGGGGGGGGGGGGGCACTGTATTTTTAGGCAAAAATTAGAGGAGGTGGTGCCACTCTAGCCAATTTTTGGCCTGACGCCCCTATTAGTGGCACCACCCTTGTATGGAAATGATCTTCGAGGAATATCCAACCTTGGGCTCCAAGGCAAAGATCTGGGCACAACTTGGAGTGGCTTCAAGTCATGTTTTAGCCTGGCTCTACTACAAGCCACTCCAGGAAGTTTCGACTTGATTTGGAGAGGTGCCAAGCCACGGGGCCTAGCTGAAAAATGATAGGGACACTCAAGGGTGTGCCTTGGAGATCACCAGTTTGATACTCAAAGACGGTGTGATTTAAAAAGAGTGACCAGCCCGCTAAGGGCAAAATAGTCATTTTGACCGGGAGTTACCAGAATTGGTTCGTAGTAAATTGGAATGGAATTTGAGGGTTGGAAACACTATTAGGAGTGTCCCGAGGGTTACTGGTTTGATACCTAAAGCCGGTGTGGTTGAAAGGGATGATTGACCCGCTAAGGACAAAATGATTATTTTACCCAAGAAACACCAGAATTGGTCCGAAGTCGACTGGAATGGCATTCAAAGGTCGGGGACACTATTAAGAGTGTCATGAGGATTACCAGTTTGATATCCAAATCTAGTGTGGTTGAAAGGAATGACTAGTCCGCTAGGGGCAAAACGATCATTTTACCCGAGAAACACCAGAATGGTCTCGGGATGGATAGGGAGAACATTTGGAGGTTGGGGATACTTGTGGGAGTGGCCTGGGGGTTTACCGATTTGATACTTAGAGCCAGTATGGTTAATAAGGGCAATTAGATGCCTAAGGGTGAAACGGTCATTTGGATAAAGTATCACTAGAATAGGTCTAAAGTTACCTAAAATAGCATTCAATCATGCCGGGCTGTCTTGGGACAGTCCGGGAAAGGGTAGACTTACCACTTTAAGGACTTAGGTACTTTCTCGAAGAGCATGTCGAGTAAGGCCCACTAGGGGGCAAGTTGGTCATTTTTCATCCCAACGGGCTAGCAAGCGTTGGTGTTGAACAGTTTGGATATGGACTTTCCATCTCAAGGGACTTATACTTTATTAAAGATGTGCCAATAGGGACTTACCGCCTCGAGGGATCAACTTTCTCAAAAGACGTGCCAAATTAGATTTGACTAGGTAGACTTTTTGTCTCAAAGAACTTGTACTTTCTAGAAAAGACATGTTGATATCAAACATTCTACCCTGGCAGGCTAATAGGCACCATAAGTGAACTACTCTTGAATTAATGCGGACTTTCCATCTTGAGGAGCTCGTATTGTCTTAGAGATGTGTCGACAGGGACCTACCACCTCGAGGGATCAATTTTCTTGGAGGACGTGCCAAATTGGATGGCCTTACCATCTTTGAGGGATCAACTTAAATAGACTTATCATCTTATAGAATATATTGAATGGACTTATCTTCTTAAGGTAAATGTGCTAGTTTAAAGTGGATTGACCAATGCTACATAGGCATTTAGGTCATTTGGCTCCTGTTAGGCCCAATAGACATGAGAAGTGGTTAATTAATTGGACTAGAGTCTAGAAGGCTGGTTTGGGCTTGAATATGCTGTGATGCTTAAATGTGAGTCCAGTCAGGTCGAAAATTGTTGAACGGGCAAAAATGGGGTGTTTATAGATGCCCCTCTTTTTCTCTCTTTGCTCGCCAAAGATAGAAAATGATAAAGGTAGGGTCCCATATTGACTGCAAGGTGATCAAAGAGATTGAAAGGGTAGGATTAGTTATCTTGAACCGATATTCTAATTAGTGGAATGACACTCTTTTGTGGAGATTTAGGGTTGATGTCTGAAAATGAAACTTTTTAGAAAAAAGTTTAGAAAACCATTTTGGCTTGAAATATGGACAAAATGTGTAGAAAATTCGTTTTGACACAAGATTGGAATCTTTTGAGAAGCAAAACATGTAGCGAATTCGTTTTGACTTGAAAGTTGAACAAAATATGTAGAAAATTCATTTAGTGTAGCAACATGTAGAAAACTCTTTTTGACTTGAAACTTGGACAAAATGTATAGGAAATTCATTTTGATATGCAAAACGTCTAGAAAATTCGCTTTGGCTTGAAACTTGGATAAAATGTGTAGGAAATTCATTTTGAGTACCAAAACGTGTAAAAAATTCGTCTTGGCTTGAAACATGGACAAAATGTGTATGAAATTCATTTTAAGTAGCAAAACGTGTAGAAAATTCATTTTGACTTGATACTTGGACAAAATGTGTAGGAAATTCATTTTGACTGAAGACCAAAAACTTCTGGGAGCAAAACGTTTAGACAATTCGTTTTGGCTAACACTTGGACAAAATGTGTAGAAAATTCATTTGACTCAAGGCTGAAAACTTTTGAAAACAAAAAGCGTAGAAAATTTGTTTTGGCTTGACACTTGGGCAAAATATGTAGAAAATTCATTTTGACTAAAGACTTGAATCTTTTGAGAAGCAAAACATGTAGGGAATTCATTTTGACTCGAGACTTAAAAATTGGACTTTGAAAGACAAAATGTGTAAAGAATTCATTTTGACTTGAAATTTGAATTTTTGTTTTAAAGCTTTTGGACTTGATGGCATTTTTCAATTTTGAAAAAGAAAGTAAGAGCCTTCACTTTTGAAAGCTTTTGACTTGATTTGGTAGGAGTTGTACCTTTGCTTTGAGCACGGGACGCCATGGGAGACTACTTCGTGTTTGAGACTTTTTTGCCATGGAGTTTGAAGGAGAGGACATTGGTTTGTCTTTGGTCAGGATCTCTTGAGGTTGGAATGCATGGTGTTTGCTTGGTTGGTTGTGAGGTGACTTCAGCTCATTTTTGTGTTTTACCCAATTCCTTGTTTCTTGTTTGAGAGAGAGACATAGAGAAAGTTTTGTGCAAAAAAAGTTTATCTATGCCAATTCTATTTTGATAAAATACATAGATTTTATATGTGAATGAAAATGTGTGCATGCCTCGGGGGTTGCCCCAGGGTTAGTGTTTAGCCTAAAATTAGGCAGTCTTTTGAACTTCTGCTCTTCTCTTGTGGTTCCCCTTTCTGGTTCCGCCCTTTTCTGGTCGGAATGTGATAGCACTTGAACCATTCTCAGAGATCTAACCTCTTGGCTCATTTTCCCCCTCTCTCTTATGAAAGGAAAAACCTTCTTTGATGGACCTCTAAAGTGACGACCGATACCACCCTTTGATAAAGCAATTGGTAGTTTCCTTACTCAATCAAAGAAGACTTTACTCGAGACCATAATGAAAGGGTATATAGGCTCAATTCTTTATCTTTAGTGGAGGTTGTATGAACCAGATCCACTTTTTGATAGATGTGAATTTTGCCCCTGCATTTACCATTCCTTTTAGATATTATTATTTCTTTGTTCAAATTTATTTACACTAAGCAGTTTTCCATGATTTGAGAGGGCTTTTATTTGGACCGTAATGTGGGATAGGTGATGGGGCATTTGAAAAGGAGGATAAAAACTCAAACCTATTACATTTGTTAGGCTCTTGAAGGCCCATGATCACCTTTGGCAAGTAGCTCTTGTCATTCCTCTGGACTTTTCTCTTTGTCATGAAGATCACTTCTATGTCGTCCTTCCATCGCCACCATGGATGACATTGTCTTGGAAGTCCTCACTCATTAATTATGCTTGGAAAAAAGGCTTTTTTTTTTTTTTTTGAACTCTTCTCTTCATTGAAAAACTTGCTCTTACCCTTACTCCTGGAGATGTCATCAACACTACATCTTTTTGGAGATCGTCATTCATTCATTGCATGCTCTCTTGGAGATCGCCATTTGTTCATTGTGCATTCTCTTGGAGTTCACTATTTATTGTGCATGCTTTTTGGAGATCGTCATGCATTCATGGTTTTGCCATAACCCAGTGTGGATGGTAATCATAGGGTCAATTTTTGAAAGAAATGTAACCGGCTCAAGTGGATTTTGCAAGGTTTATTTTTTACTGTATGGTAGAGGAACTGAGAGCCTCTTTTCAATTCAAGTGGAATTACTTAGTCTATAAAGCTCTTTCAAAATTTTAGTAACACCTTAAAAATGTTAAATGTTAATTTACAGATTCATTCCTTGCATGGATTTGCTCCAGTGGGCTGACCAAACTGCCCCCTGGGCATTCCGACACATTTTTTAGGAAGTACTAAGTCCTTAAGATGATAAGTCCACCCTTTATGACTGTCCCTTAGCATTTCAGCAGGTTCAAGATGCCAATCAAACCAACCCCAGTCCAATTTTGGTCAAAATAACAGTTTTTCCCCTGAGCACTTTGGCACATCCTTCGAGAAAGCACCAATCTCTCGAGATGGTAAGTCCACCCTTTTATAACTTCTCTAGACAGTCCAGCATGTTTGATATGCCACACAAATCCATCCCGATCATGTTTTAGCAAGTTTTGATCAAAATGACCATTTTGCCTCTCTTAGCTCGAGCATTTTCTAAACCATATCGGCTTTGGATACCAAATTGGGATTCATTGGGATACCCTGTTGAACCTCCTTATTCATTTTCAAGCAAGTCATGGACTCAGAACACCTCTAAGACAATAAAAACTTCCTGTAGCGTCTCACATACGCTCTGCCAAGGTTGTCTTTTTCTCCAATTCCCTAATCGAAATGCATCGTCAAATGACTTGAGAAATGTGTAAATCATAAAATTTCTAAAAGTCTTTCCATCGATATGGCTTGATTGAAAAAATCGCGTCCTAAAGCCTCTAATCGTATGGCCCAAAAGTTACCACTTTAAGAGACCCTTTAAGCATCTCATAAATGCTCCACCAGGGTTAATTTTTTCTTCAATTCCCTAATTAAAGCGCACTGTCAAATGACTTGAGAAATATGTAAATTAGAAAATTCCCTGAAGCATCTCCGAAGGACCTCCCATTGATATAGCTCAATTGAAGAGGTTGGTTCCCGAAGGCCATAATCATATAGCACAAAAACTGCGATTTTCAAAATCCCTCGAAGCATCTCATAGACACTCTGAAAAAGTTTATTTTTATGTATGCTTCTTGATGACATATTTTTGTCATTCAAAATACTTTGAAGCTCCTCGAGGGCTCCCGGTTCATGAGAAATAGCTGGAGAACGTCATGAACGTGATCAATTTTCTCATATCTTTCCAGGATTGCATGAATTTTGAGGTGAATTCAGCATAAAAGTTCTCAACAGTGGAGCGTGTGCTACATGCGCCCAAAAAATGATCAGATCAGACAAAACTTGCCTTGTAACCCAAGTTAGGGTGGTACAAGGAGTGCCATATGGCACTCAAACACTGGCATAGTACTGGGTGCATGCAGCGCATGTGCCAGACCCCAAGATCTTTTTTTTTATAAATACCAAGCCATTATCCTGCATATTCTAAAGGCCAAAACAATAGCAAAGCTCTACTAAAATCGCCCTAAAACTTTGAAAAAGCCTATACAGTTCACCCTCCAAGCATCTAAGTTAGATTCAACCCCTCTCTAGCCTATATACTCTACCTTCCAAGCCTTCAAAGTAAGATTCAAGCTAACTCCACCCTACTCAAGCTCTATTGAAGCCTTCCAAGATCAAGTCAAGCCCTTCAAAGAAACATAAAGATGGGTTGAAGACAAGTTAGTATTTCCTTTTACATTTTGTTTGCCCCCACTCTTCTCTTCCCCCTCTTGAAGCTCACTTGAGCTTTTCTCCATTTTACACCCCATCTTCTACCCCCCTTTCTTGCTTGCATGAACAAGAGGACCTTAGGTCCATGCCTAGGGGAAGCTTTAGGGAAGCCACCGGTTATGGGCCTTCCTTTTAGCCTACCTTGTCATGGTATGATCCTAAGGCCCTTTGCAATGTGGTGTAGCCTTAAGTCTTGTATGTTTTCATGACCCCCTTGCATATGGTTACTATGTTCATGTATTGCATGCTTGGTTTTATTTTCATGCTCAACACCATTTTTAAAATCCCTAACTATTTTCATTTCTATGTCTTTTCCAAACTCCATATTTAAGGGATCTTCCAAAAATGGTTCTAAGAGTTGGTTTCTTAAAACCTAGTTTCAAACCCTAGGTTTCCATGCCCTAGGAGGCCACCCTTAAGCCCCCTAACCTCCATTTTGCATCCTTGCATTTTCTACTTTCAAGTTGCATTGAAATGGTTTTGAAACCTTCTATTTCACTTTAATTTTCAAGGTTTTGCTCTCTTGAGTTTGTGGTTGGAATGGTCCCCATGGAGACTCTCTTGAGTGGTCTCCCCATTATATTGACCATAGGAACCCTAACTCACTAGTAGTTTTTTTTCACCTAAAAGTGGTTTTCAAAACAACCCTCTTTAAGAGAGGTTTTCAAAAGTTCATTTCATTTAGTTTTCATCAAAATGGTTTTCTAAAATCACCATTTTCATATTGATTTTCAAAACTTTTACTCTCTTAAGTTAGAAATTGTAATGGTCCCCATGAAACTTTCTTTGGAGTGACTTCCCTCACTATTGACCATATGAACCCTACACCTGGGATAGCAAATTTTCATGGAAATGATCTTTCAAAATTCATAACTCTCTTGAGTTGTTTTTCTAAAAATATGTTCTCATGAAATGATAAAGAGTCCTTGCATAAAATCATGGTTTCCAAAATCTCTTTTCAAAGTTCATGCAGGAAACACTTCCCTAAACCCTTCCAAAACCACTAGGGCCAAACCCTAGCCTAAAACCTTTCTAAAATCGCTAGGTCCAAACCGTAGTTAAAACCACTTTCCAAAACTGCTAGGTCCAAACCCTAGGCCAAAACCACTTTCCAAAACCACTTTTCCAAACTTCTAGGTCCAAAACCACTTTCCCAAACCACTAGGTCCAAACCTTAGTTCAAAACCACTCTCCAAAACCATCTTTCAAAACACTAGGTTAATCTGACCCTAGTTGTCCTTAAGCCTAGGTTAACCTAACCCTAGTTAAGCCTAGGTTACCTTATCCCTAGTCTACCTCAACCAAGGTTAGAAGGCTTCAAAGATTCTAATTCCAAACCTCTTTCGAACCCTTTTTCAACCAAAATGATTTTCATAGCATCCTTTCAAAAACAATATTCTGCTCTCTTGAGTTCCAAAATCAATTCAAAAGTCTTTTCAAATGTTACCATATCCCTTTTCAAAGTGATTTCCAAAAGCTCTCTTACACTCATCTCAACCTAAAATGACTAGACACTTAGCATTTCCAAACATCATTTTCTAAAATATTTTTAAAAACTCACAACCCTAAGGTGATCCTAACCCTCTCACGGTTAGAGTTTCCAAGGAAATGTGATACATTAAATGAAACCTACATCGTTTATATTAGGGTTCCAAACCCTAAGTGTTTTTAAAAACCTTGTTTAAAACCTTATTTTCAAATGTCACATTCTTGAAGCAATCCTAGTCCTTTGCATGGCTAGGGTTGTTCAAGTATTAGTGAAACACCCAGATAGAGTTCCATAACCCCAAAGTCTCCAAATGTCACATTCTTGAAGCAATCCTAGTCTCTCAAGGGTGATAAAACATTTCAAAGTACCTTACATAGGGGATACAAAAACTGATTTCAAAAACTTTTCAAAGAGAAGTTCATAAGAGCTTTCCCAATCCAAGCTCCCTTTCAAAAATCTCTAACCAATATTTCAAAAATATTTTCAAAACTCTCTTGAGTTGTTTCAAAAATTTCTAAAACTCTCTTCAATTGTTTCAAAACATTTCAAAAAATCTCTTGAGTTTCTTCCAAAACACTTCAAAAATTCCCCAAGTTCTATTTCAAAAGCATTTTTTAACTCTCTTGAGTTGTTTCAATACATCCCAAAGATCTCTCAAGTTCTATGTCCAAAGAAATTTTCAAACCCTCAAGTTCTATTTCAAGTCAAAACTCTTGCATCCAAAATTTCAAAACCTTCCAAGACTCCTATGAGTCTCTCTTCAATTGGCTTCTTGCCCAAACTACGACTGACTTAATTTTTGCCAAATGAGATACGTAGGTAACTTAAAAATAGTGCGGTCATAACCTTTATTTGAACTCAAGTTCCCTTTTTAAAATTTTCTATCAAGTCAAAATTTCTATTTCAAATCGCATCAAAGCTTCTTACTTTCAAACATCTTCTTCAAAACATGCATTATGCATTCATTTAAAAAGTGATGACCAACCTCCGTTTTTAAAATTCTAAAGTGGATACAAGTGGACTATTAGTAATCGGTGATTCAAGTGAGTGAATTAAGGGTGATTAGACATGTAGGTAGCGAAAGGGTAGGGTAGGGTGATGATTTTATGATATCTTTCCTACACGTAACAAACCCCTAGACCATACATTTCTGTTTCAAAAACCAAAACTGGCGTCACATTTTCAAAAGAGCTTTAAAACATTTCAAAAGGTTGCAAAAAAAACTTCTTCTCCCAAAAAAAAAAAAAAAAAAAAATTCTTAAGAAGGACATTTTCAAAACCTTTCCAAAAAACCTAAGTTTAGTCTTTGGATTATACTTAGTTTTAGGTGACCCAGCACATCTTTAACAGTGTTAGTTGGCAACTCCAAACACTTTCCAAAAACCCCTATTTCAAACCAATTTCAAGTTCAAACCTATCGCACTTGTCCTTCTAGGAGGGTAAGTTCTAACATATAGAGTATCGTGCTTTTCTTGAGCCAAGAGGGCTTGGGTAAAAACTGAGGCGCGACAGAGGGGCTCTCTTCCTTTGAGGGTTTAATTACTCGCTGCTTTGCCAAGACATCCTTTAGGGGTCACTCAGACTTTAACGAGCTATATGATCATCATCTCTCACCCCTATGTATTTCCCTTCTCTCTACACTTTCTTGTTTTGTCTCTCTCCTCCTTTTGGAGTCAGAGATTATTTCTCCTAAATGTGGTGCTCATGTTATCCCATCCTCTAAGTTATAGTAAAAAATTTTAGGGAAAAATTCCTAGAGGAAGACATCATTCATAAAAAAAAAAGAGGCCATAATACCATGATATAAACATGAACACTTCGAACCCTTTTCATTTAGATGATGCTATTTTCATGCTCAAATTTGAATTAAAAGCTAAAAGATAGGTTTGAAAGAAATCCTGCTTTTTGAAACAAGCTTCTCAGACGGGTTCATGAATCATGTCATTTGTTGTATGCCTCATATGATTGTGCAGGGATGGCTTCAAGAGCTTAAGGACTGGGTGGAGTGGCAACATGGTATCGAGGTCTTGGCTAGGATATGGATTTTTGTGGATGGCTGGTCCATCCTTTATCGTGGATCATGCCTCCTAATTAGGTTCGTCCTTGCTTGAGTTGTGAGCTGGGTGGGACGCTGGGGGGGGGGGGGGGGGGGGGGGGGGGGGGGGGGGGGAGGTCTTCATAGCTTTGGTTATGCTCTTGAGCATGGGAAAAAGAAAAAGAAAAACAAAAACAAAAACAAAATGCAGTTATCATGTGGAGTTAAAGGTTTTATGCAATCCATTTCCTATGGGGGTCCCTTCTTTAAGGGAATCTAGTCATGATGTTGAGTCTATTTTAGATGTGGGGTTTTGCTCCTATATACAATACAACACCTTTTCGGTATGGGCCGCTTGATGTTTTATTATTTAGGCAATCTCGGCTCTATGGACAAAGAGAGATTTGGGTCTTTCTTGAGATATGGTTCTATGTATGCCATGAATCCTTAGGGTTAGGAAAACCCTTAGGGGTTTAGGTAGGTTTGATTAACTTGAGATCGGATTGTTCCTTTCTCTCTACTATTGATTAAATGTATGAGAATGCAATGACTTGAGTTTTTTAGAACTCTTGTCCTAGAATGAGCATAATAATACTAAACGAATAAGCATCATAATGATAGCGAATAAGCAGTTTAGAGGACCCCTTTTTTGCCTTGATTCAACCCTTGGTTTTCTCAGTACTGGGAGATGGGGGAGAGGACAGAAGACACAAAATAAAAGATAAGTTAGTGTCTTGGTTTGAAAGTTTTTATGCAATGCATACTCTAAGAGTGCCCTTGCTCTTTAAGGGGGACTACACATGATGGTTTTGGCTCATCTTTTGAAGATAAGGGGCTACCCTTATATGCAATAATGTACCTATACAAGCTTGTTCATTCCTTCATACATCCCTTCGATGAAAGTAAGAAAGACATTTTCATTGTGCTTTATTTTTGTACATGGAATTGAAAGTACATTTGAAGGGGAAGGGGGAACAATTGCCTATAACCCTAAACTATGCTTGAGTCTTTGAATTCGTCTTATTTAATGGAGTTTGGTGAGAGACTTTGCTTTGTGGTTATCCCTTATCTTCTTGGCAATCCTATCTCCATGAGCAGAAAATGATTGGAGGCCCTATCATAGGATAAGATTTTTTGCATGTTATAAGTCCTTAAGGTTGCTAGGAACCATTATGAGTTTTGGTTGGCTTTGATTTGAATGAGAATGGTTTTAAACCAATCTCTTTTGTCGCGCCAAAATTTTTCGCACTCGAGGAATACACACACAAGTGGGAAAAATGCTGTACTCTCTTGTTAAAACTCACCCTCCTAGAAGAATGAGTGTGACTAGGTTTGAATTGAAAATAGATTTGAATAAAGGGCTTTTGAAAAAATTTTGGAGTTGCCACCTAACTCGATTAAGGTGAGTTAGGTCACCAAAAAACTAAGAATAATTCGAAGACTACATTTTTGGTCTTACGAAAACAGTTATCTAGGTTCGGAGGTTGGTTACGTGTAAGGAAAATGCACTAAGCCATCACCCTACCCCGCCCTTGCGGTACCTACATATCTATTTACCCTAGATTCACCTATGAGAGTCTTCAACTAACAAATGTCCAATCCTATCCACTTTTAGAAAAGAATTTTTTAAAAGAATGATGCATGATGTGTAAATGAAAGAAAAAGAGAATTAGAAAATAGATTTGGAAAAGAAGAATTGAAGTTTGAAATTGGAAAGAAAGTTTAGAAATTGAAATTGAAGATTGAAAATAGATTTTTAGAATTGGAAGTTGGAAAGGGGACATAGAATTGAAAATTGGAAAGAAGTTGTGGAAATAGAAGTTTGAAAAAGATTGTAGAATTGGAGATTGGAAAAAAATTGTGGAATTGGAGATTTGAAAAAGGTTGTGAAATTTGAGATTTGAAAAAGGTTGTGACCGCACCCATAAGGATTACCTACGTATCCTTTTTGAGGAATCAGGTCAGTCGTAGTTCGGATAAGAGTCCAATAAAAAATAGGAAACCTGATTCGGAAAAAGAGATTTTGATTTGGAAGAAAGAGTTTGATTTGAACTTAGAATAGGATATTGGAGTTTGAAATTTGGAATTGAAAGGATTAGACTTTGATTAAGAAAGGTAGAATTTAGAAGGAAGATTTGGACTTGTTTTGAAAAGATTGAGATTTAGGAAACCGAGACTTAAAAAAGATAGGTTTTTGGAAAGACTTAAGAATAAGAAAAGATTTGACTAGACTTGGAAGGGATTTAGAAAACATGGAGAATTGGAGTTTAAGAAAAATTGGACTTGACTCAAATATTGGACTTGGAAGATTAGGAAAATATTGGATTTAGGAAAGGTTAGAATTAGGGAAGTTTCAAATTAGGAAAGTGTCATTTTAGGAAAATGTCATTTTTGAAAAATTTTGTTTTAGAAAAGTTTCAATTTAGGAAAGTGTTCGAATTAGAAAAGTTTTGAATTTAGAAAAGGTTTTGAAATTAGGAAAGGTTTCGTTTTAAGAAAGTATTGAAAAGTTTTGAATTTAGAATGTTTTGAAATTAGGAAGTTTTGAAAGTTGGAACGTTTAGAATTTAGAAAGTTTTAGATTTGGAAATATTTGAAGTGTAGGAAAGTTTGGAATTTTAGAAGGACTCAAAGTTTTAGTTTTAAAAGTTCTTGAGATTAGGAAATGTTTGAGTTTAAGAAAGGTTTGAAAACTTAGATTTAGAAAAGTTGGAATTAGGAAATGGTTGAATTAGGAAAAAATTTTATGGTCAAGTTTTGGAAACTTAAGATTTAGGAAAGTAAAAGATTAGGAAGGAGATGAATTAGGAAAGATTTGAGTTTGGAAGGATTGAGATTCCTATTTCCTAAAGTAAGGGATTGAATTTTGTTTCTACAAAAGGTGTTTTGATTTTGTTTCCAAAAACGGAGGATGGGATCTAGATTCCTAAATGGGGAGATTAGATTTGGTTTCCTAAAGGAAAAATTGGATTTGGCATGGATTTGAAAAAGGAAGTTTTAGAAACCCTAGCTTTGGAAGACTATAGTTTTGACGTAGAAAATAGGTTTTGGAAATGTATATAGTTTCGATGTAGAAAACAAGAGATTTTGGAAACCTAGGTATTAAGGAAACATTGAAAATCATGTTTTTGGGAAGAAAAATTAGGGTTTCCTATCGTGGGTTCTAGGGCTTGACTTGGACACCAAGGAAAGAGAATTTGAAAAGTGGGCTTTAGGAAGGAAGATTTTTGGAAAGAAATCCTAGGGAGGAGTTTCTAGAAGGTGAGTTTTGAAGAGAGAGTTTTTGGAAAGATTTTAGAAGGAGATTGTTGGAAAGAGATTTAGGAAGCGTTTTTAGAAAATAAATTTTCAGGAAAGTATTTTGGAAAGGAGTTTAAAAAGGGAGTTTTGAAAAATAGATTTTTTGAGGGAGTATTTAGAAAACAATTTTGGAAAGGAATTTTGAGGAGAGTTTTTAGAAAGTATGTTAGAAAAGAGATTTTTAGAATGAGAGATTTGAAAAGAGAGTTTTTGAAAAATATAAAAATGTCTCACTTTCCTAAAGCGATTCTAACCATAAAAAGGCTAGAACCACTTTAAGAAAGTGGTTTTGAACACAACAAGGATTTGAAAATATGGACCATATTGGTCACTTTAAATGTAACACTTTCCTAAAGCAACCCTAACCATGAAAAGGCTAGAATCACCTTAGGATTGTGGTTTTGAAATCAAGTTTTGAAAGAGAAGATTTTGATGCAATTTTGAAAATGATGTTAATGCAAGCTTTGAAAATGAGTTTGAAAACAAATTTTGGAAGAATGCAAGATCATGATATGCACAATTCAAAAAGGGTTGTGAACATACAAGGTTAAAGGCTTCACCACATAATCAAGGGGGCCAAACCCACGTGGTCTCCGGTTAAACTAAAAGAAAGCTCCCGATACGGTGACTCTACAATAGCCTAATCCTACACATGGACTGGAAATTCCCTTGTTTTAAGCATGTAAGAAAGGGGGAGAAGAAGATGGGGGATTAAAATAGAAGAAAACTCAAGTGGGTTAGGAGAGAGAAGAGAGGGGGGAAGATGTGTAAACGTAAATAAGAAGCCTACATTGTGTCTTCTTTATTTTGCTTAGCTTTGCGTGCTTCGCTTTGCTTCTCTTGCTTAGATCTTCACCTCAGTCTTCGTCTTGATCTTCATCTTGATCTTCGAGTGTTTGCTTCGAGCTTCAAGAGCTTCAAATTGCAACACTTCAAGTCTTCAATGGAGGCTTTGGAGGCTAGTGTGTGAGTGTATAGAAGTGTATGTGAGTGTATAGGAGGCTATGGTTTGTGTATGGAGGCTAGGGCTTAGAGAAACCTAAAGAAGCTAGGGTTTAGAGAGGCTACGAGCTCTGTATATCAAAAAGTAGGGTTTTTAGACTGAGTTTGTGGACCTCTTTCATGCTGGAGGAGGCTCTGTATTTATAGACAAAGGAGTGACCTGACGCCTATTACAGTGGCGCCAGGCCAAAAATGCTTCTGGCACCACTCCTAAATATTGGCTTGGCACCACTAGTAGTGACGCCAGCCAATTAGGAAAGTTTTAAGATTGGCAAGCAACATATCTTTGGAAGATTTGGGCGCCTGTACTAGTGACTACCATGCAATTTTTAGCCTGGCTTCACTAGGAGTGACTCCGGAAGGTCCGGGAAGGATTCAAGGAGCCGAAAATGGCTCGGAAGGCCAGAAAGGGACAGGAACACTTAAAACAGTGTTCCGAAGGTAGTAGACTTGAAAAAGGATGACAAGATTTGCCGGAAGGGTTGATCGAGCCTTTAGGGGCAAAACAGTCAACTGGATCGGAAAGCTACCGGGAAGGACTCAGAATGTCCCGAAAGAAGACTCGAGATTTAGAAACATTATTTAGAATGTTCCTAAAGGCTACCAGTTTGATTCCCAGAGCCGATGTGGTCGGAAAAAGGCGACTGACCCACTAGGGGCAAAATGGTCATTTTGCACTGGGTTTGCCGAAACTGACTCGGAATGATCCAAAAAGATAAAGGAAGGTCGAGACTACTATAAAAAGCATTCTCGAGAGGTTACTGGTTTGATACCCAGAGCTGGTGTGGTCCTCGGGGCGTGTGGATACCTAGGGGCAAAATGGTCATCTTGATTGGAAAGTCTCGGAACTGTCCCGAAACTGACTAGAGGGCACCTAATCATGCCGAATTGACTTTAAGACAATCTTGGAAAGAAGTGGACTTACCATTCTGAGGACTCAGGTGTGTTCTCGAGAAACATGCCAGAAAATGGCCCTATGGGCAGTTTGGTCATTTTTTGCCGAATGGGACTAGCAGACACTGGTGTTGACCTGGGTTTTGAGTGTTTTCGCCAGTCTAACGGCAGTCTCGTGATACAAGGGTTTGTTGGCAATTCCCTATATCGACCTGTTTGCGAGTATTTTCGCTACTCTAGTGGTTGCGATGTTTACGAGTACTTTCGCTACTCTGATGGTTTGCGATCATTCCCGAGACTGCTTGATCTCGGGAAGCTGCTAAAGGGACTTAGCACCTGAGAAGTCAACTTTCTCGGAAGGCATGCCTGAAACGGACATTTCTGCATTGGCGGGCTAGCAGAAGCCAAAGGTGAACCGTTCTACCATCTAGGAGACTTGGGGTCTCATCCCGATTGACAGGTTTAAAAGGGACTTACCGTCTTCGAAAATACGTGCCTAATTTGAAATTGAAAAGGGGACTTACTGTCTTCGAAAAGACATGCCTGATGGAATTGGAAAAGGGACTTATCGTCTTCGGAAAGACGCGCCTAATAGAATTAGAAAGGGGACTTATAGTCTTCGAAAAGACGCGCCTATTGGAATTTGAAAAGGGGACTTACCGTATTCGAAAAGACGGGCCTAATTTGGAATTAGAAAGGGGACTTACAGTCTTCGAAAAGTCTTGCCTGATGGAATTGGAAAGGGGACTTACCGCCTTCGGAAAGACGTGCCTATTGGAATATGGAAAGGGGACTTACCGTCTTCGAAAAGACATGCCTATTAGAATATGGAAAGTGAACTTACCGCCTTCGGAAAGACGCACCTATTGGAATATGGAAAGGGGACTTACAGTCTTCGAAAAGACGCACCTGTTGGAATTGGACCAAACAATGCCCCTAAGGGTATTTTGGTCATTTTACCTCTATTTGGGCCTGGTGGACCTGCGAAGCGACGGATAGACGGGATTAGAGTTGATTTCGATTGGAATACGTCCATATTGACTTGAGTACAAGTTTGGACGAACCCTAGACTGTCGAGCGGTCAAAAATGGGGTGCTTACATCTTTGGGTTGATCATATGCATGAAATGTAGTGACTTGAGTTACTTTGGAACTCTTATCTTGAAATGGATAATGGATGTATGAGCAGTATGATGTTTGTATAGAATTAGAGAATGCATGAGCAGTATAACAACAGGAATTAAGTAGTTTAACTGTATAGAAAGTAAGGAAAAGTAAAGCGGTCACTCTTTCCTCCTTGGTTTTGAAATTAACGGATGTATCTTAAATTCGGCAGAGGTTCGGCTATGCATGGGGTGGTACATGAGCATGAGGTTGGGGGTTACAAATACTTTCTAAAAAGCTTAATTCCCAAATCTTCAAACCTAGGTCCACTCCCTGAGGTGGTGCCATTATCGATTGGTAATCTGAGTGAGGGAATTATCAAGAGATCATCAGTTAAGAAACAAACACTACATTTGCCGACAACCAATATATTGTTCCCTCTTCCATCTAGAAGGGTAGTGTCGCGCCCTAATTTTTTGCACCCAAAAAAGAAAAGTGAGAAAAACACAGTGCTCTCTCTTTAGAACTCATCCTCCTAGAAGAATAAGTGCGACTAGGTTTTAATTGAAAATTGATTTTGATTAAAGGCTTTTGAAAAAATTTCAGAGTTACCACCTAACTTGATTAAGGTGAGTTAGGTCACTTAAAAACTAAGCACAATCCGAAGACTACACTTAGGGTTTTTGAAAAATAATTTTGGAAAACATCCTCAAGAGAGGGTTTTTTAAGAAAATAGGTTGTTTGGCAACCTTTGAAAAATATTTAAGCCCTTTATGAAAACAGCACCATTTGGTTTTTCGAAAATAGTGATCTAAGTCCGGGGGTTAGTTATGTGTAAGGAAGACGCACTAAGCCATCACCTTACCCTACCCTTGCGGTAGCTACATGTCTATTCACCCTAGTTCACCTATTAGGGTCTTTGATTAACACATGTCCAATAACTATCTAGTTTGGAAAAGAATTTTTAGAAAGAAGTTTGACATGATGCATGATATGCAAGTGGAAGAAAAGACTTTGGATTTTTTAAAAGAGATTTGAAAAGAACTTTATTTGACTTTGAAAATAGATTTGAGACGAGACTTGATTTGATTTTGAAATGGATTTGAAAAGATTAATTTGATTTGAAATTAGAAAGAAAGTTTTAGAAACAGGGATGTGAAAATAGATTTTTGGAATTGGAAGTTTGAAAAAGATTATGGATTTGGGAACTTAAAAAAAGCTTGTGACCGCACCCATGAGGGTTGCCTACGTATTCCTTTTGAGGAATCACGTCAGTCATAGTTCAAACAAGAGTCCGATAGAAAATAGAAGATTTGACTTAAAAAACAATTGGAGTTGGAATTTAGAAGGGAAGATTAGAAAATTGGAACTTTTGTTAGAAGATTTGAAAAGCTTGGTTTTAGGAAACCTGGACTTAGGAAAAATGGAACTTAGGAATGACTTGAGGTTCAAGAAAGACTGGACTTGACTTGGAAGGGTTTTAGAAAAGATTTGACTCGAATATTAGACTTGGAAGATTAGGGAAAAATCGGGTTTAGGAAAGGTTCGAATTACGAAAGTTCCGTTTTAGGAAAGTTTCATTTTAGGAAAGTGACATTTTAGTAAAGTTTCAATTTAGGAAAAACTTAGGAAAGGTTATGAATTAGGAAATATATGAATTATGAAAGATTTTGAAATTGGAATGTATTGAAATAGGAAAGGTTTCGTTTTAGGGAAGGTTCGAATTAGGAAAGTTGTGAATTAGGAAAGGTTCACCTTAGAAAAGTTTTGAATTTTGAAAGGTTTGAAATTTAGGAAAGTTTACTTTTAAGAAAAAGTTAATTTTGGAAATGATTTGAATTAGGAAAATTTTGATTTAGGAAAGTCTTGGAAAGGTTTAGAATTTAGAAAGTTTTAATTTAAGAAAGATTCAAATTTAGAAAGCTTTGACTTAAGAAAGTTTTGGATTTGGAAAGATTTGGAATTTAGAAAGTTTAAAATTTTAGAAAGAATCAAAGTTTGAGTTTTAGAAAAATTTGAAATTAGGAAAGGTTTGAGTTTAGGAAGATTGAAAGGTTTGAAGTTTGGAAAGTTGAAAATTGGAAAAGTTTAACATTAGGAAAGGATTAAATTAAGAAATGTTTGATTTTTTATTTCCCAAAAAGGGAGGATTGGATATAGTTTCCTAAACGGAGAGATTGGATTTGGTTTCCTAAAGGGAAGATTCGATTTGGTTTCCTAAAAGGAAGATTGGATTTGGCGTAGAATTGGAAAGTGAAGTTTTGGAAACCCTAGATTTTGAAGTCTATGATTTGATGTAGAAAATAGGTTTTGGAAATTTATAATTTTGATGTAAAAAGGAGGTTTTGAAAACCTAGGTTTTAAGGCAAGATTGAAATTTACATTTTTGAAAAGAAAATTAGGGTTTCCTAATTGTTGGCTCTAGAGCTTGACTTGGGCTTCAAGGTAAAGGGTTTTTGGAGAGTAAGACTTTTTGGAAAGAAAGATTTTCATAAGGAAGAAGTTTTTAGAAAGTAAGCTTGAGGAGAGTTTTAGAAAAGAGATTTTCAAAAGTAATACTTTGAGAGAGTCTTTGGAAAAAGAGGTTTTAAAAAGAAAGCTTTTTAGGAAAGGGATTTTTTGGAAAGAGTTTTTGGGAAGAAAACTTAAGAAGCATCTTTTTAGAAAGTGAATTTTGAAGACAGCTTTTTTGGAAAGGAGTTTAAAAAGAAGTTTTGGAAAATAAATTTTTGGAGAGAGTTTTTATAAAGCAATTTTGGAAAGAAGGTTGGAGGGAGTTTTCAGAAAGTGTATTGGAAAAGAGACTTTAGCAAAAGAGGTTTTTAGAAAGTGAGTTTAAAAAAGAGGTTTTTGAAGAGGATGTGAAAATATGGACCATGAAAGTCACTTTGAATGTAACACTTTCCTAAAGCAACCATAGCCATGTAAAAGCTAGAATCACCTTAGGATTGTGACATTTGAAAACAAGTTTGGAAGAAGAAAATTTTAATGCAAGTTTGGAAAACAGTTTTGATGCAAGTTTCGAAAACAAGTTTAAAAATGAATTTTGAAGGAATACATGACCATGATATGCACAATGCAAGTTGGGGTCATGAACATACAAAATTAAAAGTTTCACCACATAATCAAAGGGGGCCGAACTCACGTGGTCTCCGGTTATACTAAAGAAAGCCCCCGACACGGTGACCTTCAATAGCCTAATCCTACACATGGACCGGGAAGTCCATTGTTTCAAGCACGCAAGAAAGGGAGGAAAGAATATGGGGGATTAAAATAGAAGAAAACCCAAGTGGCTTCAAAGGGAGAAGAGAGAGGGGGAAGTTGCGTAAATGCAAATAGGAAGCCTACCTTGTATCTTCTTTATTCGCTTTGTTTTGCTCACTTTGCTTTTCTTGCTTTGCTTCGGTCTTCGCTTTGATCTTCGAGAGCTTGTCTTCATCTTTGGAAACTTCAGAATTGCAACACTTCAAGTATTCAATGGAGGCTAGTGTAGGGGTGTATAGGGGTGTATGTGAGTGTATGAGGGCTAGGCTTTGTGTATGGAGGTTAGGGTTTTGGAAAACCTAAAAAGAACTAGGGTTTGGAGAGGCTGCGAGCACTGTATATTGAAGAGGAGGTCTTACGATTGAGTTTGCAGACCCCTTTCACGTTGGAGGAGGCTCTGTATTTATAAACAGAGGATGAACCTAGAGCCGGTTGCAGTAGCGCTAAGCCAAAGAATACATTGGTGCCACTAGCAATGGCGCCAGGCCATTTTTTGGCTTGTAGTGGTGCCAGCTACTTAGGAAAGTTTTAAAGTCGGCAAGCAACGTATCTTCAGAAGATTTGGGCGCTTGTACTAGTGACTACCATATAATTTTTAACTTGGCTTCGCTAGGAGTGGCTCCCAAAGATTTGGGAAGGATTTAAATGGCTGGGAATGGCCCGAAAAGACAGAAAGGAACATGAACCCTTAGAATAGAGTCTCAGAGGCAATAGAATTTAAAGATGATGATAAGATGTGTTTGAAGGGTTGACCGAGCTATTAGGGGCAAAACGGTTAACTAGACCGAAAAACCACGGGGATGGACTCGAAATGTCCCGGAAGAAGACTTGATGTTTGGAAACATTACTTAGAATGACCCAGGAAGTTACCGGTTTGATACCCAGAGCCGATATGGTTAGAAGAGGCGACCGGCCCGCTAGGGGCAAAAAGGTCATTTTACACCATGTTTGCCGGAATTGACTCGGAATGATCTATGAATGTATCGGAAGGCCGATGATACTACCAAAAGCATCCTCGGGAGATTATCGGTTTGATACTTAGAGCCGGTGTGGTTCCCGGGACATTCAGATGCCGAAGGCCAAAATAGTCATTTTGACCGAAAAATCTCGGAATTAGCCTGAAACTAACTGCAAGGTACCTAATCATGCCGGATCATCTCTGGGACAAGCTTAAAAGGGTGGACTTATCATTCTGAGGACTTAGGTACTTTCTCAAAAAACGTGCCAAAAAATGGCCCTAAGGGCAATTTGGTCATTTTTTACCAGAGTGGGCTAGCAAGCACTAGTGTCGACCTGGGTTTTGAGTGTTTCCGTCACTCTGACGGCGGTCCCATGATACAGGGGTTTGTTGGCAATTCCCTATATCTACCTGTTTACAAGTGTTCCGCTACTCTGACGATTGCGATGTTTATGAGCACTTCCGCTACTCTAACGGTTCGCGATCATTCCCGAAACTGCCTGATCTCAGGAAGCTACTAGATGACTTAGCGCCTGAGGAATCAACTTTCTCAAAAGGTGTGTCGAAACGGACATTTCTTCTTTGACGGACTAGCAGGCGCCAAAGGTGGACCGTTTTACCATCTTGGGGACTTGGGGTCTCGTCTCGGTCGATGGGTCTGAAGGGACTTACCGTTCCAAAGAACTTTCTTCAAAAAACGTGCTAGACAAGATGGACTTACTGCCTCGAAGAATCAACGTTCTAGAGTGTGCCAGATTGGAATTGGATTTGGACTGGAATTGGACTAAAAAAGGGGACTTACCATCTTTGAGAGGACGTGTCTACTAGAATCAGACCGAACAATGCCTCAAAGGGCATTTTGGTCATTTTGCTTCTATTTGGGCCTAACAAGCCTGCTAAGCGATGGATTGACTGCATTAGGTTTGAAATTTTGGAATATGTCCATATTGACTTGAACTCAAGTCTGGACGGACCGGAGACTGCCAAGCGGGCAAAAATTAGGTTCTTACAGGTAACAACGTAAAGATGAATGATATACAAGTGAAAGCACCAAGTGTGTGTCAAATTTTCAAAGGTAGAGAAAAGGGCCCAGCAACACACATCTATCATGTCATTCATTCATGTATAGTGATTAGACTACATAAGTGTAGTCTATGGCTGATAAAACAACCTTTGTTAGTCATAGATTAGGGATAATTATGCTTTCTTTACTATTTATTGCATTTAACCTCGTACTCAACCTCATTTCAAGTATTTATAGCTAAGGAAGTCGATTTAAAGGCAAAGAAGTGATCCAAGCTACAAGCCTATCTTGTCAAGGACCATTGTCAGGGCTTTGTCTCAAAAAATGTACAAGTTTCTATTCGTAAATGAAATTGAGATGAATGATACGTCGATGGAAAGCTCACTCAAAATTACACATGTTTGTGTCTAATGAGCGTCAGCAAATTCGAAACCCAAGAGCCTCAACCAAGTCAATTCCAAAATGAGCGAAAATAGGGTCTGGTGTTCGAATGCCCAGGCTGAAAAGGAACAACAAGACTAGAAAATGGCCTACCGTTCAAATGCTCAAGCCAGCCATTCGAACACCAGGTACAACCATTTGAATGAAAATGAACTTCATAGTAGGCGTTCGAATGCCCGTAAAGCTATTTGAAAGGTAAGGCCAATTTCTGCCAGATTTTAAGGTTCGAACCTTGTGTCTATAAATACCAACTTTTAGTTTATGTTCGAGATATTAGAGATTAGGGGCAGTAAATATTTATGGTTTTACATTTCTTACCTTAGAATAGCTTAGATTTATTTCCTTATTGCTTCATTGTAATTGTAATCATTTAAACATCCATTTCAATACAAAGTTCTTTACATTTCCTTGCTTTTAATCCGAGATTCTTCTTTTTTTTTTTTGCATTAATTCAATATTTTCAGCTTTATTTCAAGTATTTTGGAGTTGTTTCATAGATAGAGATGAGTAGCTAACTTCTTCCATCTCGAGATCGGTTGTGAAGACCGATTGAAGGTCTTGCATGAACAAAGGAGGTGACATTTTGGGTTTCAGAGTTCAAACTTCTATTTTTATCTTTCCTTTATTTCTTTGTTCTAGAAATCATTGAAAGCTTGAATGTTTGACTATGTTTAATAACATTTATGCATGAGTGTTCATTCATTATATGTGTTGCACAAATCGACGATACTCATTCTTAAATCTAATAACATGATTTATTCTAAAAATTGGGGTTTTGAAAGAGCACTTGGTTTTTATTGCTAAATCTTCCGAATCCGAGACTCACAACGTAATCAAAGGATTTGAGTTACAAATTTATCACATTTGGAATTCCAAGAGTCAAAATTGGTTGGAACGATCGATCCTAATACTTTATCTCATTACATTAAAATCAAACTTCATTCAAGTTGTTTAGCATTTGCTTGTTAGCTAGTTTAGGTAACCAAACCATTTTCAAAACAACCATAATTTTACTTTCTTTTTAGAAGCATTTTGTTTGAATTTTCGAGAATGTTTGAGAGGGTTGCTTTGGTTCTTTCGGTCTTGTGCACATAGATCCTTGTAGGACGATCTCGTACTCCGAGTTATACTACTCCACTAGCCCGCACTTGGGACCATCTCGAGTGTGCACGGTTAATGCGAGTTACATACCAATTTATATGATATGAAATAAAGTGTGAACAAGGGTCCATCTACAAAAGAAATGCAAAGAGTTAGTACCTTTTTAAAAAACTCAATGCAAAATAGAGTAGTTAAATATAAGAGCATGTAAATCAATGCAAGAGCATGAATGGATGCAAGTGATGACACTTTTTGAAAACTTTTGAACACTTAGAAAAATTTAGAAGATGTTGTTTGATTTTAAATTTTGAAAATTTTGAAAAATGGATAAACTAGATAGAGTAACCGGAGATTCTGGGTGGGTGAAGGGTGAAGAGACGTGACAATGGTCTAGCCCTCTAGATATCCCTAGTGGAGTCACCAATTGTTGCACCCCGATGTTTGCCCAAGCCCTCTTGGCTCGAGAAAAGCACAGTACTCTCTTTATTAGAACTTACCCTCCTAGAAGGACAAATGCAATGAGGGTTTAAACTTGAAAATTTGATTTGATTAAGGGCTTTTTGGAAAAGTTTTGGAGTCACCACCTAACATGGTTAAAGGTGTGTTTGGTCACCCAAAACTAAGTGTAATCCTAGGATCAAGCTTAGATTTTTGAAAATATCCTCTTGAGAGGTGTTTTGGAAAATAAGGTTGTTTAGCAACCTTTAGAAAGCCCTTTTAAAAAGTGACTCCGGTTTTGGTCTTTAAGATAGAGATCTATAGTATGGGGGTTAGTTATGTGTAGGGAAGATATCCTAAGATCATCACCCTACCCCGCCTCGGTACCTACATGTCTTGTGGGCAACGGAGCTGAAATTTATGTGAAGATTGGTGGTTTAGGAGGACTTTACTTGATTGAAGTGTGCATTGCATTTGTATCTCCTATTTCTTTAGATATCACACCCATCGTCTTTGTAGAGTCGACCTTTTAAGTAACCTTCCACCCGACTATTTAACTCTATCACCTGCTCATCTGAACCTAATAGACGTACCTAGCTTTCGCTTAATTATTGACATCGATGATCCACTGGGACATGTCCCAGGAGGTGAACACAATGAACACAATAGCCCAAACAATGGCCATGAAAGGGGAAGCAACATAGGGGATGCGGAAGTCCAAAACCATACAATGAGGGACTACATGAACCCTTTGAGGCAAACACCCTCATTTGCCATAGTACTCCTTGCACATCAAACCACTTTAAATCATAAATTGGGAATGCTACAAGCCATGCCCCAGTTTCATGGCTATGACTCAGAACAACCATAAATGCACGTAAAAGACTTTGAGGACGCATGCTCCATTTTCTAAGACAATACATGCCCTCAAGAGGTTTTAATTTTAAAACTCTTCCCATTCAGTCTAAAGGACAGGGCCAAGATGTGGTTTAATTCACTAGAGCCTATGTCCATTCATTTATGGAATACACTTCAAGGGGAGTTCTTGAAAAAGTTCTTCCCTGAAAATCGTACTGAGGCACTACGGCGTGCCATCTCTCAATTTGCACTAGCTAGTGGTGAGATGTTCTTCCAATGTTGGGAAAGGTTTAAGGGCCTACTATTCACATGTCCACATCACAAATTTTCAAGAATGTTACATCATAAACACATTCTACTCTTCATTGACTCCTCAATTGAAGATGTTTGTAGAATCTATATGCGCGGGAACCTATCCAAACAAAAACCCCACTGATGCATATAATTACTTCAACTATCTAGCCAACTTGGCAAGAGATTGGGCTAGCACAGGGATCCAAAATCATACGGGGACTCAAAACCACGTAAATAAACCCACTAGCCCATATGTCGGAGGCAAACACCATTTAGGGGAAGTAGAAGACCTACAATCTAGGTTCACGTCACTCACACGCAAGTTAGAGGCTTTGGAAACTTTTAAGGCCACCATTTTCGTACCAGTTGAGACACGCTCACCATGCTTAGTTTGTAATATACAGAACCATGACACTGCATCATGTCCAGTTATACAGGGGGTAAGGGAAGCACTCCACGACTAAGTAAATGCGGTTTGTCAATATCAAGGGGGGTATCAAAATCAAAGGAGTGGGAACAATCCCTACTCTAATACATATAACCCGGGTTGGAGGAATCACCCTAACTTTGGGTGGAAACAAGAGTGTCCTCAAAACCCTCAACCATTCCAACAACCCCCATAAACCTTTCAACCACCACCGCAACCTTTCTAAGGTCCATTAATGTCCTATCCCACACACCCGATACCATAATCATATGTACCTCAACCGATACAATACCAATCTCCTCATCGGAGAAATAATGAGGACATTCAGGTGACCAATGACCTAAGAGCACTTGCAACTAAGGTCACAAATTTGAAACAATCACAAAGGGAGACTGATACCATAGTCAAAGATATCCACAAGATGTTAATGACTCAACAAACACAAGGGCGATTTCTTGCCCAACTTTAACCAAACCCGAAACCTGCAAATTTCATTGACACAATATAGGAACAGGTTCAGGTTGTCACCACACTTAAGAGTGGAAAACAACTCAATAAAACCATCCCTCCTAAAGAAAACAACTAAGGGGAAAAGGATAAGTCTATTAGGTTTGGATATGAGCAAGAGAGAAAGAAGAGTGAGAGAAATGAAGAGAGTGAAGAGAAAGAGAATAAGAAAAATTTTGAGCTGTCGAGAAAACCAATTGATGCATTTGAAGACGTGGGTATTGAAGATTTAAAACATACCTCGTTTCCTCATAGATTGATTAGACCAAAGAAAGAATCTCTAAACTCTCAAATACATGACATGTTCAAACAGGTTCGAGTCAACATCCCTATTTTGGATGCGATCAAACAAATCCCTTTCTATGCCAAGTTCTTGAAGGATTTATGTACTGTTAAAAGGAAGTTGTGTGTTAAAGAGAGAGCAATGATGAATGAGAGCTAGAGTGCCATACTTTAATACAAAACTACACCAAAGTATAAGGACCCCAGTTGTCCTACTATTTCGTACGACGTAGGAGGTCATAAGATAGATCGAGCCCTTCTTGACCTAGGTTCTAGTGTAAATCTGCTTCCATATTCTGTTTATAAAGAACTAGGTCTAGGAGAATTGAGCCCTACTCGAGTTACTCTAGAGTTGACCGATCGTTTTATTAAGGTACCTCGGGGAATCATTGAAGATGTTTTCATTCAAGTGGACAATGTCTACTACCCTGCCGATTTCATTATTTTTGATACCTACCCGATAGACATCGAGTCCTCTAGGCATCATATTCATGTCATTCTAGGACGACCATTCCTTACAATGGCTAATGCAATTATTCATTATAGGAATGGGTTACTGAAGTTGTCATTTGGTAACATGACCTTAGAGATGAACATATTTACGGTGGGTAAGCAAAAGGGGGAGGTAGATGATGTTGAGGAGGTAGACTTCATTGAGTCTATTGTCCAAGAGCATGTGGAGCGAGAGTTCATAGATGATCCAATTGAGAGGGCTCTAGTTCGAGGTGAGCCTAATAACCAATTGGAATCTGAGAGTACAAGTCATAGGGACCCAATAAAAGTTGGGAAAGGGAGTGAGAGTTGCATGCATGTGGGTCATTGGACTCCTGTTTTTGAACCCCTAACCCCAAGTGCCATAAAGTCCATCCTTACTGAACAAAAGTCACCCACTCCAGAGAGGAAACCCTTACCTTCCACCTTAAAATATGCATTTTTAGGTGAAAGTGAACCTACCCGGTGGTTATATCCTCTAGGATGTCTGAAGGCTAAGAGGAATCATAATTGAGTGGGTGTTGTCTCGCCCTTTCGTATTCCCCGCCCCTTTATCACAGTGTCTTTTCATTTTCTTTTCTTTCTGCGCATCGCGGACTATGCTTTTCTCTAGTTGGAAGGGAGGTCTACTTCGTAGTGCATGTTTTGTAGCTTCATAAAGTGTGTTTTTAGGTTTTTAGGTGTTAATAATTTTAGAATAGATTCATAGTATAGGTTAAGATATATTTAGGTTAGATTGCATTTAGTTTGCATTTAAAAAAGAAAAAAGAAAAGTTAACCTTGGCATTCGAACAGCCAGATCTGTTGTTCGCAGGCGTTCAAATGGCTAGTGGCCATGTAATTTGAAAAAATTAAATTTTGCCTCACCGTTCGAATGCCTAGATTGGCTGTTCGAACAGCCCGTGGGCATGTGTTCTGGTTTTTGCCTTGGCATTTGAATGGCCAATATGGCGTTCGAACGGCCATCTTCGAAGCTGCCCACATTTTGTGCTTACCGTTCAAATGCTCGTTTGGCTATTCGAACAGCAAGAGGAATTTTGACTTTTAACAAGGCATTCGAGCATTTTTTGTGTCATTCTAAAACAACCCATTCGAGATAGAGTTGAGATTGCATTTTGGGTGTCCATTTTGGCATAATTTGATGCTTTGTGGGCACTGTTTAGGGCATATAGGATCGTAGACCACTCCTAGGCACAATGACCAAACAATTGAGCTTGTTAGGTATTAGGCACACACCTCCCGTTTCATGCACATTTTGTTAAACTTTGTTGATATGTGTTGTGTGTGTTTGTTTGCAGGGGCTAGACATGAGTGACAAGGCCGCAAATGGCACTGGAAAAACAAAATCCTTGACGAAAACTACGACCAAGGGTAAAGAGGCGAAAGGGAAGGCCCTGCTGACAGGTTCTTCCAAAGAGGTTTTTTATGCCTCTAGATTTTTAGGGGTCCATCAGGAGAAGTCTTATAAAAAAGTTTAGGTGAAAATGGGGCGGTAACTGAGAGGGAAATAAGGCCCAATGCCTTTGGTGCTTTTGGGTTAGAGAAAGAATTCACCGATAGAGGTTGGCTAAGGTTGGCCTCGTATAAGGGGGAGTGCATATTGACCCTTTGTGCCGAGTTTATGTCTGACATCTCCTCCCTAATAGCTAAGAAGGGGAGTGAGCGAATCAAGTCTTGGGTTCAGAGGAAGGAGATCATTCTAGAGCTGGACACTTTTTGTCAATACTACAGGCTCAAGCGGGTAGCCAATCCCGAGTTTGAGTACCCCAATACAGGCGCTCCTCCATTGTCCATCCTTTGCGAAGAATTTCTTCAACAGGGAGAAGGGTGGGATGGGGTAGTTCAATGCAAGAAGTTAAAGTTGATGCCTAAGTACCTCGTCCTCTTTTTATTGTCCTACCACTGTTTGATGCTGTTGAAGAGGACCGTGGACATAAACCTTAACCGAGCTTAGTTACTTTGGGCCATTGGGATGGGGAAGTCCATTGACTTGCCCCAATACATGTTCGTGCAATTCTACCATGCTTATACACATCCTAACCATCAGGGGTCGATTTCTTTCACTTGCATGCTTACCGAGTTGATCAGGGACTTGAAGGTAAAGATCCCACAGGATCTTATTACTTAGGACCAGGACAGTGCCATAGATTATACCACCTTGAGCTGGTCTGAGGGTCAAAAGAAGAGGAAGAAAGAGGTGGAGGAATTGAGGAGAAAGGCGATGGCCGAGGGAATGTTAGTGCAAGGGGAGACTTCAGGGGCCCAGGGTGCGAGTTTGTAGGCTGTCGTGGGGCGGCAAGGGTAGAAGTTGGACGCTTTCATTGCTTCAGCCAATACTTAGTTAAAGAGCATTGAGGAGCAGGTAGAGCGGCACACTGCTATCCTCTAAGAGATGCTTGCGATGATGATGAGAGGACAGCCGCCTATTGGAGGTGATAATGATGATGAGGATGAAATGTAGGAGTTTAGATTGTTTGTTTCTAATTCATGTATTTACCTTTTAGTCTAAAACTCTTACTTTATTTCTTGTTTATTTGGGATGTATAACTGTTCGTAGATGTTTTTTTGGATATTATTTGTTGAAATTGGATGGATAGAACTTTCATTTCAAATATTTTGATTTCATGTATGCATGTTTGCAATGGGATTTAATGATTTATTAAGATAGGTTGTATTATATCCAATGTATGTGGAATTCATCCGAAACAGGTCGGTTTTCTAGTTCTGTTGTAACAGCATATGACTCTTTGCATTTCAAAGTTAATGAGATTTTTGGTTTTTATTGATTGTGGATGTGTTGAGTATATATATATATATTTTAGGAACCATTTCTATATTCATGTTATTGCAATCATGTGATGAGATCCTTTGTTTCATGCATTAAACTAAGTTTAAATGAATGACTGATTCACCTTTGTGTTATGATGAATTGCAAGTTTTTGTCATAAATCCATCACAAGAGAAAGCATACATCGTTGTGCACTAGCATGTTATATGACATCTTACGTATCTCTCTTGTGTATGCATATCCTTATAAGGTGGAGATTGTAGCTTATGAGTTTAGACCCTAATGATCGTTTTTCGGAGTGATTTACATTAACTCAATGATACTTTGTTGATTTTCCATTAATTTAATAGCTTCGTTATTCTTGATTTCGATTTGCGTGTTGAGTAGTAGTTGAAGTTCTTGATGCCTTATACATTCTTGAGGTTTTGATTTACATTAACTTAAGGATACTTTGTTGATTTTCCATTAATTTAATAGCTTCGTTATTCTTGATTTCGATTTGCGTGTTGAGTAGTAGTTGAAGTTCTTAATGCCTTATACATTCTTGAGGTTTTGACTTGATACTCTCTAGATTCTAGGTTGAAGCCATTTCATAACTTTTGAGCCTTTCATGTTATTTCTTTCTCTCGATATTCATGTACACATAATCATAAAATATATATCAATACTAAGTCAATGTATTGCTTATAAGCCTGTGAAATTGTATGGAGTTAAGAAGAAAGAGAAGAAAAGAGAAAAAGAACGTGTATTGAAAAAACTATATATAAAAAAAAAAAAAGAAGTAATACAAAGAAGTGAAGGAAGTTGAAAAGTTCGATATTGTTCAAAAGTTGGGAACTGGAAGTGATTACATTCTTGTCATCATGTATAGTGCGCAATGCACGTATTGAAGTTTTATTACCACTTTCTCGGCTCTTCTTTCACATGGCCTCAACGTATCCAGGCTTGCATAAGTTATTAATTCAGTTGAGTATAAGTCCGTACATGTCAATTCTCTAGTTTTTATTTGAACTGTGAATGTTCTTTCATGAAGTTATGCCAAGTCGATACACTTACGTTTTAACGCTTTTTTATGATTGGAATTGCTCGTTTAGCATATCTTATTTATTTACTCTTATGACAAGCTTTCAAGTGAGAGAACCTTGTGTGTTCATGTTTTTGATGAGTGTATGTCTTGTGAGACTTGAAACCGAAGCATAAAGGATGTAATTGCCTGAGTTGAGATGGTAGAGTTATACGTCATCGTTAGTAAATTCCAATGTGATTTCCTCTCTTTGATGCTTTATGCCTTTAACTTGCATGATTCATGATTTAGGGGGATTGAGAGTTCATTTGAACGGAGTTATTGCATGTCCATCATATCTTTACTATCTATTTGACATAACATGGTTAGATGTTTGTGGGTGTCATCATTGGAAACCCTCACGAGACACTATTCATCCACTACGGTAACGTAAGGGTTTAAAGTGGAGATTATATTTTCTTTCCTTAGTTTTGCTAAGGACTAGCAAAAGGTTAGTTGGGGGGTGTGATTAGACTACATAAGTGTAGTCTATGGCTGCTAAAATGACCTTTGTTAGTCATAGATTAGGGATAATTATGCTTTCTTTACTATTTATTGCATTTAACCTTGTGCTCAATCTCATTTCAGGTATTTATAGCTAAGGAAGTTGATTTGGAGCTAAAGAAGTGATCTGAGCTGCAAGCGTGGCTCGTCGAAAACCATTACCGGGGCTTTGTCTCAGAAAACATCCAAGTTTCTACTCGTAAATCAGAATGGGATGAATGATACGCTGTTGGAAACCTCCTTCAAAGTTACACATGTTTGTGTCTAACGAGCATCGGTAAATTCCAACTCCAAGGGCCTCAACCAAGTTAATTCCAAAATGGGCGCAAACAGGGTCTAGTGTTCGAACGCCCAGACTACCATTCGAACCGCAAGAGGAACAAGAAGACCAGAAAATGGCCTACTATTTGAACGCCCAGGCCAGCCATTAGAACGGCCAGAGAGCTTGCATCCCAATTTTGCCCTACCATTCGAACGCCAGGTATAACCATTCGAATGACAGTGAACTTTATAGCAAGCGTTCGAACACCCGTAAAGTCGTTCAATCGAAAGGCCAATTTCTGCCAAATTTTAGGGTTCGAACCTTGTGGCTATAAATACCAACTTTTAGTTTATGTTCGAGATATCAGAGTTTAGGGGTGGTGAATATTTAGGGTTTTTACACTTCTTAGCTTACAATAGCTTAGATTCATTTCCTTATTGCTTCATTGTAATTATAATCATTTAAGTATTCATTTTAATACAAGTTCTTTACATTTCCTTGCTTTTAATCTGAGATTCTTCTCATTTCTTTGCATTAATTCAATATTTTCTGCTTTATTTCAAGTATTTTGGAGTTGTTTCATAGATAGAAATAAGTAACTAACTTCTTCCATCTCGGGATCGGTTGTGAAAACCGATTGAAGGTCTTGAAAGAACAAAGGAGGTGACATTTTGTGTTTCAAAGTTCAAACTTCTATTTTTATCTTTCCTTTACTTTTTTGTTCTAGAAATCATTGAAAACTTGAATGTTTGATTATGTTCAATAACGTTTATACATGAGTGTTCATTCAGTATATGCAGATTTTTGCCCGCTCGATAGCCTTCAGTCCGTCCAGACTTGTATTCAAGTCAATATGGACATATTCCAGTTCAAACTAGTTTTTCAAACAAAATCCAGTCAATTGATCACTTCACAGGCCCGTTGAGCCCAAATAGAGGTAAAATAACCAAAATGCCCTTGTGGCATTATCCAGTTCAATTCAAGTGAGCACGTCTTCTCGAATATGGTAAGTTCCCTTTTCAATCTCAAATCCAGTCAAGTTCTAGTTCAAATCCAATTCTAGTCCAGTTTCAGTTCAAATCAAGTCCAGCACGCCTTTCGAAAAAGTTGATCCCTCAAGGCAATAAGACCATCTAGTCCAGCACGCTTTCCAAAAAATTTTTGGAATGGTAAGTCCCTTCAAACCTATCGATCGGGACGAGACCCAAGTCCCCCAGATGGTAGAATGGTCCACCTTTGGCGCCTGCTAGTCCGCTAATGAAGAAATGTCCATTATTCAACACACTTTTCAAAAAATTTGATTCCTTAGGCAATAAGTCCACCTAGCAGCTTCCCAAGATCAGGCAGTCTCTAGAATGATTGCTAATCGTTAGAGTGGCAGAAACACTCGTAAACATTGCAACCGTCAGAGTGGTGGAAACACTTGTAAACAAGTTGACATAAGGAATTGCCAACAAATCCCTATGTCACAAGTCTACTGTCAAAGTGACGGAAACACTCAAAACCTAGGTCAACACCAGTGCCTGCTAGCCTACTCCAGTGAAAAATGACCAAACCACCCTTAGGGCATTTTTCAGCACATTTCTTGAGAAAGTACCTAAGTCCTCCGAACGGTAAGTCCACCCTTCCAAGATTGTTCTAGAGACAATCCAGCATGATTAGGTGCCTTCTAGTCAGTTTTGGGCCAATTTTGAGACCCTTTCGTCAAAATAACTGTTTTGCCCCTAGGTATCCGAGCGCCCCGGGAACCACACTAGCTCTGGCTATCAAACTGGTAACCTCCCGGGGATGCTTCTGATAGTATCACAGGCCTTCTGATACATTTTTGGGTCATTCTGAGTCAGTTCCGGCGGCTCTGGATACCTTGGTGGGTCGGTCGCTTTTTTCAACCACACCAGCTCTGGATATCAAACCGGTAACCTTCTGGGACATTCTAAGTAATGTTTTCAAACCTTGAGTTTTCTTCCGGTATAATCCGAGTCCATCCGATAGTTTTTTGCCTGATTGGCCGTTTTGCCCCTAATAGCCCGGTCAACCCTTCCAATACATCCTGACATTATTCTTCAAGTCTACTACTCCCAAAATACTATTATAAGGGTTCCTGTCGTTTTCCTGCCCTCCAAGCCGTTCCCGATCCTTTAAATCTTTCCTAGACCTTCTGGAGTCATTCCTAGTGAAGTCTGGCTAAAAATTGCATGGTAGTCACTAATACAAGCGCCTAAATCTTCTGAAGATACGTTGCTTGCTAACCTTAAACATTTCCTAAATGGCTAGCGCCACTAGGAGTGGCGCTAGTGGAATTTTTGGCCTTGCACCACTGCAATAGGCACCAATTCAATCTTCTGTCCATAAATACAAAGCATCCTTCAGCATGAAAAGGGTCCACAAACACAGTTCAAAAACCCTGCTCTTTGATATATAGAGCTCAAAATCCTTCCAAACCCTAGTTTTCTTTAAGCTCTCCAAACCCTAGCCCCTATACACTTAACCCTAGCATACATACTCTCATATATGCTCATATACTAGCCTCCAAAACCTCCATTGAAAACTTGAGTGCTACAACTCCAAAGCTTTCGAAGACTGAAGCAAAGCGAAGCAAGTGAAGCAACCAAACCAAAGAAGACGCAAGGTTGGTTTTTATGTTTACGCAATTTCTCCCTCTCTCTTCTCTCTCCTAACCCACTTAGGTTTTCTTCTATTTTAATCCCCATCTTCTACCCCCCCCCACCCCCCCCCCCCTATTTTCTTGCATACTTGAAACAAGGCACTCCCCAGTTCATGTGTACCATTAGGCTATTTTAATCCCCATCTTCTACCCCCCTTTCTATATTCAAATCTTTCTAAATTCAAACATTTTCAAAATTCTAAAACTTTCCAAATTCGAAACTTTCTTAAGTTGAAACTTTCTAAATTCAAACTTTTTAATAATTAATTCAAAACTTTCATAATTCATAACTTTCCTAAAATGGAATTTTTCTATTTTGAAACTTTTCTAAATTTGAGATTTCCTAAATTCAATCTTTCTTAACTCCAACTTTCCAAGTCCAACATTCAAGTCAAATCTTTTCTAAATCCCTTCGAAGTCAAATCAAATCTTTCTCAAACCTCATGTCTTTCCTAAGTCCTATCTTTCCTAAGTCTAGGTTTCCTAAAACCGAACTTTCCAAAATCAAGCTTTTCAAGTTGAAGTCAATTCAATTCAATTACATGCTTCAACCCTAGGTTATCCTAAGTCCCAGAATGTCTAGACCCTAATTCGACCGTATCCCTAAAGTTAGGAAGTGTCCAACTCTTCTCCAAAAATTCTTTTCTAAACCAAGAAGGTTTTCCAAACGTCAATTCAAATAAAAAATGTTTTCAAAATTCTATGTTTCCAAATCAAGTTCAAAGTCAATTTTAAGGTTTATTTCAAATCTTCAAGTTCTATTTTAAATCAAAGTCCAATCTTTTTTAATCTTCCAAGTCAATTTCAAATTAAAGTTCAATTTTCAATCTTCTATTCCAAGTTCAAATCAAATCTTTTTTTTGAATTAAACTCTTTCTAATGAAACTCTTTTCAAATCAAATTTTCTATCAGACTCTTATCCGAATTACGACTGACCTAATTCCTGAAAAAGGGATACGTAGGCAACCCTCATTGATGCAGTCATAACATTTTTCAAACTTCCATCTTTGTAACTTTTCTTAAGTTTCCAATTCCATAAATCTTTTTTCAAATCTCTGTTTCCGATTTCAAGAACTCTCTTTCAAAAATGAAATCTATCTTTTCGAGGACCTTCTTTCCAATTTCAAATCAAAATTTATCTTTTCAAATCCATTTCAAATCAAATCAAGTCTTCTTTTCAAGTCCATTTCCAAAATCAAATCAAGTTCATTTCAAATCCACTTTCAAAATCAAGCCTTATTCTTACACTTGCATGTCATGCATCTTGTAACTTCTTTTCAAAGTTCTTTTCTAAAGTAGATAGTATTGGAAGTTTATTAATCAAAGATTCTAAATGAGTGAACCTAGAGTGAATAAATATGTAGGTACCGCAAGGGCAGCGTAGGGTGATGGCTTAGTGTGTCTTCCCTACACGTAATCAACCTCCAAACCTAGATCACTGTTTTCAAAAACCAAATGGAGTTATTTTCAAAAAAATGGCTTAAATATTTTCAAAGGTTACCAAACAACCTCTTTTCTTAAAAACCCTCTCTTGAGGAAGTTTTCAAAATTATTTTCAAAAACCCTAAGTGTAATCTTCGGATTGTGCTTAGTTTTAGGTGATCTAACTCACCTTAATCAAGTTAGGTGGCAACTCCAAATGTTTTCCAAAAGCCCTTTAACCAAATCAAATTTCCAATTCAAACCTAGCCGCACTCATTTTTCTAGGAGGATGAGTTCTAATGAGAGAGCACTGTGTTTTTTTCACTTATCTTTTTTGGGTGCAAAAAATCAGGACGTGACATATGCGTTGCACGAATTGACGATACTCATTCTTGAATCTAATAACATGATTTATTCTAGATATTGGGGTTTTGAACGAACACTTTGTTTTTATTGCTAAATCTTCCTAATCCAAGATTCACGACGTAGTCGAAGGATTTGAGTTACAAATTTATCACATTTGGAATTTCAAGAGTCGAAATTGGTTGGAACGATTGATCCCGATACTTTATCTCATTACATTAAAATCAAACTTTATTCAAGTTGTTTAGCATTTGCTTCTTAGCTAGTTTAGATAACCAAACCATTTTCAAAACAACCATAATTTTACTTTCTTTTTAGAAGCATTTTGTTCGAATTTTTGGGAATGATTGAGAGGGTTGGTTTAGTTTTTTTGGTTGTGCACATAGCTCCTTGTGGGACGATCTCGTACTTCGAGTTGTACTACTCTATCGGCCCACACTAGGGACCATATCGAGTCTCCACAGTTGATGCGAATCACATAGTAGTTTATATGATATAAAATAAAGTATGGACAAAGGTCCACCTACAAAAGAAATGCAAAAAGTTAGTACCTTTTTAAAAAACTCAATGCAAAAAAAAATAGTTAAATATAAGAGCATGTAAATCAATGCAAGAGCATAAATGGATGCAAGTGATGACACTTTTTGAAAACTTTTGAACACTTACAAAAATTTAGAAAATGATGTTTGATTTTAAATTTTGAAAATTTTGAAAAGTAGATAAACTGGATAGAGTAACCAGAGATTCTGGGTGAGTGAAGGATAAAAAGATATGACAATGGCCTAGCTCTCTAAGTTTCCCTGGTGGAGTCACCAACTATTGCACCCCGATTTTTACCCAAGCCCTCTTGGCTCAGAAAAAGTACAGTACTATCTCTGTTAGAACTTACTCTCCTAGAAAGACAAGTGCAATGGGGGTTTAAACTTGAAAACTTGATTTGATTAAGGGTTTTTTGAAAAAGTTTTAGAGTCGCCACCTAACATGGTTAAAGGTGTGTTAGGTCACCCAAAACTATGTGTAATCCAAGGATCAAACTTGGATTTTTGAAAATGTCCTCTTGAGAGGTGTTTTGAAAAATAAGGTTGTTTAGCAACCTTTAGAAAGCCCTTTTAAAAAGTGACTCTGGTTTTGGTTTTTAAAATAGAGATCTACGGTCTGGGGATTGATTATATGTAGAGAAGATATCCTAAGATCATCACCCTACCCCACCCATACAATACCTACATGTCTACGCACCCTATATTCACTCACTTCAATCTCCGGTTACTAAATGTCCAATTATATCCACTTTAAGAATTTTGGAAAGGCGTTTTTTTCATCACTTTTGGATGGTATGATGTATGATGGAAGTTTTGACAAAAGTTTGGAATAGAACCTCTGAAAAGGTATTTTGAGTTTGAAAATGGGTTATGACCGCACCTATTTAAAGTTTGTCCATGTATCTCATTTGGCGAGAAAATAGTAAGTCGTAGTTTAGACTAAAGGTCTTATTGGAAATAGACAAATTGGGGTCTTGGAATGTTTTGAAACTTAAACTCAATATAGTTTTTATTTGAAATTGGATGTTTGAGTGTTTTTGAAATAGAACTTGAGAATTTTTTAAAGCGCCTTTGAAATAGGAATTTGGAGAGTTTTGAAGTGTATTTGAAAGTAACTCACTTGAGCTTTGAAAATTTTTTAAAACTTGAATGGGGGTCCTTGAAAATGGAATTTGAATTTGGAAAAGCTCTTGTGAACTTGTTTTCAAAAGATTTTTGAAAATAGTTTTTATGTACATTATGAAAGGTATGTTTAATATTTCATTGCCTTTAAAAGATTAGCTATTTGAAAGCAAAACTCTTTCAAGCCTATGAGTTTTGGGAAACATTTTAGGACAATCAGCTAGAAACTTTCCTTAGCTTTTGGACACTTTAAGGTTTTAGAACCTTATCTGAATATCTCACTTTAACTTGGACAACCGCAACCATAGGTGGCATAGGTGGCCTAGGGTTGCTTCAAGCGTGTGATGTTTGTAAGTGGGCACTTTGAAAAAGGTTTTTGAAAATTGTTTAAGGTTTGAGAACCCTAAAATAAACCATATAGGTTTCATTTGATGTATCACTTTCCTTAGGCAACTCTAACCATGAAGAGGGTCAAGATCACCTTAGGTTGTGAGCTTTGGAAAGGACTTTGAAAATAGTTTTTAAAAATGTTTAGGATTATTGAACCCTGTCATGGACCTAGGAAGGTCACACTTGATATGTCACTTTCCTTTGGGAGCCTTATCCATGGAAGGGCTAAGATCCCCTTAGGATTGTGAGTTTTTAAAATCATTTTGAAAATAGTTTTTGAAAGTGATAAGTGTCTAGTCATTTGAGGTTTAAGACAAACTTATAGAGAGCTTTTGAAAGCATTTGAAAAAGGGGTATGGTAACATTTGAAAAGGCTTTGAAGTCGCTTTGGAAACTCAAGAGAGATGGAATATGGCCTTTAGAAACATGCTATGAAAACCATTTAATATGAGGTATGGTTTGAAATGAGTCTTTAGCGTTGAAATCTTAAAGTCAACTAATCATAGTTGGGTGAAATAGGGTTAGGTTGACCTAGGGTTGGATCAACTAGGGTTAGGTTGTCCTAGAATTGGATTGGACCGGCTAGGGTTAGGTTGACCAATTAGGGTTTAGACAACCTAGGGTTAGATGACCTAGGGTTAGGTTGACCTATGGTTGGACCAACTAGGGTTTAAGTAACCTAAGGTTTTAGAAGGTGGTTTTGGAATATAGTTTAGGGTTAGGGTTTGACCCTAATAGTTTGGAGATGGTTTAGGAAGGTGGTTTTATGGATGGGCTTGAAATGGGAACTTTGAAAGATATGATTTTATTTGAAAATCTTTTATGATTTTATATGATGAAAAGATATGATTTTATGTTGAAAAAAGGAAAGATTTGATTTTGTTTTCAAAAATGGAAGATTTGATTTTATTTCAAAAAAATGAAAGATTTGATTTTGTTTTCAAAATGAAAAGATTTGATTTTGCTTTCAAAATGGAAAGATTTGATTTGATTTGAAATTGAAAATAGTAAGATTGGATTTGAAAATCTTATAAGTTCATGTGAAAGATTTTGTGTGAAAATCTATGATTTCATGTGGCACTTTTTTTAAAACAACTCAAGAGAGTTATGTATTTTTTGAAAAGCATAATGTAACAAGGACTTTGAAAATCATTTTGATGCAACAAATGTAAAAATGCAAGAATGAAGGTTAAGGGGTGAACTTCTAGGGCTTTAACTTTGGCTTCAAGAAAACAACTCTTATACAAATTTTTGGAAATACACTTAAATTTTGAGTTTGGAAAGATCTAACCATGAAAAGGTTAAAATCACCTTTGGATTGTGAGTTTGAAAAACATGTTAGGGTTTAAAACCCTAATATAGACCGTGGTGGTTACTTTGAATATTTCACTCTCCTAAAGAAACCCTAACCATGAAAAGGCTAGGGCCACTTTAGGGTTGTGATTTTGAAAAAAAATAATTAGGGTTTTGAATCACTAATATGGACATTGGTGGCCACTTTGAATATGTCACTTTCCTAAGGAAACCCTAACCATAAAATGGTTAGAATTACCCTAGAATTGTGAGATTGAAAGCAAAGAAATTGTAAACAATGCATGATCATGAAAATTATAATGCAAAGGGTCGTGAACATACAAGGTTTCACCACATAATCAAGAGGGTTCGAGACCACACCATCACAATGCAGACTATAGGAAGGCCCCTAACCGGTGACCTCCCCAAGGCTTTCCCTAGACATGGACCCAAGATCCTCTTGTTTCAAGCATGCAAGAATAAGAGGTAGAAGGTAGGAATTAAAATAGAAAATATTTCAAGTGGAGTAGGAGGGAGAAGAGAGATAGGGGGAGAGCATAAACTTAAAAAAAAAAAAAACCCTACCTTGTCTTCACTTTCTTCTTCTTCAACCTTCAATGGTGACTTTTTCTTGGACTTGAGAGACCTTCAAAAGCTTTGAAGGTGTTGGAATTGGTCTTCAATGGTGTTTGAAGGCTAGGGTTAGAGGTGTATAGGCTAAGGTTTGAGTCTATAGGGCTAGGGAGCCTCAAACCCTTCGAGAGCTTAGGTTTTTTGGAATTTTAGGGGTTACAAAGAGTTTAGCAGACCTTTGCTACATTTTTTTAAACCCATAATACACTGGGGGTGCACTGTATTTGTATGCAAAAATTAAGGGAGGTGGCGGTGCCACTAGGAGTGGCACTGCCCATGTATGGAAATGATCGTCGAGGAATATCCGAACTTGGGCTCCAAAGCAAAGTATAGCCACCACATGAAGTGGCTCTAAGCCATTTTTTTGGGCTAGCTTCACTACAAGTGGTTCCGGGAAGTTCTGATTCGATTTGGAAAGGTGTCAGGCCACGGGCCCAGCCGAAAAATGACAGGGACACTCAAGAGATTGCCTCAGAGGTTGCCGGTTTGATACCCAGAGCCGTTACGGTTGAAAAGGGAGTGACTGGCCCACTAAGGGAAAATGATCATTTTGACCGGGAGCCACCATAATTGGTCTAGAGTCAACTAGAATGGCATTCGAGGGTCAAAGACACTATTAGGAGTGTCTCGACGATTACCAATTTAATACTCAGAGCCGGTGTGGTTGAAAGGGATGACTAGCCCACCTAGGGTATAAGCATTCCATTTTTGCCCACTCAGCAATCTCTAGTCCAAATTAATTCTCTAATAAAACGTCTCAACACTACGAAACTCCAATCAAGTCAATCAGTCACTTCCTGGGGCCCAATTAAAGCCAAATGTCCAAAATGCCTCTAAGCACTCTAGGCAGCTTCCCGGGATCGATCGATCTCTGGAACTAATGTCAAACACCGTTAAAGTGACAGAAACACTCACAAACTGTCACACCGTCAAAGTGACAGAAACACTCACAAACTTTCAAAAGTTCAATTCTGGCATTTGCTAGCCCGCCAATATAGAATGTTCGTTATACCCCTTAGCATTAGGTGGCTTTCTAAGATCAAGCAATCTCCAGAACCAACACCAAACTGTCAGAGTGACGAAAACACTCACAAGCGTTTAAGCCGTTGGAGTGACTAGAACACTCATCAGGTCAACACGAGTTTTGCCACTAAACCACCCAGCGTCACAGGACCAAATACGCCTTTTGACCATGGCAAGTTTAACGGACAAAAGAAAGACATCTGGAAACCAACCTGTCATAACCGTCGGAGTGACAGAAACACTCATAATCACAAGTCAACACTAATGCCTGCTAGCTCGTCTCAGTAAAAAATGACCAGCCTACCCCTTGGGCATGATGACACGTCTTTCAAGAAAGTACAAACTCCTCAAGGTGGTAAGTGCATCTAACCCAGCACATTTTTTAAAAAGTACCAAGTCCTCGAGATGGTAAGTCCACCTTTCAGGACTGTTCCCGGATAGTTCACTATGTTCAATATGCCATTCCAATCGACTTTGGACCAATTTCGGTGATTCTCGATCAAAACAACCGTTTTGCACCAGGTGGCCCAGGCACTTTCAAAACCACACTAGCTTTGGGTACCAAACCGGCATTTATTGAGATACCCTGAGCGAAATCTCTTTCCATTTCCAGGCAAGTCCCTTGACTCAAAACACCTCTAAGTCAACAAAAGCTTCCCAGAGCATCTCGCAAATGCTCTGCTAGGGTTGTCTTTTTCTCCGATTCCTTAATTAAAACGCATCGTTAAAAGACTTGAGAAATGTATAAATCAGGAAATTCCCAAAGGTCTTTCCATAGGCTTTTCCATCGATACGGGTCGATTGAAAATATCGCTTCCCAAAGCATCCGATCGCGTGGCCCGAAAGTTACCACTTTGAGAAACCCTCAGAGTCTTTCACAGACGCTCCACCACGGTGGACTTTTTTTTTAATTTCCTAATAAAAAATGCACCGTTAAACGACTTGAAAATGCGGAAATTAAAAAATTCCTGAAAGTATTTCTAGAGTACTTTCCATTGGTACGGTTCAATTGAAGAGATCATTTCCCGAAGGCCTTGATCAAGTGGCCTGAAAAAGGCTACTTTGAGAAACCAACGGAGAGTCTCACAGATACTCCAAAAAGTTTATTTTCATGCACGCTTCTCAATAAAATATCTCTATCATCTGAAGTCATCTGAAGCTCCCTGAGGACTCTTGGTTCATTAAAAATAATAGGGGAATGTCGTGAAAGCGACCGATTTTCCCGAGTCTTCCTTGGATTACACGAATTTTTAGGCGAAGTCAACATAAAAGTTTCAGGCAGTGCAGCATGTGCTATATGCACCTGAAAAATGATCAGATTGTCCAAAACTTTGCTTGCTATCTAAGATAAGGTAGTACAAAGAGAGCCACGTGTCTTCTTCTTAGAGGCACAGTACATGAGCATGTGCAACATGCACTTGCTCAGAACTTTGCCTATAAATACAGGCCTCTCCCTTGTATAATTCAAAGTTGAAAAAAGTGATGAAGCCTCACTAAAATACTCCCAGAACTCTGAAAAACCATAAATGCTCCACCTTTTTCAACCCTCCAAGCATCCAAGCTAGATTCAACCCATCTCAAGCCTATACACTTCAGCCTGCAACCCTCCAAAGCAAGATTCAAGCCATTTCCAGCCCCTTTAAGCCTCTACAAGGCCATTCAAGTTCAATACAAAGCTTTTCAAAGGCCATTCAAGTTCTAGACAAAGCCTTTCTGAGATCATTCAAGTTCAAGTCAAGTTATCCATGGAAGGTTGAAGGTGTTTTGAAGATAAAGTGGTATTCTCTTTTACATTTTGTCATCCCCACTCCTTTCCTCCCTCTTGAAGCTCACATGAGCTTTTCTGTATTTTACACCCCATCTTTTACCCCTCTTTCTTACTTACTTGAATAAGAGGACCTTAGGTCCATGCTTAGAGGAAGCTTTAGGGAAGCCCCAGCTTGGGGGCTCCCTTTTTACCCTACCTTATCATGGCATGGACCATAGGCCCCTTGCAAGGTGGTATGGCCTTTTTAGCCTTGGATGATTTCATGACCCCTTGAATATGGTTACCATGTTCATGTATCGTATGCTTGGCTCTTTTTCATGCTCATCACCATTTTTCAAAATCCCTAACTATTTATATTACTACGTCTTTCTCAAACTCCATATTCAAGTGTTTTTCTAAAAATGGTTCTAAGAGTTGATTTCTTGAAGTCTAGGGTAAAACCTTAGATTTCCATGCCCTAAAAAAGCCCTTCCTAAAACCCTAACCCTCACTTTGCATCATTGCATTTTTACTCTCTTGAGTTGCATAAAAATGGCTTTCAAAACCCCCTATCCAAGAGAGGTTTTCATTGATTTTCAAAGTTTTCAAAACAACACTCCCTTAGGTTTGTCCCCACTTGTTACCATATGAACTCTATGCTTACTTGACTGGTTTCCATAAAATGGTATTGAAACACTCTTTCAAGCTTCACACATACAACCACTCTCCAAAACCCTAGGCTAACTTGACCCACCCTAGTTATACAACCCTAGATTAACTTTACCTTAATTGTCCAACCTTAGGGTAACCTAACCAAAGTTAGCTAACCATAGGTCAATCTAACCCAAGTTAGTTAACCCTAAGTCAACCAAACACTAGGTTAACCTCAGCCTAGTTAATTAACCTTAGTTGCCCAAACCTAGGTTAACCTAACGCTAGTTCATCAAACCCTAGGTTAACCTAACCTTAGTTAGTTAACCCTAAGCCCTCCTAACCCTAGTTACTTTAACCAAGGTTAGTGGATTTAAGGCTCCAATTTCAAGACAATTAAAATTCATTACTCAATTCAAAGCCATTTTCAAAATGCATGCTTTCAAAAGCACCTTACTCTCTTAAGTTTTCAAAAATCAATTCCAAAATCTTTTCAAATATTTTCACAAACTATTACAAAATGTTTTCAAGAACTCGCTTAAACTTGTCTTGACTAGAAGTGGCTAGACCCTTAACACTTTCAAAAACCCACATCCCGAAGGTGATCCTAACCCCCTCATAGTTAGATTCTCCAAAGGAAAAGTGATACATCAAATACAACCTGACTTGCAGCTAACAGTGTCTTTAAATGATCCCAAGCGCAGGATGGCAAAGAAGTATAAACTTGGTGAAGTCTAGGGTCGAATTCTCAAGGAACAATTTGACAAGTTGAAGAGACTAGACCACTCTCTCAAATCAAACACAAAATCTAACTAATTACTTTTAAGAAAAAACCAAAAATTATCACTTGAGAGGTGGATTATTTCTAATAAACTAAACTAAGAAATTTGATATTTGAATAAAAAGAAAAGTCTCGGAACCAATTGATCTGACCAACTACTTCACTTGGAATTCCAATGGAGATATTTTATAACTCAAATCATTGACTACATCGTGAGTCTTTGATTCAAAAGATTTAGCAACAAGACCATTTATTCTTCAACAATAAAACGTAGAATAAATTAGGTTTAGAACCATAGATGCATAACATCAACTGTTGCTAAGTATAGTCAAACATCTAAGTTTTCATAAATATATACTCTAGATTGAATCAATTTTAGAATCAAATATGCATACCATCGATTCATGTAGTACAATACTAAATGCTGGTTCATGCACAAGTATTGCCAAACATAGTCAAACATCTAGATTTTCATAAGAATCTAATATTTGATTCCAAAGAATTAAGAAGAAGAAGATTTAAACATTAAAAATCAATTTACCTCCATTGTTCATCCAAGATATTCATTTGATCTTCACAATTGATCATAAGAGTGGATTTAGCTACTCGTCTCCATAAGAAAAACAATTGTATAATAAAAATATATTGAATTGACTAAAAGCCTGAAATTCTGATTACAGAAATTGAGAAAAGCTTTGAAAACCTAACTAGAAACAAGAAACAAAACTCTCTCTAGCTGCTACTAACTATCCTAAACAATAATAAAAAATCTAACCCTAAAAACGATAACAACCCCAGCTTTTATAGGCTTCCAAAAATTGCAATTCTGCAAAATTGTTTGAACGCCCATACAATAGTTCGAACGAAATGTACAAGAGTTCGAACGCAACGTGGAATGCACATCGAACGGGAAAACAGCTCTCTGAATCTATCGAATGGGCTTCAAACTTGGTCTTGACGTGATACCGTTTGACGCACCGTTTGAACACTTCTTTTCACCATTCGAACTCTTCGATACACTGTTTGAATGGATGATGTCATGCTGATGTAAACCATTCGAACGCCCTTTCGGACCATTCAAATGCCTTTTTTTTTATACTTTTGCTCAAATTTGTCTTTTTTAGCATAGGATTCCTAAAAACATACATAAAAACTCAATAAGACTAAAAAAACATAAATAATCCTAATCTAGGTCTAATAGGAAACTAATTAAGGCATGTAGATTGCACTTTTGGATTACAATCACAACCTTCAAGGTTGTTCATGTTAGGGTTTTAAAACCCTAAGTGTTTTCTAAAATCCTTTTCAAAAAATAATTTTCAGGTGTCACACCTTTGAAGTAATTTTAGGCCTTACATGGTTAAGGTTGTTCAAGGAAAGTGAGATATCAAGTATGGTTCTACAACTCGAAAGCTTTTTCAAAACACTAGGGAAAGTTTCTAGCCCCTATTTCAAACATGATTTCAAAATTCATAACCTTAAAGAATTTAGTCTCTCAATAGCTAATCTCTTAAAGGTGGTGAGATATTCAATATACCTTCTATAAGGTATTCAATAATGGTTTTCAACAATTTTTCAAAGACAAGTTCATAAGAGCTTTCCCAATCCCAACTCTATTTAAAAAATCTACAAATCAACATTCCAAAACTCTCTTAAGCTACTTTAAAAAATACCTTAAAAGATTTTCAAGTTCTATTCTAAAACTCCCTTGAGTTGCTTTTAAAACTTTCCACAACTTTTTCAAGTTGCTTCCAAAAAGCACTTCTAAAAGCACTTTCAAAAACATTCAAGTCTTATTTCAAACTTTCCAAAAATAATTCAAGTCCTATTTCAAAGGCATCTTTAAAACAATCCAAGTCCCATTTCAAAGGCATCTTCAAAACATTCCAAAGGAGTTTTCAAAATTCTCCAAGTCTAATTCCGAGTCAAACTATTTCAAGTTAAAATTTCAAAAGAAACCTTTTAAGACTCCTATAAGTCAATTTTCAATCATGCTTTAGCACGAACTACAACTGACCTGATTCTTGCCAAATGGGATACACAGGCAACTTAGGAAAATCTAGGTGTGGTCACCACGTCCTCCAAATGGACATTTTTCAAAAACATTTCAATCTTACAATTTTCAAAACTCGCCAAAACTACAAATGACTTGATTCTTACCAAATGAGATATGTAGACAACCTAACATGGTGCGGTCATAACTTTTATTTCAACTCAAGTTCCCTTTTCAAAATTTTTTATCAAGTCAAAATTTTCATTTCAAATCACTTCAAAACTTTCTATTTTCAAACATCTTTTTCAAATTATGCATCATGCATCATTCATGCAAAAAATGATGACTAAACCCTATTTTTAAAATTCTAAAGTGGATACAAGTGGACTTCTAGTAACTGGTGATTTAAGTGAGTGAATTAAGGGTGATTAGATATGTATGTATCAAAAAGGCGGGGTAGGGTGATGATCTTAGAATATCTTTCCTACACATAACCAACCCCCAGACCATAGATTTATATTTCAAAGACCAAAATCAAATTTACGTTTTCAAAAGGGCTTCAAAAGGCTGTAAAAAACCCTTTTGTCAAAAACCTTATTAAGAAGGACATTTTCAAAATGTTTTTAAAAAACCTAAGTTTAGTTTTCAAATTACACTTAGTTTTAGCTGACTTAACACATCTTTAACTATGTTAGGTGGTGCCTTGCAATTTTTTCAAAAAATCCTTAATCGAATCAAGTTTTCAAATTTAAGCCTTCGTTACACTCGTCCTTTCAGAAGGATAAGTTCTAACAAAGATAGTATCGCACTTTTTCCCAAGCCAAGAGAGTTTGGTTAAAAACTGGAGAGCAAAAAGAGGCAAAACAATCATTTTACTTGGAAAACACCGAAATTGGTTTGGAGTTGATTGAAATGGCATTCAAGGGTCAGGGACACTACTAGGAGTGTCTTAAGGATTACCAATTTGATACCTAGAGCCGGTGTGGTTAACGAGGGCAATTGGGCACCCAGGGGCAAAACGGTTATTTTACTTGGGAAACACCGAAATGGTCCCAAAATGGACCAAGACGGCATTTGAAGGTTGGGGATACTCGTGAGAGTGCCTCGGGATTTTACCGGCTTGATACCCAAAGTCAATGTGGTTGACGAGAGCGATTGGGCACTTGGGGTAAAACGGTTATTTGGACCGAGTATAACCATAATGGGTCCGGAGTTGGCTGGAATCGCATTCAATCATGCTGGACTATCTTAGAAAATTCTTGGAAAGGGTCGACTTACCGCTCTAAGGACTTAGATACTTTCTCAGAGAGCGTGCTGAGTAGGGCCTACTAGGGGCAATTTCGTTATTTTTCACCGAAACGGGCTACCAAGTGTCAGTGTTGATCGGTCTGGATACAAACTTTCCATCTCAAGGGACTTATATTTCCTTATAGATTTGGCAATAAGGACTAACTACCTCAAGGGATCAACTTTCTCAGAGGACGTGCCAAACTGAATTTGACTGGGTAGACTTTCTGTCCCGAGAAACTTGTACTTTTTCAAAAGACGTGCTGATAGCAGACATTCTAAATTGGTAGGCTACTAGCGCGAAAAGTGAACAGCTCTGGAACTTATGCAAACTTTTCATCTCGAGGAACTTGTACTTTCTCGAAGATGTGCCGACAGTAACTTACCGCCTCGAGGGATCAATTTTCTCGGAAGACTTGCTGAACTGGATGGCCTTACCATCTTTGAGGAATTAAATTTCTCAAAAGACGTGCCAATTAAGTTTGATTGGATTGGATTGAAATTGAATGAACTTATCATCTTATGGCAAACATGTCAGTTTAAACTGGATTGGCCAATACCTAAGGGGCATTTTGGTCATTTGGATCTTATTGGACCCAGCGGGCCCGAGAAGTGGTTGATTAATTGGACTCGAGTCTAGAAGGCCAATTTGGGCTTGAATATGCTTTGATGCTTGAATGTGAGTCCGGTCGAGCCGGAGATTGCCAAGTAGGCAAAATAGGGTGCTTACACGCACCAAGTGTGCATAGTGAATCATAAGGTTCATAGCCATGAAAATCATCACTCAAAACTAGGAGTAAAGAATTAAATCTTAGTAATGCACACTAGGTCTTGACATAAATACAATTAGCATCATTCTCATCATATGAAAGTAGGCATAGATGACATGAATCTATCAAATATGCAAAATCATAAAAATATTTTTGTATTTTCTAAATTTTTTATTTTTTTGTGATTTTTAATAAATCAAAAAAAATACAAAAAAGCTAAAAATACAAAAATGATTATAGCTCTAGGAAAAAAAAACACAAAATATATCCTAGGTTATGTTAGAAACTATTATCCCTTAATAGGATTAGCCCCTGTAAGCACTCAATTTTTGCCTAATCAGCGATCTCCGGACTGACCAAGCTCACTTTCAAACATTACATGCATCTAATCCACTAGCTCACTTTCAAATTCACACCCACCCTTCAAACTCAAATCTAGTCCACTAGCCACTCGACAAGCCCACTTGAAGCCAAATGACCATTTTGTCCCCAAGCATCTGATCACCTCCGGGAAGCACACCAGTTTTGGGTATCAAATCGGCAACCTCTTGAGAATGCTTCTAATAGTATTTTCGACCATCCAACACCTTTCTGGATCATTCCAAGTCTATTCCAGCAAGTCCGATACAAGATGACCATTTTGCCCCTAGTGTGCCGATCACTTTTTCCAACCACACCGGCTTTGGGTGTCAAACCGAAAAATTCTCGGAATACTCTCGACAGTGTTTCCAACCTTTAAGCCTTCTCATGGGTCATTCCAAGTCCATTCCGGTGGTTTTCGATCTAATTGATCATTTTGCCCCTGGTGGGTTGGTCAACCTTTTCGACTATTCCAGCATTATTTCTCAAGCTAGTTACCTTTGGGACACTCATTTAAGGGTCCCTGTCCATCCCTATCCTTCTAGGTCATTCCTGGACTTTTCGAAGTCACTCCTAGTGGAGCCAAGCTAAAAGTTGCATGGTAGCCACTAGGACAGGTGCCCAAATCTTTTATATTGCGTACCAAGGGTCAAAGATACATTTCTTGCCGCCCTAAATGTTTTTCTAAGTGGCTGGCACCACTAGTAATGGCACCAAGCCAATAAATGGCCTGGCGCCAATGTAAAATTTACCCTAGCGCCACTACAACAGGCACCAGGTCGTTTTAGTTTACTATAAATACAGAACCTCTCCCTGCGTAAAAAAAAAGGTTCGTAATCTCAGTCCAGAAACTCTGCCTCTTTGAAATCAAAGCTCGAAGTCTCTCCAATCCCTAGTTCTCTCAAGCCTCTTCAAGCCCTAGCCTCTATACACTTAAACCCTAGCCTATACACACTACATACACTCAAACACAAGCCTCAAAACAAGCCATTCAAGACTCAAGCGCTGCAACTTCGAAACTTTTAATGTTCACATAAAACAAAGCAAGCAAAGCAATCAAAGTAAGAAGAATACGATGTCGCGCCCAGATTTTTCGCACTCAAGGAATACTCACACAAGTGGGAAAAATGTTGTACTCTCTCGTTAGAACTCACCCTCCTAAAAGAATGAGTGCGAGTAGGTTTGAATTAAAGATCGATTTGAAATAAGGGCTTTTGAAAAAGATTCGGAGTCGCCACCTAACTTGATTAAAGTGAGTTAGGTCACCTAAAAACTAAGAGTAATCCGAAGACTACACTTAGGGTTTTTGGAAAACGATTTTGCAAATACCTTCTCAAAAGAGGGTTTTTAGGAAAACAGGTTGTTTGGCAACCTTTGGAAAACAATTAGCCCTTTTTAGAAAAATAACTCCTTTTTGGTCTTTGAAATCAGTGATCCTAGGTTCGGAGGTTGGTTACGTGTAGGGAAGACGCACTAAGCCATCACCCTACCCCGCCCTTTCGGTACCTACATGTCAATCTACCCTAGATTCACCTATGAGAGTCTTTAATTAACAAATGTTCAACCCTATTCACTTTAGAAAAACAATGTTTGAAAACTAACATGATGCATGATATGCAAGTGTAAGTTAAGAGAATTGAAAAATAGATTTAGAAAGAGATTGATTTGAAATTGATTTGATTTGAAAATATATTTGAAAAGATGGAATTGAAATTGGAAAGTATGAAAATTTAAAAATAGAAATTTGAAATTGGAAGTTTGAAAGTAGATTAGAATTTGAGATTTGAAAAGATTTTGAAAACCGCACCCATGAGGGTGGAATTGAAAGTTTGAAAAGTATTGTGACCGCACCTATAAAGGTTGCCTACGTATCCCTTTGGGGGAATCAGGTCAGTCGTAGTTCGGACCGGAGTCCGATTGAAAATAGATTGATTTGAAAAGACAGATTGGATTGGAAGAAAGAGATTGAATTTGAGATTAGAAAAGGAGATTGGAAATTGAAATTGAAAAGATTGGACTTTGATTTGAAAAGATTGATTTTGGAAAGACTTGGTTTTAAGAAACCTAGACTTAGGAAAGAGAAGAGACTTAGAAAATATTTGACTTGACTTGGAAGGTTTAGGAAATTAGGGAAGATTGGATTTAGGAAATGTTTGAATTAGGAAATGTTCGATTTAGGAAAGTTCCAAATTAGGAAAGTTTCATTTTTGAAAAGTTTTGAAATTAGGAAAGTTCTAGGTTTAAGAAAGTTTTCAACTTTAGGAAAGTTTTGAAATGGGAAAGTATTGAATTTAGAAATGTTTTGAATTAAGAAAAGTTTAGTTTGGGAAAGGTTTAGAATCTGGAAAGTTTCAAATTAAGAAAGTTTTGAATTTTGGAATGTTTGAAAAAGGGAAGTTTTGGAATTTGGAAAGTTTTGAGAACAAGGAAGTTTTGAAAATAAGAAAGTTTCGTTTTGGGAAAAGTTTGAAAAAGGAAAGTTTTCAGTTTAGGAAATGTTTAAATTAATAAAGTTTTGAGTTTAGAAAAGTCTTAGATTTGGAAAGATGTCGAAGTTTTGGAGAGTTTAGAATTTGGAAAGATTTAGGGTTAGAAAGATTAAGATTTAGAAAGTTTTAGGGTTTTAGAAAATCTTGAGATTAGGAAAGGTTTGAGTTTAAGAAAAGTTTGAAAAATTAGATTTGGAAAGTTGAGATTTGGAAAAGGAGTAGGGTTAGGAAAGGGTTGAATTAGGAAAGATTTTTATGTTCAAATTTTGGAAACTTAAGATTTAGGAAAGTGGAGGATTAGGAAAGATTTGAATTAGGAAAGATTTGGATTTGGAAGGGATTAGATTTGGTTTCTAAAAGAAAAGATTTGATTTTGTTTTCAAAAATGGAGGACGGGATCTAGTTTCCTAAACGGGGAGATTTGATTCGGTTTCCTAAAGGGAAGATAAGATTTAGTAAGGATTTGGAAAGGAGATTCTAAAAACCCTAGATTTGGAAAATCATAGTTTTGACGTAGAAAATAGGTTTTGGAAACATGTATAGTTTGGACGTGAAAACAAGAGATTTTGGAAACCTAGGTTTGGGGCAAAGTTTGAAAATCATGTTTTTGGAAAGAAAATTAGGGTTTCCTAATTGTAGGTTCTAGGGCTTGACTTGGGCTCTAAGGAAAGATTATTTTGGAAAGTACGTTTTTGGAAACGAAAATTTTCTAGAAGGGAAATCCCAGGAAGGAGTTTTTGGAAAGTGTGTTTTTGGAAACGAATGTTTTGGAAGGAAAACCTAGAGAGGAATTTCTAGAAGGAAGATTTTGGAAAGAGAGTTTTTTAGAAAGATTTTTGGAAGGAGATTGTTGGAGAGAATTTTTGGAAAGAGTTTTGGGGAACGTTTTTAAAAAGTGGATTTTGGGGAGAGGATTTTGGAAAGGAGTTGAAAAAGAGAGTTTTGGAAAATAGATTTTGGAAGGGAGTTTTTGAAAATAATTTTGAAGAGGAGAGTTTTAGGAAAGTATGTTGAAAAAGAGATTTTTAGGAAGAGATTTTTGAAAAGAGAGTTTTTTGGAAAGCACGTTGGAAAAGAGATTTTTAAGAGGAGGGATTTGAAAAGAGAGTTTTAGGAAAGTATAAAAACGTCTCACTTTCCTAAAGCAATTCTAACCGTAAGAGGGCTAGAACCACTTTAAGAAAGTGGTTTTGGGAAAACAACAAGGGTTGAAAATATGGACCAAAAAAAGTCACTTTTAATGTAACACTTTCCTAAAGCAACCCTAGAAATGGAAAGGCTAGAATCACCCTAGAATTGTGATTTTGAAAACAAGTTTTTGAAAAAGAGATTTTGATGCAATTTTGAAAACAAGTTTAAAAACGGTTTTGAAAAACGAGTTTGAAAACGAATTTTGGAAGATGCAAGACTATGATATGCACAATGCAATTTGGGGTCGTGAACATACAAGGCTAAGGCTTCACCACATAATCAAGGGGGCCGAACCCACGTGGTCTCTGGTTAGACTAGAAGAAAGCCCCCGACACGGTGACTCTCCAACAGTCTAACCCTACACATGGACCGGGAGTCCCCTTGTTTCAAGCATGCAAAGAAAGGGGGGGAAAGAGATGGGGGATTAAAATAGAGAAAACCCAAGTGGGTTGGAGAGAGAAGAGAGAGGGGGGAAGGGCAGAAAATTAAAGAGAAAGCCTACCGTATGTCTTCTTTATTTTGCGCGCCGCGCTATCTTCGGTCTTCGGTCTTCGGTCTTTGTCTTGATCTTCACCTTCAGTCTTTAGGAGTTGTCTTCAAGCTTTGGATGGCAGCTCTTCAAGTCTTCAAAGGATGGTTGAAGGCTAGTGTATGAGTGTATAGGGGAGTGTATAAGTGTATAGGAGGCTAGGGTTTGTGTATAGTGGCTAGGGTTTTAAGAACCTAAGGAGGCTAGGGTTTAGGAGATGCTCGAGCTCTGTATATCGAATTATAGGATTTTTAGGTTGAGTTTGCAGACCCCTTTCATGCTGAATGAGGCTCTGTATTTATAGAGGGAGGAATACACTGGCACCTGTTGCAGTGGCGCTAAGCCAAAATTTCTTCTGGCGCCAGGCCAAATATTGGCTTGGCGCCACTACTAGTGGTGCCAGCCAATTAGGAAACTATTGAGGTCGGCAAGCAACGTATCTTTGACTAGATTTGGGCACCTGTACTAGTGACTACCATGCAATCTTTAGCCTGGCTTCACTAGGAGTGACTCCAAAAAGTCTGGGAATGATTTGAAGGAGCCGGGAATGACCCGGAAGGCCGGAAAGGAGCAGAAACACTTAAAATAGTGTCCTGGAGGTATTTGACTTAAAAATGTGTCGGAAAGGTTGATCGGGCCTTTAAGGGCAAAACGGTCAATCGGACCGAAAAACTACCGGGACAGACTCGGACTGTCCCGGAAGAAGACTGGGGATCAGGAAACATTATTTAGAATGTTCCCAGAGGTTGCCAGTTTGATTTCCAGGGCCGGTGTGGTCGGAAAGGGAGACCGGCCCTCTAGGGGCAAAACGATCATTTCGCACCGGGTTGGCCGGAACTGACTAGGAATGATCCGGAAAGATAAGGAAAGGCTGAGAATACTACAAGAAGCATTCTCGAGAGGTTATCGCTTTGATACCCAGAGCCGGTGTGGTCGGAAAAGGAGACCGGCCCACTAGGGGCAAAACGGTCATTTTGTACCGGGTTGGCCAGAACTGACTCGGAATGAACCGGAAAGATAAGGAAAGGCTGAGAATACTACAAGAAGCATTCTCGGGAGGTTACCGGTTTGATACCCAGAGCCGGTGTGGTTCCCGGGGCATTCGGATGCCTAGGGACAAAATGGTCATCTTGATCGGAAAGTCTCGGAAAATGTCCTAAGGGTAGTTTGGTCACTTTTCACCGAAGTGGGCTAACAAACACTGGTGTTGACCTGGGTTTTGAGTGTTTTCGCCACTCTAACGGCGGTCGTCGTGACACAGGGATTTGTTGCCAATTCCCTATATCGACCTATTTGTGAGTATTTCCGCTACTCTAACGGTTTTGTGAGTATTTCTGCTACTCCAACGGTTTTGTGAGTAGTTTCGCTACTCGGACCGTCTCGAGGAATAAACTGTCTCGAGAGAGGGATTTGAAAAGGGGTCTTATCGTCTCTGAAGAGACGTGCCTGGATTGGAACCGTCTCGAGGAATAAACTGTCTCGAGAGTGGGATTTGAAAGGGGACTTATCGTCTCCGAAGAGACGTGCTTGGATTGGAACCGTCTCAAGGAATAAACTGTCTCGAGAGTGGGATTTGAAAGGGGACTTATCCTCTCCAAAGAAACGTGCTTGGATTGGAACCGTCTCGAGGAATAAACTGTCTCGAGAGTGGGATTGGAAAGGGGTCTTACCGTCTCTTAAGAGACGTGCCTGGATTGGAACCGTCTCGAGGAATAAACTGTCTCGAGAGTGGGATTAGAAAGGGGTCTTACTATCTCCGAAGAGACGCGCCTAGATTGGAACCTTCTCGATGAATAAACTATCTTGAGAGTGGGATTGGAAAGGGGTCTTACCGTCTCCGAAGAGACGCGCCTGGATTGGAACCGTCTCGAGGAATAAACTGTCTTGAGAGTGGGATTAGAAAGGGAAAGGAAAGGACAATGCCCCTAAGGGCATTTTAGTCATTTTGCCTCTATTTGGGCCGGACAGGCCCGCGAAGCGATGGACGAACGGGATTTGGACCTAGAAAATTGGTTTTGATAGGAATATGCCCACAATGACTTGAAAACAAGTCTGGACGGAGTGTAGACTGCCGAGCGGTCAAAAATGGGGTGCTTACATATGAGGTTGGTTTTCTATTTAAGTTTATGTAAATTCCCCTATTTCTTCTCTCTCTTAACTCACTTGGGCTCTCTTCTATTTTAATTCCCCATCTTTTACCTTCTCTTCTTGAATGCTTGAAATAAGGGATTCTCTGATTCATGCGTAAGAAGGACTGTTAAGAGTCACCGTGCTGGGGGCTTTCTTCTAGTTCAACCTTTGATCGTGTGGATTCGGCCCTTTAATTATGTGGTGAAGCCTAAACCTTGTATATTCACGACCCTATTGCATTATGCATTTTATAATCATACATCTATTCAAAATTATTTTCAAAGTTGTTCTCAAAACTTACATCAAAATCCTCTTTCAAAATTTGCATTAAAAAACTTCTTCTTTTAAACTTGTTTTCAAAATCACAATCCTATGATGATTTTAGCAATTCCATGGTTAGGATTGTTTTTTAAAAGTATTACATTTAATGTGACAAACGAGGTTCAAATTTAGGTGTAAACTCTAAATTGTTTTTGTCAAAATCACAATCTTAAGATGATTCTAGTCATTCCATGGTTAGAGTTATTTTAATAAAGTGTTATATTTAATATGATCATTATCATCTATATCACAAACCTTCTTCTTGTTGTTTTCAAAATCACAACCCTAGAATGGTTCAAATCTTCTTATGGTTAGAATCGTTTTAGGAAAGTGGTATATTTAAGAGACTTGTAAAAGTCCATATTCAAATCCTTTTCCAAATTGCTTTTCAAATCTACTTTCTACAGAACACTCTCTTTTCAAATATTCTACTTTCCAAAAACTCTTTATCTTTAAGCCCAAGTCAAGCCCTAGACTCCAATAATTAGGAAACCCTAATTCTTTTCTTAAAATCATGACTTCTTAGTTGGCTTCAAAACCTAGGTTTCCAAAACTATATTCTACATCAAAATCATAGGTTCCTAAAACCTCTTTTTCACACCAAATCATGGACTTCTAAATCCATGATTTCCAAAACTCAAATCCAATCTCTAATATAAGAAAGCAAATCAAATCCTCTAATTTTGGAAACAAAATCAAATTACCTATTTTCGAAAATAAAATCCAGTCTCCAACTTTAGGAAATAGAATCCAACATTTCCTAATTCCAATATTTTTCTAAATTCAAACCTTTCTAAATCTTGACTTTCTAAATTCCAATCTCTCAATTTTTTTCTAATTCTAATCTTTCCTAACTTCCAGTATTTCCAAAACTCAAACTTTCAAACCTTTCCTAATTTCAAACTTTCAAATATTTCTTAATTTCAAATCTTCCTAGTTTTAAATCTTTCTAAATTCAAACATTTCTTAAATTTACAACTTTCTAAATTCAAAGCTTTCCAAAATCAATTCTTTCTTACAAAGGAAACTTTCCTATTTCAAAACTTTCCTAAAATGAAGCTTTCCTAAATTGAAAACTTTCCTAATTTGGCACTTTCTTAAAATGGAACTTTCCTATTTTCAAACTTTCTTAATTCAAACATTTCTTCAATCCAATCTTTTCTAAACCCTAACTTTCTAACTTTTTTCAAATCAAATATTCAAGTCAAATCTTTTCCAACCATTTCAAGTCAAGTGTTTCTAAGTCAAATCAAGTCCTTCCCAAATCTTTCCTAAACCCTATCTTTCCTAATTCTAAGTTTTCTAAAATCAAATTTTTTAAGGTCAAATCAAGTCAATTTAGTTGCATTCTTCAACCCTAGATTACTTAAGTCTTAGGATACCTAGCCCTTGTTCAACCCTAACCCTAAAATTTGAAGACTTCCAACTCTTTTCTAAAAACCCTTTTCTAAACCAAAATGGTTTTCAAACTCCAATCTAAGGTCAAAATTTTTCAAAACTTTATTCTTTCAAACCAAGTATAATTCCAATCTTCCAATCCATGTTCCAAATAAATCCCTTTCCAAATGTACCTTCTATTTTTAATCGGACTCTTATCCGAACTACAACTGACCTGATTCACAACAAAAGGATACGTAGATAACCCTTATGGGTACTGTCACAACCTTTTTCAAATTTTCAATTCCACAATCTTTTTTTTCAAAATTCTAATTTCTTTTTTCAAACTTTAAATCTTTTCTTCAAATCTATTTTCAAAATCAAGTTTTTGTTCTTGCACTTGCATATCATGCATCATATCAAACTTTTTTAAAATTCTTTTCAAAGTGGATATGATTGGATAATGGACAATTGAATATTCTAAATGAGTTAACCTAAGGTACATAGACATGTAGGTACCACAAGGGCCAGATAGGGTGATGATCTTAGGATATATTCCTTATACGTAACCAACCTCCGAACCTAGAATCACTATTTTCAAAGACCAAAACAGAGTTATTTTAAAAAATGGCTTAAATCTTTTCGAAGGTTGCCAAACAACCTGTTTTCTTAAAAACCCTCTCTTGAGAAAGTGTTTCAAAACCTTTTCAAACATCCTAAGTTTAATCTTCGGATTGCACTTAGTTTTAGGTGACCTAACTCACCTTAACAAAATTAGGTGGCGACTTCAAACTTTTTCCAAAGCCCTTAATCAAATCAATTTTCAATTCAAATCTAGTCGCACTCGTTCTTCTAGGGGGTTAAGTTCTAACAAGAGAGCAACGTGTTTTTTTTACTTATGTCTGTATTCCTCGAGTGCAAAAAATCGGGGCGCGACAACTGAAGAACTCTGCTGGGAAAGCTTAGAGGGTTAGTCCATTGTCATGTCTTTTCACCCTTCACTCATCTAAAATCTTCAATTAACTTGTCCAATTCTATCCACTTCAAAATTTTCAAAATCAAATTTTTTAAAGTTATTTTCAAAAACATGCCATTACTTGCATTTTATTCATGTTTAATCATACTATCTTGTATTAAGTTTGTCATCAAAGTACTGACTTTTTGCATTTTTATTTTTGTAGATGGACCTTTATTCACTTTTTTGTTTTATGTCGTATTAACTACCATGCATGTTATAAATGAGTAGGATGGAATGAACATGATGGATGGGAGTTGTTGGACCCTTTCCTCCGTTTTTGAAATTCCACACGCACACTGCACGTGCACTTGCATTTTGCATACTTTCATTCTTACCTGGTTACATCCCTTCTAGTTAGAAAGAGGAACGGTATATTGGTTATGGGTGGATGCTGCGTCAATTTCTTAGCCTACGGCCTCTTGATGGTTCTCCCGCTCAAATCACCAACTGATAATGGCACCACCTCGCGGTGTGGGCCTAGGTATGAAGATCTAGAAACCAAGCCTTCTTAGGAAGCATTAGTAAACACTCAACCTCATACTCATGTAGAAACCATGATAGTCGAACCCCTGCCAGATTTAGGACACGCACGTTGATTTTAAAACAATGGAGAAAAGGGCAACTACTTTACTTTCCTTTATACTTTTTTATTCTTGTTGTTATAATGCTTGTATTCTTGCTATTATAATGCCTGCATGAATGTTCATACATACATATTTATCTTACAATTGCATTATCTCTTTCTATACTTTTTGCATACATGTTCATGTAGATAATATTCCATCCTAAGACAAGAGTTCCAAAGTAACTCAAGTCATTGAATTTCATGCATATGATCAACCCAAAGAGAGTGACACCAAGCTCACTCTCCCTTGCATAAAATCTACCCAAACCCTAAGGGTTCCCATGTAACCCTAAGGACTCATGGCATGCACATCAATTCATTCCATGAAGAGGGGCCACAATCCCTCTATGCTCACGGAGATAGGGTTGCCAAGAAGACAAGGGGCAATCACTCAGCAAAGTCTCTCAACGACCTCCTCAATATCAAAGTCGAAGAAGGCGAATCCGAAGACTCAAGAGTAGTTTAGGATCTCAAATGTAAAAGTAGATAAATGGAAAGTCCAAAAGAAAATGTCCCCCTTCCCCCCATTAAAATGTACTTCGATTCCTTTGTATTTAAACTTAAAAGTTCAATGTACTTCTTTATTTTCCATGAATGAATGAATGAATATATGTTCTCACTCGACGGTAAGCTATTTGCATATAAGGGCAAGCCCCTTATCTCCAAAAAGTGGGCCAAATGCATGATGTTTAGTCTCCCTCTCAAGTAAAGGACATCTTTAGGGCATACATTGCATAAAACTCTCTAAATACTAAAACCTAACTTGTGGCTTGTGTCCTTGTTTTTCTTTTCTTTCGTAAAGACTGCACCATAGAAAATCATCATTGCTCCTAAGAAAGATTCGCAGCCAACTAGGGACCCCATCATTACTCGAAAAAGAGCTTTACTAATGCCCGCCAACCCTGATGAGTTATCCTCAATCTTTCAAAAAGAGGTCAATGAACTGGGAACTAAGATCTATGAGATGTTTAAGCTCATCCAAGCCATGGTTGTGAAAGACGCTAATGTACCCCCATCATCATCCATGGTTTTTCCCAAGGACTCTGAACCTACTAACCCAAGGATTGTGCTTCAATCTGGCACTACGGGGACAAATAAAGAAGATGCTAAGGGGGCCAACACTGAAGAAAAAGAAACTATACTACTTTCGCCTACGATGAAAAGAACTCCCCCAGACCCACCGAGTCTAAAAATTTAAGGATTAGAAGATTTACTGCGAAACCTTCATGGCCATGACACATTTAGGCTTGCCTCCTATAATGAGCTATGTTTCTTCCCAGACTACCCAAGACCTACCAAGTTAAAAATGCCCGATATCCAGAAGTACGATGGCACTAGCAACCCTATAGACCACCTTTGCCTTTATGCAGGTGCATTAAGTGGCCATGGGCATGACCAAAAGCTTCTCATACAACTCTTCCAACATAACCTTACTGGGTCCGCTCTACAATGATTTGCTCAACTTGATCTGAGGAAGATCATGAGCTGGATCGAGCCGGTTAAGGCATTCAAGACACAATATTGCCACAAAATAGATCTTACTTCTGATCAGTGGTTCTTGATGATAATGAGTAAAGGAGAGAAGGAAAGTTTCAGAAGTTATACCCTTAGATGGAGAGAAGCAGCAACTTAAGTCAATCCCCCGTTAGAAGATAAGGAGTATATTCAACTATTCGTGCATACCTTCTTAGGCATATACTACAAAAAGCTCTGCACAAGTGTTGGAAAAACCTTTTTCGAGCTTATCATACAAAGGGAGATGATAGAGATTGGCCTAAAAACTGGAAGGATCATTGATCCCTATGCTAAAACTGAAGAACTTTCTGCAAGCTTAACAAAGAAGATGCCTACAGTATGCGAAATAGGCCAAAAGGAAGGTGAAGTGTCTACCATCTTTCTTGCTAAGCCACCATAATGTTACCCCCAATACTAGTCTCAAACCCCAGTGGCTATTCAAATAGTTGATCCCAGGCCAATAGCAGTCCAACCACGTCATAACCCTAAAAGGCAGGGCCACAAACCACGTGCCTTTTCCCCTCTAGCCTGCACCCAAATAAAGGCTTATCATGACCTCCTATAAGCCAAACTTCTAGGCCTCATACTTGCCCCACCATTGTCGAATCCTTTGCCCCTTACTTTCAACCCGACTCTTATTTGTGAGTACCATTCTGGAAGATGAGGGCATGATATTGAGCATTGTCTCATTTTGAAGCACAAAATACAAGATTTGATCGACACTGGGGACATCAACACCTAGGAGATGAACCACATAATGGAGCATAGAAGAAATTGGTGTGGTTCCGGAGCCTCTCTAGAGGGTTTTTCCCAAAGTGTAATGAAAAGGGACGTTTCCTGGATTCCTCCATCTTATCTTTTATTATTCTGCATCCTATTTTGCTTGTCCTTTTTGTTTTAAATCAAGCGTCTTCATGCCACATAAACATATTTGAATGAAATGGGTAGTGATTTTTGGTTTATCCCATTTATTTCATACTCTTATAGATGATAACTACTTTTGGGGACCTTCCTCCGATCTATGATGCCCTTGACTCGAAGGAAAGGATAGCACAAGTACCATATTCAGTTGAAAAAATCTCTGATTCCAAAAAGAGGGGAGAGAGAAATAGAAAGTACAAAGAGATGGGAAATACGGAAGGGTGAAAGACAATGATCAATCACATAAAATCGTTGAGATCCAAAGAGTAACTTCCAAAGGACGTCCTGGCAAAATAGCAAGTAACTACACTCTCAAAAGGAAGATTAGCGCATATTGGCAAGCCTAAGATGATTAAATCTTTGAAAAAAAATTTTAGACAAACCAAAAAGATTTTTGATAATGTTTATCCTACACGTGCACAATCATTAAAGTAAATATTCAATTATGAACAGATGGATGTGCATACTTGTTTGAGGTAAATTTTGTGTGCATAATCACTTGCATAAATATGAGTCAATTACTTTGATAATCTTTACCATACTGGTGTTTCATGTTCATCTTAATGCACACTTCTCGAGATTTCTAGAATATGTAATCTGCCTTTAAAATCTATTTTAAATGGTTCTGCCATTGTTAAATATTTGCCTTTAAGATTGTCTCACACCTAGATTGACCTTTTGTTGATTCTCTCTCTCATCACTTATAAAAAGGGCTACCAGTGAGTTTGAGTATAGCTACCATTGTTATGTGACAAGAGGGGAAGGCTACCTACTCATGTGTGTGAAAGCCGCCTTATTTTTATCTCAGTATTTCCATCATTGGAGATATAGGGTTGGAATTCCACAAAAAATTAAAAAATAAGAAAATAAGAAGAAGAAGAAGAAGAAGAAGAGAAGAGCAAACCAAGATCACAAGATGAGACAGGTTTGACTTCTAGGTGTGTAAATCCGGGAACTCTTAAATATGGTATACCATTCTAGATCACACATGGGGTCTGTATTCTCATTAGTCTTAATGAAGTTCACGCTCACACCATTACATTGTCACCGATATGGTCTTGATCATCTCAGGACTAATTGTGCACATTTTGTGTGGTTTCATGCATATTTGATGTTGATCTTTTCAAGCTAAGCTGCATCTTGATATTCATAAATCTATATTTTCCCTTCATTGATTGATCATGTCTTTATAGGGCCCCTATAATTTGAAAAGTTTAATAGTTCCACCAAAAATTGAGCTTACCCGCACTTCTTAATAACTTTCAAGGTCTTCTCAAACTGATGAAGGAAGCTACCTGTTACTTTACCAAAGGGCGATACCAGCTGCCACTCAAGAGAGCTCACCGATCCAAATGAGAGTCTTAGAAAAAATCGAGAAGTCCACTAAAGAGAGTTTTTCCTTCCAACAAAAGAGAAGTAGGAAACGAGTCAATAGGTTGAATCTCAAAGAGTGGTGCAAGTACTATCACATCTTAACAAGAAAATGACGAAATTAGAAAGAGGAATCCCAAAAGAGAAATAGAAGTTCAAAAGACTGCCTGACTCTAGGATATAACACTCATAACTAAACATGAACCCTGGGGCAAACCCAAGGGGGCATGCATTCATTCTCATCTATATGTAAAATGTGTGCATTCATGAAAGAATATGACATGTATTTAATTCCATTATTGTATGTGCATTCATCAAAAAGTATGATATGCATTCAATTCCATTCTTATATGTGCCCTCATCCAAAAAAATAAGTAAATAAATAAATAAATAAATAATAATAATGTATTCACCCCTTTACCTGTGCATTCTTAGAATTAGCATGAATAAACTTTTTTTCCATAAAGACTTACTCTGTCTCTCTCTCTCTCTCTCTCTCTCTCTCTCTCTCTCTCTCTCTCTCTCTCTCTCTCTCTCTCTCTCTCTCTCTTTTCTCTCATAGGAAACAAGGAACAAGGTAAAGCACAAAAAAGAGCTAAAGCCACCCCACGACCAAGTAATCTCAGACATCTCCAACACCAACGTGTATCTCAGAAAGCTCAGACTTCCATAGCTGACAAGAAATAGAGAATAGGGCAATGGCCCACCCTCGACCTCTCCAAACAACCTCAAACTTCCCCAGAGGAGCATCATTTCGCCAGACAGAGGGACAGTTCAAGAAGACATCAACGTTGGACTTTCCCAGGCGAGTAGTGTTACACTAGGCGAAGTGACTGTTCAAGAAGACATTAACCTTGGACTTCCCCAGAGGCACAGTGTTCTTCCAAACGGAATGTTGATTCAAGAAGACATCAACCTTAGACTTTCTCAGAGGAGCATCGTTTCACCAGACGGAGTGTCAATTCAAAAAGACATCAACCACAGACTTTCACAAAGGAGCATCGTTCTACCAGATGGAGTGCTGGTTTAAGAAATATCAGACATCAACCTTGGACTTCCCCAAAGGAGCATCGATTGCGCTAGACGAAGTGTTTGGCTCAAGAAGTAGTAGTTTTAAACCATCAACCTTGGACTTCTGCAGAGGAGCATCGTTCTTTCAAACATAGCACCGATTCAAAAAGCATCAATTTCCCCAAAGGAGCATTATTTTTCCAGACAGAGCGCCAATTTAAGAAACATTAATTTCCCTAGAGGAGTATCATTCCACCAGATGAAGCATCCATTTCCCCAAATGAGTATCATTTCGCCAGACAAAATATCGATTCAAGGTAACTATTCTCTAAATATAAACTCTTCCAATCCTTTCGATCGTCATGCGGTCAACATGGAACACTTACTTTATCATTTTCTGTCTTGGATAAGAAAAGACAAAAAAAGAAGGGCTATTTTTGCCCACTCAATGATCTCCTACCCAACCAAGCTCACTTTTAAACATCACATGCACATTCAAACTCACACCCGCCTTTCAAACTCCAATCCAATCCACTGGTCAGTTCCTGGGCCTGTCGGGCCTACTTAAAGCCAAATGACCATTTTGCCCATAAGCATTCGATCGCGTTTGGGAACCATACCAGCTTTGGGTATCAAACTGATAACCTCCCGATGATGCTTTTAATAGTATTCCCGACCATCTAATACCATTCCAAATCATTCCGAGTCCATTTCGGCAAGCCCGGTGCAAGATGACCATTTTGCCCTTGGTAGGCTAGTTACCTCTTCCAACCACACCGACTCTGGGTATCAAACTGAAAACTCCCCAGAACACTCTTAACAGTGTTTCCAACTTTCAAGCCTTCTCATGGGTCATTCCAAGTCCATTCCAGTGGTTTCCTAGTCTAGTTAACCATTTTGCCCCTGTTGGGCCGGTTAACATTTTCGACTATTCTGGCATTATTTCTCAAGAAAGTTACCTCTGGGACACTCTTTCAAGGGTCCATGTCCATCCTCGTCCTTTTGGGTTATTCCCAGACTTTCCGAAGTCACTCCTAGTAGAGCCAAGCTAAAAATTGCATGGTAGCCACTAAGACAGGTGCCCAAATCTTTTACCTTGCATACCAAGGGCCAAAGATACATTTCTTGCCACCCTAAACAATTTCCTAAGTGGTGCCAAGCCAATAAATAGCCTAGCACCACTAGGAATGGCATCAGTGTAAAATTTACCCTAGTGCCACTGCAACAAGTGCCAGGTCAGTTTTAGTTGACTATAAATACAGAACCTCCCCTTGCGTAAAAAGGGTTTGTAATCTCAGTCCAAAAACTCTGCCTCTTTGAAATCAAAGCTTGAAGTCTCACAAAACCCTAGCTCTCTCAAGCCTATTCAAGCCTTATCCTCCATACACTCAAACATAGCCTCAAAACAAGTCCTTGAAGACTCAAGTGCTACAATTTCAAAGCTTCCAAGGTTCACGTAAAACAAAGCAAGCAAAACAATCAAAGCAAGAAGAATACGAGATTGGTTTTCTATTCACATTTATGTAATCCCCCCTATTTGTTCTCTCTCCTAACCCACTTGGGTTCTCTTCTATTTTAATCCCTCATCTTTTACCTCCTCTTCTTGCATGCTTGAAACAAGGGATTCCCCAATTCATGCATAGAAAGGACTGTTGAAAGTTACCATGCTAGGGGCTTTTTTCTAGTTCAACCTATGACCATTTGGATTTGGCCCCCTTAATTATGTGGTGAAGCCTAAACCTTGTATGTTCACAACCCTATTGCATTATGTATGTCATATTCATACATCTATTCAAAATTGTTTTCAAAGTTGTTTTCAAAACTTACATCAAAATCCTCTTTCAAAACTTGCATTAAAAACTTTCTTCTTTTAAACTTATTTTCAAAATCATAATCCTAGGATGATTTTAGTCATTCCATGGTTAGGGTTGTTTTTTAACAATGTTACATTCAATGTGACCATCGAGGGTTAAATTTTAGGTGTAAACGCTAAATTGTTTTTGTCAAAATCACAATCTTAAGATGATTCTAATCATTCTATGATTAGGGTTATTTTAAGAAAGTGTTATATTTAATGTGATCATTATGGTCCATATCACAAACCTTCTTCTTGTTGTTTTCAAAATCACAGCCCTAGAATGGTTCTAATATTCTTATGGTTAGAATTGTTTTAGGAAAATGAAATATTTAAGAGACTTGTAAGAGTCTATATTCAAATCCCTTTCCAAATTGCTTTTCAAATCTACTTTCCAAAACACTCTCTTTTCAAAGATTCTACTTTTCAAAAACTCTGTCTTTAAGCCCAAGTCAAGCCCTAGAGTCCAATAATTATGAAACCCTAATTTTTTTTTTTAAATCATGACTTCCTATTTTGCTTCAAAACCTAGGTTTTCAAAACTATTTTCTACATCAAAATCATAGGTTTCTAAAATCTCTTTTTCACACCAAATCATGGACTTCTAAATCCAAGATTTTCAAAACTCAAATCCAATCATCCAACTAAGGAAACCAAATCTAATCTCTGATTTAGGAAAACAAATCAAATCCTCTAATTTTGAAAATAAAATCCAATCTCCAACTTTAGGAAATAGAATCCAACCTTTCCTAATTCTAATATTTTCCTAATTTCAAACCTTTCTAAATCCTGACTTTCTAAATTCCAATCTTTCAAATCTTTCCTAACTTCAAGTATTTCCAAAACTCAAACTTTTAAACCTTTCCTAATTTTAAACTTTCAAATCTTTCTTAATTTCAAATCTTTCTAGTTTCAAATCTTTCTAAATTAAAAACTTTCCAAATTCAAATCTTTCCTAAATCAATTCTTTCTTACAAAAGAAACTTTTTTAATTCAAAACTTTCCTAAATCAATTCTTTCTTACAAAGAAAAATTTTCTAATTCAAAACTTTCCTAAAATGAAGCTTTCCTAAATTGCAAACTTTCCCAACTTGGTACTTTTCTAAAATGGAACTTTCCTATTTTGAAACTTTCTTAATTTAAAGATTTCTTAAATCCAATCTTTCCTAAACCCTAACTTTCTAACTTATTTCAAATCAAATATTCAAGTCAAATCTTTTTCAACCATTCCAAATCAAGTGTTTCTAAGTCAAATCAAGTCCTTCCCAAATATTTCCTAAACCCTATCTTTCCTAATTCTAAGTTTTCTAAAAATCAAACTTTTCAAGGTCAAATCAAGTCAATTCAATTGCATACTTCAACCCTAGGTTACCTAAGTCTTAGGATACCTAGACCCTAGTTCAACCCTAGCCCTAAAGTTTGGAAGCTTCTAACTCTTTTCTAAACTAAGATGGTTTTCAAACTCCAATCTAAGGTTAAAATGTTTTCAAAACTCTATTCTTTCAAACTAAGTCTAATTCCAATATTCCAATCCAAGTTCCAAATCAATCCATTTCCAAACATGCCTTCTATTTTTAATCGGACTCTTATTCAAACTACGACTGACCTGATTCCCAACAAAGGGATATGTAAGTAGCCCTTATGGGTGTTGTCTCAACCTTTTTTAAATTTTCAATTCCACAATCTTTTTTTCAAAATTTCAATTTTCTTTTTCAAACTTTAAATCTTTTCGTCAAATCTATTTTCAAAATCAATTCTTTTCTTGCACTTGTATATCATGCATCATATCAAACTTTTTTCAAAATTCTTTTCCAGGTGGATATAATTGGATAATGGACAATTGAATATTCTAAATGAGTAAACCTATGGTGAATAGACATGTAGGTACCACAAGGGTCGGATAGGGTGATGATCTTAGGATATCTTTCCTATACGTAACCAACCTCCAAACCTAGAATCACTGTTTTCAAAGACCAAAACGAAGTTATTTTTAAAAAGGGCTTAAATCTTTTCAAAGGTTGCCAAAAAACTTGTTTTCTTAAAAACTCTCTCTTAAGGAAGTGTTTCAAAATCTTTTCAAAAACCTTAAGTTTAATCTTCGGATTGCACTTAGTTTTAGATGACCACACTCAACTTAACAAAGTTACGTGACGACTCCAAACTTTTTTCAAAAGCCCTTAATCAAATTAATTTTCAATTCAAAGCTAGTCACACTCGTCCTTCTAACAAGAGAGTACCATGTTTTTTCCACTTGTGTGTGTATTCCATGAGTGCGAAAAATCGGAGTGCGACAACGCTGATAGATTTTCCAACATCATCAATGGGTTTGGGATTCACATCACCACAAGTATTCAAATCAAATTTCTTAACCCAAATAGTCCTATACTTAGGTTTTTCAATCACTTCATCGATTTTGGGTTGTGTCCTAAGCTTTGCCTTGGCATTGTGGTTCCTTTTTCCTATCATAATAGTTAGGAACATGCCTTGGTCTTGATTGAGGCATCAATTTGTTCAATTTATTATTCATTGCAAGAACACAAATTTGACTGAGCAAACTCCCCAACAAGTTCCTAGATTGATCATGAGTATGAGAATCTGGAAGTTAGTTTAACTTACAACAATTAGGTTGAATGTGACTTCTGACACCACAATGATGACAAGTGCGGACAAACCTATTGGGTTTGGCCTTAGCATTAGGCACAACATGTGTATTTGTGGTGGTGGTCTTCTTGGGAGTTATAACCTTAGCCTTCAAATTAGGACAATGAGGTCTAATATGACCATTTGCTCCATAGTGGTGGCATGTGAGTGCAAACTTATCATGCTTAACCATATAAGGTATGAAAGTCTTACCTCGAGCCTTCATAGAATTAGGCTTCTTTATTGGTTGAGAAGATGTGGAAGCCTTTTCTTTGTTTCCAATTCTAGTCCTGTCCACATAGCTCATTTATGCATTCTAAATTTCATAAATTTTCCTGGAACCTACATTTATCTTCTTAAAAGTATCATTAGAAGTCGATAATTCATATTCTAATTTAGATACCTTCTCCTCTAAGCCCTTATTGATCTTAACACATGCATGCAACTCTTTTTGAAGTGTAGTGACCTTATCAAATAGAATGATCCTATCAGCCTTCAATTTCTCAATGAGGGTAGTACATTCATTAGCCTCCCTTTTTAGAGTCTTTTTATTTTTCAATTGTCTTATTTTTCCTAGTCAATTTGAGACGCACCTTATATAATTTGTCACAGGCTTGATGAATGTCCTCTTCCTCACCACTCTCATGGTCATCATTACTATCAGAGTTATCTTGACTTGACTCATAGGACACACTAGGTTTGCTACCATAATCAGACTGAAAATTCATGCCATGAAGAGATGATTTGAATGCAGCAACATACCTAGGTACTCCATTAAATGAAGGATTTGCAACAGTGAAAGTTCCTACGGTCACAGATGCAGATGTAGTGCATGCCATGGTAATATAAGACTTTTCATATGCAACTTTAAGAGTATCCCATGCCTTTTTAGCAAACTCATACATAGATATACGACTCAAATCATGAGGTGAGACATAGTTAAAGATAACATTGATAGCCTTGCTATTCCAAAAAACAATTTTCTAAATCATTGTTATCCCATTGCTCTTAAGGCTTGGGGGGATGCTTGATTATAACTAGTAGTCAATCTAATCAATCATACACTAATTTAAATTGCATGCAAGAGTAATAGAGCAATCACATAATAGACAAACGATTTTAGCAAGGAAACCTAAATAGGAAAAAAACCACGGGACCTAGTCTAGCCAAGCAAGCACTATCAAGAACTGGACATAAGAAAGTCAACTTACAACCCAACCATAGATATCTCAATCCTTAGGTGATGAATCCTCGCACTTTTGAGCCTGCTCTCCTTCTATTGACCGAATCCCATGATCACAAACCGATTCACCCACGATACAGTTATTCAGTAATTGCTTGAGTGTTGAACACTACAACACCGTTGAAATCCACTAAACGCTAGACGTACCAATCCAATATCCAAGCACTATATCAACAAATAGTTCTCATGAACACTCTCAATTGTACCACTTCAAACAACACAAATCTAAGTTGAAGTAAAAGCTTGCTTGCACATCTGTTATTCACCATTCTCCTGTACTTGAACCACAACGAACACCAAGCCGTGAAAATTAGTTTTTATGCACCACCAAGACTATCCTTTATTGAAGATTTGAAGTTCTTCTTCTTACTAAGGAGGCTAGGGTTTTTCTTTGAGCCCTCCAGATTATAACAATCTCTCTTAGAGGCTCTCAATATATTTCTTAATTGTGGTTAACCCTAGAAGATCAAGCCTTAAAGTATTTATAGGAATTGAAGTCTAATCGGCTTAATAGGAAGATTTCCTATTTGAAAATTTCTTTTTTTGCTAAGGGCGAAAGCTTAGCGAATACCCAGCCAAAATAGTGGTACAAAATCTCACATGGGCGAGAGCTTAGCTAGAGCTCGGTGAAACTTGTTGCCTAGATATCTGGATTTTCACTGAGTTTTGGCAGGGGCGAAAGCTTAGCGAATTTCTCTGGTAACTCTTTGTCCTGTTGTCTTCAATCTGGTTCAGGTCTAGCTAGGGTGAGAGCTAGGCAAAAAATGCAAAACTTTGATTTGAAGTTCCAGAATATCCCGGATGTCGTTTAATGCCTCCTTAGCAATAGTTTGAACTACCTACCCCAAATAAAAACATCTCTATAATCCCCAACATCTATCTATCTAATCATTATATAGAAAATAAGAAAAAATTACAAATAAAGTGTTTTAGTCTACGAAATTTGCCAATTAACAAAAGTCCTAACAATAAGGATGATTATTTGACCTTAAAAAAAAGAATCCCACTACACCTAATAATACGTGTCTGGAGCATGGTTAAACGAATTAGGATTGGGTTACATGCAAGAAATATATAATCTAAAACAAGTTTGGGATGGGATAATTCTTGTCCTAGCCCTGGCCCTTGCCCCCAGCCCACAGCCCGCCCCATTTATACTATAAATTACCCTTAATGGCACTATTATATTTTAATAATACAAAATACTCGTATACATGATTGAATGTTAGAATTTTGATATAACTTTTTATCTTATGGGATGTAGTCTCTTTCTTCCTTAATTTTTATCGAACTTAAGAATTCACACTAAGCCAAACCATAACCAATCCAAATAAAGAGCCACGGACCCATAATTATCATAACCAAATTGAATTGGCCTGCTCAACTAGTTGAACTAGAAATCGGACCTTGAACCAGTCTAGTTCAGCTAATTTATCACAAATGTATATGAACCGGGTTGACCAGGAAGAACCGGCCGGTATTTTAAAAAACCGGTGAACTGGTTAGTATTTAGAGAACTGGATGATTTTTTTTTTTAAAAAAAGTCAAAATAACATAAATTGTGCATGCCATTTGTTTTTTTAGAAGCATGTCTTTTGTGTTCTTTTGATGAAAAATAGAATAAAAAAGTAAAAACTTTAAACTAAAACAAAAAAAAAAAAGAAAAAGAAAAAGAAAACGGAATAAAAAGGAGGATACAAACAAAAAGAACAAGACAAATAATGCAAAATACTCATTTTCTTACTTTTCATTGTTTATTCATTTTAAATTTATGTTTATATGTGCTTTTTAAATTATAATTAGATATCTATTATCAAAAAAACTATAATTAAAATGTACGAACTATAAACTAAACTAGAAATAGCGAAAACAAAGATGAGAAAGAGGAGGATATAGGGTGAAAAAAGAAGAAAAAAAAGGACGATGTAAAAAATAATGAACCTTATTTTTCTTAATAATACGTATTATTGTCAAGTTTTACACTATTTCTTTTAAAAATAAAAATACTAGTGATCATTAGATTAAAAAATATTAAATTGGAGAAAAAAATAAGCCTGCTTGGATGTTTCAATACTTTTTATTTTTATACTTTTTTGTATAAAGTGTTTATTTTTTATACTGACTTTAAGTTATTGTATAAAAAGGAGTATCATTTAACCTATTGATAATTTTTTTAACAATTATTTTTATTTAAATATATTTTATTATTTATTTATTATATAAACGATTGAACCAATTGAATCACGATTAAATCGGTGAACCGTTAAATCGGTTACTTGATTGATTCAATCACTAGTACAATTATGCAAGAATCCAACAACTCCTCAAAAGTGAAGTTTGAGAAAGGGCTAAATACCAAAGGTGAACAGCTATTCAGCTTTATAGTTTGGCTTTGTGTGTGTGAGAACTGCACCTTAGCTTTTCTCTCTCGGTAACAAAGTTATTAAAATATTTCTAGAAAACTTGAAAGGTTGTTTAGAACATTAATCAGTGTTAGTTTAACTACTTACCATGGAAGACAACAATAGTTGCTTTGACCTGTCATGTTGACATAGATCGTCCTTACGCGTATTAGAATTCTATGCCTCGTCCTTGCGCATTACCAATTTATCTGTTGTTTCCCCAATTAACAGAGACTGACACGGATGTTATATATAATTATATCATTAGAAGCAATTCTCCTCTTTCACAGATTAAAAGAGAAAATGGATTCATCTGGTAGATCAACGTTTGAAAGTCAGCAAAGTATAATGTTTTGGCCTAACCCAAAATTTCAAACACGGCTGCGGCATATGTATAGTACTATATAGTGACCAGACCCTACAATAAACAATCCCACCAAATTAGAATATTGGGAACCTTAGTTTTCAATGATGAAGGTTGCATTTGCAAGGACTTTGTCAATGTTACTGCTGCTACTGCAAGGCTATGGAGGTTTAGGTTGCTTGGAAGAAGAGAGGGCTGGGCTCTTGAATCTCAAAGCTTCTTTCAATCACCCAAATGGGTCGGCTCTTGCGACCTGGGATGGCGAAGAGAGGGACTGCTGCAGATGGGAAAAGGTCAGGTGTGACAATACCACAAAGAGAGTGATACAACTTTCTCTGAATAGTACAAGAGCAAATGGATTAGGAGAATGGACCCTGAATGCCTCCCTGTTTCTACCCTTTGAGGAGTTGCAGAGTCTTGACTTGTCTTCCAACTGTTTGGAAGGTCCTCTCTCTCTCTCTCTCTCTCTCTCTCTCGATGTTAATGTTTCATGCTTATTAGACACAGTTTTTGTTTACAAATTACAACCTTGATGTACGAGGTGCAAATGCAAATTAAATAGAGAATTGACCACAAAATCTTGCTAATTTATGCATGCAGGTCTTGAAGATGAGCCCAGATTGAAAAAGTTAGAAGTCTTGGATTTAAGTTACAACAGGTTCACAGGACTACCATCTTTGGGAGTTCTAGGGTCCTTGAAAGCTCTACATTTTGAAAGCAATAAACCACTAAAAAATTGGGATCAGTTTCAAGGTACGTCAGATATATAGATGCTTTCTAGATTCTAGTTCAGATTACTAACATTTTGTCATTAATTTGTTTGACAGTGCTAAATAATATGAGCAAATTGGAACTTTTGGATCTAGGTTATAATAGCTTGACTGGGAATATCCCCCCTTTCATTGGAGGTCTGACATCTCTAAAGTTCTTATCCTTTCGAAACAATGAACTAAATGGCTCCCTTCCATCTGAAGGTGGGATATTTTTATTAGTACTTGACATAAAATTTTATGCTAATGTTGTTATCGACTTTTTTATTATGATTATTGGTCTTGAATCACCACTTTGCAGCATTGTGCAAATTGACAAACCTTGAGGAATTGGATCTCAGCAGAAATAATTTTGAAGGAAATCTATCTCCGTGCCTCAGCAATTTGACATCTCTTCGTCTGCTCGAACTTTCAGAGAATAATTTTGGAGGAGCAATTCCTGCAAGTCTCTTCCCCAGTCTCAAGTCAATTGAATATGTTTCACTCTCTGAAAACCATTTTGGGGGCTCATTGTCATTTAGTTCCTTTGCTAATCACTCTAATCTCAAGGTCTTTGAACTCTGGAGTTATAACAGTCACTTAAACGTAGACACTGAGAATCCACCTTGGTCACCTTCATTCCAGTTGAAAATCTTCCGTTTATCCAATTGTACACTCAACAAGCCAAACAGGGCTGTACCCAGCTTTCTTTTGAATCAATACGATCTTAGAGTGATTGATCTTGGCCATAACGGCATGATAGGAATGGTACCATCTTGGATAATAGCTAATAATACAGGATTAGAATTCCTGAGCCTCACGAATAATTCCTTGACGGGTCCTTTTGAGTTGCATCCCAATTCAAAAAATTCTGATATGTTTTGGCTCGACGTCTCTATCAATCAAATTCAGGGCGAGATTCCATCTTACGTAGGTTCTGTCCTTCCAAATTTGTTTTGTTTGAACATGTCCAGAAATGCACTGCAAGGTAGCATTCCTCCCTCAGTGGGTGACATGAGAAAGCTATACACATTAGACCTGTCCGGAAACAATTTCACCGGACAAATACCCGAGAATTTGGTCATGGGTTGCATCTCATTGACATTTCTGAAGCTCTCAAATAACAACTTCCATGGCCAGATACTTCCTCGACAATCGAACCTCTCGGAGCTGCGATTTTTGTTCTTGGACAACAATCAGTTCTCAGGAGAGATCCCAGTTGGACTTCTGAATAGCTCCTACCTAATATTGTTCGAAATGAGCAATAACTCAATCTCAGGTTCAATTCCTGATTGGATTGGAAGCTTCCCCATACTGACTTCCCTTATCTTGTCCAAAAATTCTTTGCAAGGTCCTATACCGAGGGGGTTCTGCAAACTAGACAGGCTGAAGTTCTTAGACCTTTCTTGGAACAATCTTACTGATCATACCATATCTCCTTGCGCCAATCTATCGTCCCTTCGGTATTTACACTTGCAAGGCAATGATTTTACAGGACCTATACCAAGTGTTCTATCTACAGCTTCCTCCCTTGTGACATTAGATTTGAGAGACAACAAATTATCAGGTGAAATTCCCAGTTGGATCGGCTCGCTTTTTGATTTGAGGATTCTTCTCTTAAAGGGAAACAATCTTGAAGGTTCAATTCCTTCTGTGCTCTGTCAGCTCAAGAACATAAGCATACTAGATCTTTCTCACAACAATATTTCCGGGTCGGTTCCTTCTTGCTTGCATTACATGGCATTCGGAAGAAAAGGAGCACTGGATGACACAACATTTGGTAGAAGTGAATATGGATGGACTTCCTATCGATCCTTAAGAACATATTCATATGAAAACCATCTCAGAGTGTACCAATACATTGTTGCCGGTTATTATACGTCTGATCTGGGAGCAGAAGTGGAGTTCAGAACAAAGAGGAGACACGAATCATACAAAGGGAACTTTTTATACTACATGTCTGGGATGGATCTTTCTTGGAACAATTTGGATGGTATAATTCCTCCTGAAATTGGAAACCTAAGCAACATTCATACTCTCAACTTGTCACACAATCATCTAACCGGGCCAATACCGGAAACATTTTCCAACCTGAAGCAGATTCAGAGTCTGGACTTGTCGCACAATGAGTTGAGTGGACAAATGCCTTCGCAGCTGTTGGAGCTCAACTACTTGGCAGTCTTTACTGTTGCCTACAACAATTTATCCGGTAGGACGCCGGAGATGAAAGCTCAGTTTGCTACATTTGAACAAAGCAGCTATGAAGGTAACTCCTTTCTTTGCGGACCTCCACTGGAGAGAAGTTGCACCACCGCTACCAGAGTTCTGCCACCAGCACCACTGCCGGCAAATCCTGGAGAAAATGATGACCCATTCAAAGTTGTTTTCTTATGGAGCTTTGGATCATCATATGTTGTGGCATTTATGGGCACCATAGCCTTTCTCTACTTCAATTCCTACTACCGAAGCTTGATTTTTAGTTATATTGTTGTATGTGTTTTGTTGGATTAGGATTCTCTCCATCATGTGGTTGGAATAGAGATTTTCATTCCATTTATTGAGATGTTGACACGTCAGCAAAAATAAAAATGAAGGGTTCGGATGAGTTGACTTAAAATTTATTTGAAAATAAATGAATTTGTGGTTATATATAAAAAAAAAATTTACATATAAAATAAGTTAGTTTTGGTAAGATATATGCTAATGCTTTGTTTGAAACTCGAATTTTCGGTTAGAAAAGCAAAAGAAAAGAAAAACGTGATGAAAAAAAGAACAAAATTACTCTTTCATTTTATTCTATTTTCCTTTACCTTTTCTTTTTTTCACCTAAAATTTGGCTTTCAAACAGAGTGTAAGGCATTATTCAGTCCATTAATTGATGGAATAGACATCTCTATTCCATGGTTGGAATAGAGTTGTACCACCAGCACCACTGCCGGCAAATCCCGGAGAACATGACCCATTCAAAGTTGTTTTCTTATGGAGCTTTGGATGATCATATGTTGTGGGATTTTTGGGCTCTATAGCCTTTCTGTACTTCAGTCCCTGCTATAGAAGCTTGTTTTTTTGGTACGTTGCTCTATGTTTTCCATCCACTGGTTGATTTGTGGATAAGTTGTAATATTCCATGTTGTTTGAAATATGAATGACATGAAATTTCATAGCAATCCATTTGTTAGAAAATAATTTGAAGTGGAAACAATGACAACACATACATTTGCCATTGTAGGTGCGTATTAAAACAAGAAGCTACCCAAAAGAATTTAATGGATAAAAACACCATTTAGTGTACATTCAATTTTATACTATGCCCACCTATTTAATAACAACTATTTCATTTTTATCACAAATTAATTTCAAATTAATCTCGCATCCAAAATAGTGTGCCTGCAAAATTTTCAAGTGAGATTCTCACATCCAAAATAGTGAGCTTGCAAAAACACCATTTAGTGTACTTTTCAAATTTCAAATTGATCCCACATCCAAAATAATGCCCTCTATCTATCCAAAATTGAACTTAAAGTCGTACAAAGCTCTATACATTTTCTTCTTTTTTCTGTAATATCAAAATTTCTTGATTCATTGGTCAACCTGATAAGGAATTTATACATAAATTTTGGCCCTTCTTCCATAATTTTATTTGTGACTAAGACTACATGGACCATAGACCCAACAAGAACATAAAGTGTTGGCGAAAATGCGTTAATTATGAACAAAAACAAGATACGAAAATACATTCAAGAAAAATGTTTTGCATTCAAACAAATGTGTTCTGACAAAGAAGTCTAGATGAAAGACCAATGATAATACCACATAATTTCTTACATGGTGTCCTCATTACATTAAATTCATTGGCAAGTCCAAAGTGGTATAAAGTTCAATACATTTTCTTCCTTTTTCTATTGTTGATATGAAGACCAAACAACGAGATAGAATTGTTGGAGAAAATATTAATTATTATGAAGACAGCATAATTATGAATATAGTTTCAAATATGTCTTATATAAAAACAAATATAGCATTATTTAAGGAAAAACTTCCGTTTATATGCGGAATTACAAAGCATCTTCAATTATGAGCCGTGACAAAGGATTCCAAATTAAAAAGAGAGATCATAATAACTACAAAAACGTTTTGGAACTATATTTTCTTGATTCATTGTTCAAGATAAGGAATTTATACATAATATTTTTGGCTTTTCTTTCAAATTTTTATTTGTGACACAGACATTGAAGAATACGGATCATAAACCATAAACCAACAGAAGGACATAAAATGTGGAAGAATACATCAAATATCAGCATAATTCCTAAAGTAATTGGTATCTAATAACTTTCGTGATGGAGTATAGTTTAAAACTTGTGCTTGGGGACCTCGATAACATTTTTTATACTTCTGTTTCAAGGCTATGGAAATTTAGGATGCTTGGAAGAACAGAGGATCGGCCTGTTGAAACTTACAGATGCTTTCAAGAACCCAAATGGTTCTTATTTGTCTTCGTGGGGCGGTAAAGAGGGTGATTGCTGCGGGTGGAGGAGGGTCAAGTGTGACAACACAACCAAGCAAGTGATTCGACTTTCTCTCTTTTGAAATCAAGAAGTTCTCTATCCCATATCGATTAGGATAGAGAATTAGACTTCTATTCCATTTTTATAAATAGAGGCTTAACCTATGTGATTTAACTCATCTCTTCACTTACTATTTCAATCTCTCTTGTAATCCTTAAATGTTTTATAATGCATTATGATTACACATAAGTCTTGTTTTTCTAACACTATCAACAATATAAAAGCATCCAAGAACTACGAATCTTAAGCCTCTCTCTCTCTCTCTCTCTCTCTCTCTCTCTCTCTCATATTTGTAGGATGCAAATTCATTATGATCTTTACCCTCTATAAATTAGGCAAGTCCTGTTAAGGAATTGAGTCATTTGTCTATTTTATACCTTGTAATGGTTCCTTAAAATGCGTGAAGAAAGAGTGAGAAGGCTTGATTGATTGGTCCAAAAGAGGGGCTCCAAAAATTTAGAAAAGAGTCTGCACTCAGGGTTCGCTATAGCAAGCTTTACTACAGAGCTGCAAACAAGGCAGAGAGTCAAAGGAGTTCACTATCAAATCCTATGAGTTCAAAATTACCTTACTATAGCAAGGTCTCAAGCTTGCTATACCATGCCCAACTTGCAACAACTGGACATTGAAATTTTATAGCAAGGTCCAAAATTTTTGAAGGGCTACTAACACATCATTTTAGTGGAGTTTTTATATAGAAATTTTTGTGAAAATAGAATGTTCCTTTTTTCATAATTAGCAATAGAGAATTTGACTTCCATATATCTATACAATATACAAGCTTTTATATATAACATATGAAAGAAATTTTGAAGCAAAGTTAAATATTTAAGGGAGCATCCATAAATTCTTATAAGGGGCAAATTGAAAGCTATTCTTAAAATTGTAGGTCAAAGTACAGTTTTTATTACAAGAGGGGTATTTATAAACCTTCAGAGGGGGCAAATTGAATTTTTGTTTAAAATTGTAAGCAAAAATAAAATTTCTCAAAATTTGAGGAGGGCACTTGCCCCATTTGGATCCTATGTCCCTCCGCCCCTCTTGGATAATGTAATGTCATATCTTTTACATTGTGACAAAAAAAACTTAGTGCACATGTTAATTTTAGGATGAGAGAAGGCTTAAATTGAGGGGGCCATATATTGATCTACGAATCGGAATACATACTACTGCTTAGTACAACCTTTTGCTACCTAGTATGTCTTAAGCAAAATCTATTTTTGTACTCAAAATCTCGTTAGAAAAGAAGAACATCATTCTAAATAGGTAGTCCTACGAATTGAATTACATATACAGAGTTTAAAAAATCATGGCGAGACAGAACTTCTGATTATAGTTACATCATGAAAAATATATTGGACTGAACACTACTTATCTCTTTGAGAAAAAATAGTCATGACAAACTCAACAATTACACATAAAATACAATATAAATACACTACTAAAGTAGCCAACTAAAATATTATAGTAATTAACTAAATGCCACTGAACTAGTTGAGTATCGACTTATCCAAAACTTGTTTTACAAACTAATAAGTTCATAGATAAATTACACTTTACATCTTTACACTTTACATCGAATCTCACTTCAAGATCTATACTTTCAATTATAACAATTAGACCCATGAACTTTTAATTCGTTCCAGTGTCACCTTCCTGTAAACTTTCATTTGTGCAATTGACTGTCAAAAGCCCTATGTGTCTCACATGACCTCTCTTTTAAGGGCAAAAATATATCTTCACACCATTTTGGCTTCCAAATGTTCTCATCCCTTACCAATCCATCTCAAAGTCTCTAAAAATCAAGTCATTTGCCAATCTCTCTCAAAATATCTAAAAATCAAGTCATTCTGTGTATAAAATGAAAGTAGGGTTACAAAGTACCCTCCAATCGTCTTACATGGGGAATGGTTGAGGACATTTGGAAGCCCAAATAGTGTGACAATATATTGGTGCCCTTAAAAGGAGGCCATATGAGACGTATAGAACTTTCGACAGTCAATTGCACAAATGATCGCTTACGAGAGAGAAATATTGCAATGAAATAAAAGTATAAAAGTCTAATTATTACAATTAAAAGTATAAATCTTAAGCTAAGATTCTGTGTAAAGTACTAGTGTGTAAAATGTAATTTATCCCAAGTTCATTTATGCACCGTGACAACTACGTGAAAGACCGACTACAATAATTGAAAGATAGACTAGTCAACTTGACAAGAAACCTATACCTAATATTTTTGACTTCTCTTGCAAAGTTTTATATGTGAGGAAGACCTCACACCCAACATATATATATACAAGTAGGAGCGGGTGCAAGTACAAGCGCGTAAGACTATTCTGTGTTGGAAGGATTGAGAATGAAAGCCTTATATTTATATATTTATACTTTTTAAAAAACATGCTATTAGTATTTATATTATATAATTTTTCTTTGCTTTAAATATGTGTTCTATATAATATGTGGGCCAAGTTTATACATATTTATATTTAGTTGACCAAGCTAAACAAAACAATGAACATGGCATAGTAATTGTTCCCCCACTTGATAGTGGTTATATTTTCATGATCCTTAAGAGTCACACCAATAGCATTTAGAATTTTGTTTGTAGCCTATGCCTTGGGAAAAGATACTGCGTGTTATGAATTTCCAGTGTAACGCATACATGGGCTCGTGTCTTGGAAAATGGATACGCGGCTCAACGTCAAGTGGCTGTGAAAACTTATACATGTCACCTCTAAATTGGTTGAAATTCAAATAAATCACAAATTCGCGAGCTAGTTAAAATGAGTTCGCTATCAAACTCACTATGAGTTCACTATTACCTCACTATAGCATGGTCTCAAGCTTGCTATAGCATGACCAATCTGCAACGATTGCACAGATTCACCGAAGCTTGCTATAATCAATTAAGTTGATTTTCCATTGTATCAGGAATTCAGACCTCAAAATGTGTGACAAACAGTCACTAATCAGTTGATGGCCAATTTTGGGTAATGTAAGAGACTTTCCAGTAGCTTTCACTCACTTGAAGAAAGTTTTTCCGAAGCACCCAAAAAAAAAAATGAAGGAAAGGTTTTTATTTCTATAAATACAAAGTCCAATCCATCTCATATGCACATTGGGAGTCAAGAACAATCAATTGACCTGAAGAAAGAGATTCTGCTGTGGGGTGAGTGTTTTGAAGCAAGCTCCTAAGGAATACTCCTTTGTTCCTCTACAAAGACTGAACCTTATTTGAAGATTGGATTTTCAATACGGTAGTGGATGTAGTCTTAGTGTTTGGTGGATTCTAGCAATACCATGGAGCATAGTACATAATCAAGCACTAAAGGACAAATCGTGGTAATTCGATTGTACTAAAAACACACCGTCACGCTGGGAAATCAACACCTAAAGGCTCGTAAAGGCGATAGGATTAGGTTTGTAAGTTATATTCTTGTTTTTGATTCTTTGCAGTATTTTAATTGGCTGGATTAGGTCTTCTGATATTTTTCTCAAAAGATTTTCACTAAAATTCTGTGTTAGTCTATAGACCCAGGCATTGTAAATTCATTTATATGCCGTGCCAAATGGAGTCTATTGGAAAGACTTTGAAAGACTTGCAATTTATGTGGGTCCAAAATTCTACGGAAGAAGACAGCACATTTTTTACCTTTTTCTACCGTTGAGTTTCTAATGAAGAAAGACTCATTGTAAATTCATTTATATGCCGTGCCAAAGGGAGTCTATTAGAAAGACTTTGAAAGACTTGCAATTTATGTGGGTCTAAAGTTCTACGGAAGAAGACGGCACATTTTTTTACCTTTTTCTACTGTTGATTTTCTAATGAAGAAAGACTCACTGTAAATTCATTTAGATGCCGTGCCAAAGGGAGTCCATTGGAAAGACTTTGAAAGACTTGCAATTCATGTGGGTTTGAAGTTCTACGGAAGAAGACATAGCACATTTTTTACCTTTCTCTACCATTGATTTTCTAATGAAGAAAAAGACCCATTGTAAATTCATTTACATGCCGTGCTAAAGGGAGTATATTGAAAAGACTTTGAAAGACTTGCAATTTATGTGGGTTTAAAGTTCTATGGAGGAAGACATAGGACATTTTTTACCTTTTTCTACCGTTGATTTTCTAATGAAGAAAGACCGATTGTAAATTCATTTATATGCCGTGCCAAAGGGAGTCTATTGGAAAGACTTTGGAAGACTTGCAATTTATGTGGGTTTAAAGTTCTACGGAAGAAGACATAGCACATTTTTGACCTTTTTTTACAGTTGATTTTCTAATAAAAAAAGACCCACGGAGATAGTGATGACAATTTGACTAGAGAAACTCGAATCCCACGTTACTCAGTAATATAAGTTTGGAGCATAGATAAACTGGTTAGAAGCGGAATTCGAGTTTGGAGCATAGTATATTAGTGTTGAAGAATACATCAGGTATCAGCACAATGGCTAAAGTAGTGGGTATCTAATAACTTTCCATGATCGAGTGTAGTTTAGACTTAGGCTTGCGGACTTTGATAACATTATTTCTACTTGTGTGTCAAAGCGATGGAAGTTTAGGATGCTTGGAGAATGACCAAATACCTATTAAAACATATCTAGAAATTTTGGAAGGTTCTTCTGAAATTTAATCAGGGGTTAGGTTAATACTTACTATGGAAGACAACAAGAGTTGCTTTGACCGTCACGTTGACATAGATCGTCCGCGCATTTGAATTCTGTGCCTCGTCCTTGCACATTACTAATTTGTCTGCTGTTTCTCTCCATTAACAGAGACTAACACAGATATTATATAATTTTGCAATTCTCTGCTTTCATAGATTAATCCTGTGTTTGAAACTTGATTTATCAAAAGAAAAGAAAAGTCAAAGAAATACATGAGAAAAAAGCGAACAAAACAAAAAAGATATTGGTTAATAGCTAATAATACAGGATTAGAATTCTTGAGCCTCATGAATAATTCCTTGAGGGGTCCTTTTGAGTTGCATCTCAATTCAAAAATTCTGACGTGTTTTGGCTCGACGTCTCTAATCAATCAAATTGGGGGCGAGCTTCCATCTTAGGTAGGTTCTGTCTTTCCAAATTTGCTTTTTTTATAACATGTCAAAAAATGCACTGCAAGGTAGCATTCCTCCCTCAGTGGGTGGCACGAGAAAGTTATCCTCATTAGACCAGTCCAGAAACAATTTCTCCGGACAACTACCCGAGCATTTTGGTCATGGGTTGCATCTCAGTGAGATTTCTGAAGCTATCAAATAACAACTAGCGTGGCTGGACAATCGAGCTGCAATTCTTGTTCTTGGACAACAACCACTTCACAGGACTTCTGAATAGCTCCTACCTACTATTGTTCGAAATGAGGAATAACTCAATCTCAGGTGAAATTCCCTGTTGGATCAGCTCGCTTTTTGATTTGAGGATTCTTCTCTCAGTGCACATGTTAATTTTAGGATGAGAGAACGCTAAAACTGATGCTGCCATGTATTGATCTACGAATCGGAGTACATACTATTGCTTAATACAACTTTTTGCTAACTAGCATGTCCTAAACAAACTTTATTTTTGTATTAAAAATCTCGTTAGAAAAGAAGAACATCGTTCTAAATAGGTAGTCCTACGAATTGAATTACATATACGAGTTTAAAAAATCATGGCGAAGCAGAACTTATGATTATATTTACATCATGAGAAATATATTAGACTGAACGCTTGTCTCTCTGAAAAAAAATAGTCACGACAAACTCAACTATCACACTTAAAACACAATATAAATCAACTACTAAAGTAGCCTACTGAAATATTATAGTAACTAACTACATGCCACTGAACTGAATGAGTATCGACTTATTCAAAACTTGTTTTATAAACGAACAAGTTCATGGGTAAATTACACTTTGCACCCTGCACTTCAAATCAAATTTCACTTCAAAACCTATACTTTCAATTGTAAAAATTAAGTTCATGTACTTTTAATTCATTGTAATGTCATCCTTTCATAAACTTCTGTCTGTCTGTACAATTGAATGTCAAAAACCCTATGATTCTCACATGACCTCTCTTGAAGGGTAAAAATATATCTTCACATCATTTTGACTTCCAAATATCTTCATCTCTCACCAATCTCTATCAAAGTCGTAAAAAAAAAATCAAGTCATTCACCAATCTCTTTCGAAGTCTTTAAAAATCAAGTCATTCTGTGTACAAAATGAAAGTAGGATTACAAAATAACCTCCAATCATCTCACGTGAGGAATAGTTGAGAATATTTGGAAGCCAAAATAATGTGACAATATATTGTTACCCTTAAAAAGAGGCCATGTGAGATGCATAAAGTTTTTGACAATCAATTGCATAAACAAAAAGTAACATTGCAATGAATTAAAATTACAAAAATTTAATTATTATAATTGAAAGTGTAAGTACTAAACTAAAATTTGACGTAAAGCACACAATACAAAGTGTAATTTATCCTAAGTTCATTTATGTGCCGTGAAAACTACGTGAAAGACCGACTAGAATAATTGAAAGACAGACTAGTCAACTTGACAGGGAACCTATAACTAATATTTTTGACTTCTTTTGCAAAGTTTAATATGTGAGGTAGACCACATACCCAACAAAATTATATATATATATATATATATATATGTATAAGCGTTGAAGAATGCATCAAACATCAGCACAATGGCTAAAGTTGGTATCTAACTTCCGTCATGGAGCTGTATAGTTTAAGGTACTTGTGCCCGGTGACTTTGGAAGCAGAGGATTGGGCTCTTGAGACTTAAAGATGCCTTCAACAACCAAAATGGTTCTTATTTATCCTCATTGCTGCAAGTGGAGCAGTGTCAACTGTGACAATACCGCAAAACGAGTGATCCAACTTTATCTCAACTATAGAACGTTCGAGTCGATGCGGAGTTATTGGTCCCTGAATGCTTCATTATTTCTTCCCTTCCAAGAACTGCAAATTTTAAGCTTAGCTGAGAACTGGTTGGAAGGTCTCTCTCTCTCTCTGTCTCTCTCTCTCTAATGACTTATCCATTACGCTTGTACTATATATTTATGTTATTGCCATACACTGAATTAGAAGAGAGGTTGGGTGATTTATCCATTACGCTTTTACTATATATTCATGTTATTGCCATGCACTGAATTAGAAGAGAGGTTGGGTGTAATTTTGAGCTATTCTCTATGAAAAAGCTAGCCGATATATTCGGCTACATGCCATGGTTATGGGCAGTGTCAGCTGAAGGGTAAAGAAAATAAAATATTTGTTTTAGGCTCCCAAATTTTGAAAGCCCCAAATTGTTTAAAATTATGTATACCTAGAGTTAAAGCCCCATATAATTTTAATATATTTTTAAAAATGGTCACAATTTAAATAAGAAAAAAGGACAAAACGTCTCAGTTTGAATGAGAAAAAAGGCTAAGAAAATCCCCAATCTAAACAAGAAAAAAAATGTTCACAAGAGAAAAAGAAAAAGACCTCAATCTAAATAAGAAAAAAGGCTCACAAGAAACACAAAAAAGAAAGTTCTCAGTCTACATTAGAAAAAAGACCCATAAGAAAAGAAAAAAAAAAGCCCTAGCCCAAATGAAGGAAAAAAAACCTATAGTGATAGAAAAAAAAAAAAAAAAAAAAAAGACCAGATCAATTACACTAGTTATCTTGAAAAACAAAAATAATTTCAAAAAAATATAATTACCTACGCTTTTATCAATACAAGGTCAAAATGCTAACCTATGCAACTCTCTATACTGCATATAAAAAGATTAGGTTCTTTTCTAAATGCATGTATATATTATTTATAGAATATTATTGACAATATTTGTAAGAGTAGCTTTTATAGAAAGTAGTTTCAAAAAAGTTTTTCAAAATTGAAAATAACAAAATCCTACCTAAGATCAACTATGTCACAAAAAAAGACTAAATAGATTAAATATATATACATTCAATTGAAAAGAATTTGTTAGCTAAACTTGAATATAAAAATTTGATTAATAATTTTGCATCTCAAAAAGTGAGAAAATTAAATTTTAAATGAAAATTTTATGATAATTGTAGATGGTATTTTTCGTAAGTCTCGACCCGCACCGAGAACCTCCAAGATGAACACTCATGAGCCTACAAGAACGATGAATGCGTCGACTATTTTTGGCCCAAAGGTACTCTAAATATTAAGTTAGACAAGTTTTATCTCAATGAATCCAAAGATAGAAATATATTCTAGCTCTCATAATCTATACTTTGTTCTCCTATGCTTTGCCTTATTTATAACCTTCGGAGGTCCTACTCCTTCTAAAAGTTGCTTCTTTCAGCCCATTCCCTTTAGGAATTAGCTTCTTCTGAGGCAGTTGTAAGATTATGAAAATTTTTTAGAATTCTTTTCTTATTTGGATTGGAGTTCTTTGATCCCTTGGGCCTTTCTTAGCTTTCAAGCTAAGTCTATTTGGTATCAAATTTATACATGCTAAGTCAACCCAAGTGCAACAACTAGCCTGCTTTATGTTAGATCTGACATGTCTTCATACAAGTTGGCTCATTATTTTTAGTGAGCCTACTTGGTCTCGTCCTTTGATTATGTGCTTTTTAACTCACAATAATATTAAAAATGTAAAAGACCTCAAAATTATTTTAATAAAAGTCTTATTAAAAGTTATCGCTTTAAACCTTATGGTACCATGAGCCGGCTCCAGTTATGGGCCAAAGTTTGATCCCAAAACATGTAATTTGGGTTTTATCGATGGACTAATATGCGACTGTGGTGATTCAGCAGACACAAAGAGGACGCGCATACAAGGTTGCGGATTTGACACTTACGGCGCGAGAAATTTCCGCTAGGGCTAGGTTGTAAATTGTCAACTTTTATCATGTTCTTGATAATACATTGATTGGCTGCTTCAAGATTCCATCGTTTTTCTCGATTGAGTTTTTTACGAAAAAAAAATCATGTGCGTTGTATGCGTTGATTACTTTTTTCAAGTTTCAAAAGTAGTACAAAGTAACAGCACTCCAAACGCCAATTGTTAATGAACCTCCAAACCCCAAAGCAAATGGTGAAATAAAAATCAGAGGTACCACCGAGTGGATGTTGCGTAATTCACTCAATGTTTTTTTGGGTTTGAGACTTTATAATTATTCGGTGAAGTTAAATTTTCTTTTCAACACTCAGAGCATACGGTGAGATTTAAGTTTCAACTCGGATGTAAGTACAGTGAGTCTCTCATAGATGACTGTGAGGTGTTGAAAGACAATATTTTTTTATGGATGTATAGGTAATCTATCTGCATATCTATTTTTTGTAAAAAAAAAAAAAAAAAATTAGCAGTAAGTCCACAAGTCTAATCAAGTCCACATAATTTATTTTATTTTATTTTTTGTTAAAAAAAAAAGACCGGATTTCCTAATCCTTGTCTCATATTTATTACTCAATAAATTACTAAACCAAAAACAATTAGTCACACTCTAAGATGATGCAGACGAACAAGCCTTGGACTACATGGAACATTTGAATTTATCCAAGAGCAAATTAGACATCTAATGGAAGTATATGAGAATTGCGTAGAACTTGACAAGTTGATAAAAAACGTAATTTTAGGAATAACACATCACGAGCTTGTCGCGATGATGAACGTTGGAATTTTGAAAAATTTCATCGTTAATTAGGACCTCAAATAAAGGATTTTGCTTTTTTGAAAAGATTTAATCATCCAATATCTTGGCCCATATGAACCTGTTTTGATTTTTATGTGATGTTTCTTTAGAAGTTTAGGTTTCAAATTTGGGCTTAACTCAATTTTTTCATTTTTGGTAATTTTTTGCATTTTTCTTAATTTCTGTTATTTTTGAATTACATTAGGGTTAGGATTTGTTTTCTATATAAATATTATGCAAGGGCTTATCAGCTTTTTTGATAAATAAAGAATAGCTATTTCAAATAATTTGTTTCTCTTATGTTCTTGTGTTTTATTTGGATTAAAAATTCACTTATTCATGCTTATTCATGCGCCAACATAATAATTATATTAAATGGCCAATGAATTTTTATTCAAATCTATAGAACTAAGAATTAGGATTGCTCATTTTTATTTTAATAGGTAGAAAAGGAACCCCCCAAAAAAAAAAAAACTAAGCGAAAAGGCCTCTAAGCTGAGCAATTATATCAAATGGTCAATGGATTATAGTTGATGAAGATTTTCCTTGGTGCAAAATAATGATATCAATTAAATTTTTATATGGTTTTCAAATTTTACAATACTGCCAATTTGTGCATTAGAATACCATATGAGAAAATTTTATGGCACCTTCCCACCTAGAGGCTTGAGCTGAGTACATATATCACATTACACGGTTATGCATCTAATCTTCTTCTTCTTATTCTTCTTACTTTTCTTCTAATTGAACACCATAAACAATGTTAAGAGCAAAATTTAATATTACATTACCCTATTTTGCTTTATTGTAGGTTTCCAAGAAATACTTAGATTGAACAAGTTACAAGTTTTGGATTTAAGTTATAACAGGTTCACAAAAGTCCCCTCCTTCGATGCAATGCCTAACCTTAGGTTTTTGGATCTCTCAGTAAATGGATTGAGAAACTCAAGTCGTTTCCAAGGTACATTTTGGCCTTACACTTGTATTTTAGAGTATATAATTGCCAAGACTTGAACTTTTTGTCCTATATATTAGATAGATTTAACTACTTTGAGTAAGTTGAAGGCGTTGGATATAGGATATAATTGGATCACTGGTGAGATTCCCCCCTCCATTACAGCTCTGACCTCTCTTGAGGCCTTGTCTTTATGGGGCAATGAATTTAATGGCTACTCACAAATTGAAGGTAAATTCAAAGAGATGTGTAATTGATGCCTAATGTTTAAAAGCAAAAGTTTGTCCTTGTATAACGTACCTATTGGTAGTTTTAATAACTCGGGAACTAAAATCGCATAACCTGCTTCACTGTCCATTTTTCCAGGCTTATGCAAATTGAAGAACCTTCAAGAGTTGGATCTTCGTTTTTGTGGACTAGTAGGAAAGCTTCCTCCATGTCTCTGCAATTTGACATCCCTCCGTACGCTTGATCTTTTGGGAAACAATTTGAGAGGAAACATTCCTTTAACCCTCTTCTCTAATCTCAAGTTGCTCGAGTACATTTCCCTTTTTGAAAATGGTTTTGAAGGCACCTTCTCATTGAGTTCAATTACTAACAACTCCAAACTTCAGGTCCTTGACCTTGGTAACAATCATTTAAAGGTGGTGCACACAGAGAAACCACCTTGGTTCCTTCCAATTCAATTGAAAGTCTTCCGTTTACCCAATTATGCACTCAATGCGCCCTTCTTTCTCTACAATCAACATGACTTGAAAGTGCTTGACCTTGGCCACAACAAGATGATAGGAAAGTTCCCAAGCTGGTTGTTAGCAAATAATTCAAAACTAGAGTACCTAAGTCTTACAAATAACTCCTTCACTAGCTCACTTGATCTACATCCTTATTCATATAATATCCATTTGTTTTGGTTCGATGTCTCCACCAATTCGATGTTTGGACAGCTTCCATATTACATTGGTTCCATGCTTCCGAATTTGGAGTTATTCAACGTTTCCAAAAATGCATTGCAAGGTAAAATTCCTCCCTCAGTGGGTGATATGAGAAAGTTAGATACTTTGGACTTGTCCTATAATGATTTATTTGGACAAGTACCAAAGAACTTGGCTATGGGTTGCAAATCGTTGTGAAATTTAAGGCTATCATACAATAATTTGAATGGCCAAATACTTCCTACCAATTCAAACCTGACATGGTTATCTTTTTTATATTTGGACAACAATAACTTCACAGGGGAGCTCTCAGTTGGACTTTTAAACAGTTTCGAATTAACATTGCTAGATGTTAGAAATAATAATGTCTGGGAACATTCCCACTTGGATCGGTAACTTCCCCCATTTGACTTCACTTGTATTGTCCAAAAATTCATTGGAAGGTCCTCTACCAACGGGCTTGTGTAAATTGAACAATCTCCGCTTTGTCGACCTTTCCCAGAACAATATTGGTCCAACCATACCACCTTGCGCCAATCTGTCCTCTCTGAAGTACTTGCATTTGTACAGAAATAATTTTAGGGGAATCTTACCACATGTTCTATCTAAAGCTTCTGCCTTAGTAACATTGGATGTAAGGGACAATCGATTCTCAGGCAGAATCCCTAGTTGGATCGTTTCATTGTCATATTTGAGGATTCTTCTCTTGAAAGGCAATAATCTTGATGGTTCCATTCCTTTACACTTGTGTCAGCTCAGAAACATTAACATATTAGGTCTTTCTCAAAATCATTTTTCTAGATTGATCCTGTCTTGCTTGAATGGCCTAACTTTTGGTCGGGGAAGAGCATTGGCTGGCACATTCCCAGCCCAACTAGCAGAACACATGATAGGAGGAGCTAGAGTCGAATTAACATATGAAACTCAGCTTGATGTGGGATTCGGCATAGATAAATAATATATTGCGTCAAATGAGAAAGAGGAAGTGGGGTTCATAACAAAGAAAAGGTCCAAGACCTACATCGGAAATGTTTTATACTTCATGTCTGGTATGGATCTTTCCTACAACAACTTGACAGGTCCAATTCCTTCTGAAATTGGTGAGATAAATGCTATTCAAGCATTAAACCTCTCATACAACCAATTGACCGGATCAATCCCAGGGACATTTTCTAACCTGAAGGCGATAGAAAGCTTGGACCTTTCCCACAATAATTTGAGCGGTCACATTCCCTCAGAATCGGTAGAGCTAAACTTCTTGATAGTCTTCAAAGTGGGTTACAACAACTTATCTGGTAGGACACCAGAGAGGAAAGATCAATTCGCAACATTTGACCGAAGTAGCTATGAAGATAACCCCTTTTCTCTGTGGAGAGCCACTAGAGAGAAGTTGCAGCAACTTTGAAGAACAAGCTTCGCCACCACCTTCAGAACCTGGTGAAGATGACCAATTCAAAGTTATGTTTTGTTGGAGTTTTGGAGCATCATATGTTGTGGCATTTTTGGGTGTAGTAGCCTTTCTCCACTTCAACATGTACTACCAAAGTTTGTTGGTCAGATTTATCATGGAAGGCTCCAGTTTGCTACATTTGAAGTTTTAAACAAAGCAGTTATGAGGGTAACTCACTTCTTTGCTGACCTCTGCCAGATCGAAGTTGCACCACCACTACCAGAGTTCTTCCATCCACACCACTACCCTCAGGTCCTGGAGAAAATGATTCATTCGAAGTTGTTTTCTTATGGAGCTTTGGATCATCATCATATTTTGTGGCATTCTTGGAATCCAAAGCTTTTCTGTACTTCAATTCCTACCGAAACTTGCTTTATGGTTATGTTACTGTATGTTTTCCATCTTCTATTTTATTTGTGGATCAGTTGTATTCCATAGGTTGTATGAATGAGTTTAATCTTGTGTTTGGAACCTAGATTTATCAAAGAAAAAGAAAAATATAAGAAAAAAAAGAACAAAATTTTCTTTGCTTTTGTTCACTTTTTTCTCATCTTTTCCTCTTCCTTTTCTTCTCCATCACCAAATCATTGAACCAAACACAGCATAAAGTTCGTAGCAATTAATTTGTTAGACAAAAAACAATGACATTACATATATTTGATGTTTTATGTGCATATTAAAACAACCAGAGTGTTCAATACCAAATATGAATTTAATGGAGGAAAACACAACTAGGAGTACATTTCATTTTTATAGTATGCCAACCGAAGGGTATACATGGGTAGGGTTGGTTCGGGTCTGTGTTAAACTCATAACTGAACAGATCATGATCGGTTCTAGATTTTTAAACCTAGGACCGAACCGACCACTCCATTGAACCAACCAAAACGAACCAAGTTGGTTCGGGTTGAATCGGTTCGGTTCTACTCAAATCGGTTCCCTATTTTGTATTAAAATTTTTAATTTATTCCATTAAAATTATACTCGATTTGTATCTTCAATTTTCCAAAAATTTTAAAAACATAACATACAAAACGAATTAATAATATTTAAGCACAATAAATAATATTTTAGAAACATACATATAATATGTAAGTATAATTTTGTAGCATAAAAGATTGGGTCTTAGGTTGGGTTTAGGTCGGTTTGGGCTGGCTTGGCTTGGGTCTCAAATGGTGCTTAAATAAGAACTGAACCGAATTTATCAGTTTGCCAATAGTTGGACTTAGAACCAAACCGAACCCCTTACAAACCCAAATCTATTGGTCCAAAAGGCAACCCAAGAGTGGGGGTGAATTGGGTTTTTCGAAGATTAATAATAATTAAAATTAATCTAAACAATGTAACAGTGATCAATCTATTTGTAATGCAATGTAATCAGTAAAAGAAAAAAAACAGAGTAATAGAAAGAATACACAGATTTACCAAGGTTCAACCACAATCCGTGGTCTACGTCCTCGCCCCAAGATCCCCTTGAAGTCTTCCTCCACTATGTAATCTCCAATTACAAATGGGTGCTGATTAACCAAGTGCTCAGCTCACTATACACAAGAACTTCTACCCGAGTTCTTCAGCCACCAAGTGGTTTTGTCTAAGCTCCACTCAAACTTACAAGAGTTTTTCTTCCACAAGAAAACTCTCAAACTCTCACTTACAAGTGTATAAAGATATACAAGTAATTGACAAACTCTCTAACAATAGTAGATTATACAATCAAAGCTCACAAAGTGAAGACAATAGGAATGTTCAGGAATTTCGGTTGATCAATCAGTGGATTCTTGTTTCTTGTCTCTCTTCTTGTTATAAATGCAGCTGGAAGCGTGTATATAAACCCATGTATTGATTTCATCCGTTGGAGGTTGTTGGGCTTCATTTAATGCACGTCTAGTCTGTTATAACATTAAAAAAACTAGCCGTTATATCCCAAGGGTCGACCCCAGGCTTGTAGAGTCGACACTTTTGGTTCTGCATTTACTAGATGTTATCCACTGTCTCCATGAGTCCGCTTTTCATATCAATGAGTCGGCTCCTTGTTCATTCTGTTTTCATGTCATTTTGTTTCTGTAGTCATGAGGCGACTCTTCAATTTCATGAATCCGCTCTTTGTACAGAAAACTAAATTCAGGTTTCATAAGTCGATTCTTTATATCAAAGAGTCGGCTCTTTGCTCATTTGATCTTCAAGTTTTTCTGCTTCTGTCTTCATGAGGCAACTCCTCATTTCCATGAATCGGCTCTTTGCACATTTTGTTTTCAAGCTTTTTGCATCTGTCTTCACGAGGCGACTACTTATTTTTATGAGTCCGCTCAATGCCCAGAAATCTGCTTTCTGACTTACAATGATCCAGTTCATCTAGCAATAGTATAAGATCTTCAAGAAGTCTTCTCTTTAGGGTATGATAATCAATCAAAATTCTTTAACTCATTAGAGATAACTTCTATTCAATTTGGATTGAATCATTCATTTGGTATTCATCTTTTCTTGACTTTCAAACAGTCAGCTCTTCATTCAATCAACTTTGATCTTCTTCTTCTTTGTTTGCCAAGCTGCCTCTTTCATTATAGAACATTCTCTTTCAATGTCAAGCTTTCTCTGTTATATAGAGCTTCACAATATTTCATTACCGATTTCTTCTCTTTGCTAGCAGTTCTTTTTTCTTCTTTAAAATCACTTCAATGAGACTTTTGTGAGCTTGATGAAATCTCTTCATACACATTGTCTTCGTTAATTCTTTATATCTCAGAAGAATTCTTCACTTGGATTTCATGTAGAGATTAGGCAAGCAAGATGAATCTCTTTCTTAAGCAGCTTCCAATCACATTATCTTGAACCTGACCTTTTGCACATTTGATAAAGTCTTCTCTTGAGCATTTTCAATATCTTCATAATCAAATTATCCTCAACTGACTTTTGCACATTTTGATGAAATCTTCTATCATTCTGAGTGCAATATAACTTTATTAAGTCTATGCATGCTTTATGAAAGCCTTAATTGAACACCTTCAATCTCTTCGAATGCAAATCATTTGTTTGAAGTAGAAATAAGCGTCAATGCTCTGTTTTGTTCATTGCATAGCTCTTGCAATTCATTGCTTGATTTTGAACTTGTTGTACATTTACTTTGACAAGTATTAGACTTAAGATTGAACTTTAAGTCTAAATTATAAACTTTATTAATCTGCACACTAAGTAAATGCATTAGTAAAACAACACAAAGTTTAGTTATCATCAAAATCAACATGGGAATCAATCTTGAGTCAACAAAATCAAACCGACCCAAAGAGACTAGGTTGGTTCGGTTCTCAGTTCTTTTGTGCACCCCTATGCCAACCTATTTAACCCCAATTATTTTCTTTTTATCCAAATTAATTTCAAATTACTCCCATATGCAATATAGTCAAGCAGCTAATGTGTATTCTTCCACTGAATGTTGATATAGTGAATGTTTACCAATTCAACCTTGCCCAATCTTTTTAATTGTTGTGCATTATTTGGGTCTCTGTATTTTTATTCATGTTCTCAAACTTATATATACCAAAATATTTTTATCATTGGACGTAAGCATGGACTTACTCTTAAGATTTTTCCTCTTCTGATGAATGAGTTCTTCAAGTAGAGCATCTATAATTGACCATATGTGATCTGTATTTTACTATTCTATATGAAATGCTATTTTTTTAGAATTTTTGTGTAAAATCTCGCAATAGAATGATGTGGTCATAGCAATGGTAAAGGCTATCTTGGTAGATTCTTTTGTTCTAAAATGACAGGTTTACAACTCTATCACATTATTCAGTTCATTTTATATATATATATATGTATATCGTCACCCATTCTATATTCCCTTAACTGGGAGAGATATGTTATTCCCTGTTCAGTTTTGGTAATATTTTTTGAGCCACGACAATTAGGAATATAAAATTTATAGCAAGGAAGGTCAATTGTCTATGCTGTGGATTTCATATATAGCATCAAGGTCAACAAAATTTTCAAGTTCTCTCAAGGGTCTTGGGCTTTTTATTTCAGAAACTGGATCCAATAATTTTTAAGGCTTTCTTCTTTCCTTTTTTTTTTTTTTTTTTTGCTCAAGTAACACAAGAAATATCAACAATATATATCTATATCTACTACTATCTAAGGGGAGGGGGAATGGGGTTGGGGTTTAAGCCTTAGCAATAGGAGCAAATGAGAAGGACGAGACTTGAACCCGTGACATGAGTAGAGGCAAATAAGGCTTCTAAGGTTTAAACAGGTCTGAACAGCCTATTATTGTATCATAGAAAGTTGAAATAGGCATCTTGGGCCGAATAGGGAATTTCGAAGTCATTTCAAGTCTTGGACTACTAGGGAATAAACCCAAAAATATGGGCCTAAAAAGCTGAATGGGCCTTGGGCCACATAACCTGAATGTTTGTGAATAAGCTAATTGCTGAGTGGGTTAGGTAATTTGGAATGGGTGTATGCATGCGCGACTCGTTTAGATGGTGCGATAGACAAAATAAGAAACTCCATTCACTATCTCAAAATAAGAAACTCTATTGGTGTACGAATTTTATGGTTTCTATTGGTGCAAATCCAATCACCTCAATACAAGCGGATCTCGTTGGTAAGTAAAGTGGATTGCTTAAATAGCCGAATACCAAAGCCATTAATTTTGACGGTTAAACTCTTGATTAATGTAATGAGTACCATTTTAGGACCGACTGACCGAGGGCTCTTCAATTCGCCCACCATGTCCCTTGAGATCCAATTACCACGTGTAATTTTATTCTCAATGTCAATTGTTGAAAATAACTAATTTCGAAGTAAGCTAAGCAATTTAAAGGAAGGTTGCCGGAATTCCTGCTAGAGGCGGTTGAATAATTCATTGATTCGAACGTGTCGTAATACGAAACCACGTGTTTATAATATCTCTGACATCTGATATCAATAATATCATAGATTTTTTGTTACCATTTTGTATCAGCTCATTTTAAAAAAAAAATTGACTCAAAAGATAATCATAGATAGGAATAACTTTTCATGTTTTATACCCAAAACAAATCCAATAATTATACTATTAGAAAAATGTTATGCGTAATTCATTTTTTCAATTCTTTTTCTCACCTTTTAAACATAAGTAAATGAGTCACACACGAATTTATTAAAATGGGTCATATAGCCTTGCATCCAGGAGTAAGAAAAGGGATTGAGAAATAAGACTGTATATAGTATTATTCATACTATTAATATAAATAAAAAAATGACAAATTACAATAATGGTCTTTACAGTTTCACCTTGAAATACGTAGACAACTTACATAAGTGCGGTCATAACCCTTATTTCAAGTCAAATACCATTTTCAAAACTCTTTCTCAAATCAAACTATCTTTCCAGAATCAAGTTTCAAAAATCACCAATATTTCAAAAATCAAATTTCAAACTCTCTCAAAATCCTTTCCAAAAAATGTGCATCATTCATCCAAAAAATGATAACCAAACCCCCTTTTCAAAAATTTTAAAGTGGATAACAAGTGCACATTTAGTAACCGGTGATTCATGTGAGTGAATTAAGAATGATTAGACATGTAGGTACCCAAAAAATAAGATAAGATGATGATTTTCAGATATCTTTCCTGCACATAACCAACTCTCGGACCACATATTTCTATTTCGAAAACCAAAACCGGTGTATGTTTCAAAAAGAGCTTTAAAACTTTTAAAAGATTGCTAAAAACCTGTTTTTCAAAAGCCTTTTTAAGAAAGCCATTTTCAAAGTATTTTTGAAAAACTTAACTTTAGTCTTCCGATTACACTTAAATTTTACGTGACTTAACACAAATTTAACTATGTTAGGTAGCGACTCTAAATTTTTCTAAAAAGTCCTTATTCAATTCAAGTTTTCAAGTTCAAACCTCATCAAACTTATCCTTCTAGGAGGATAAATTCTAACAAAAAGAGTACTGTACTTTTACTTGAGCCAATAGTGCTCGCCAAAAAATCAGAGCGCAACATTTCCAAATGGTCCCCTTTGTGGCAACAGCATATGCATATCTATTTTGATTCACGTGAAATTGTAAACAGTGTCATCGTACAACGCAGAATAAAAATAAACATGCAATAATAGTATAAAAAAAAAAATTAATGAAGCCTATAAACGGCTTGTTATGAAGATACAATTTCAAAGTGTTACAGAAACTTTTCAAGGAAGCTGAGAGAAAGCCTTTCCAGACCGTTATAAGAGTTGTTGCACTTTATCGTTATACATTTACACAATAAGAGCACAGTAAAGACAGAACATGCTTAAATAGTGAGTCTAGCCTACATAAGGAGGTTGAAATGGATGAGTAGCAACACAAGATTTAATAAAGGTCATGAATTGGTATATTCATGGTAAGTTATAAGTAGCAACAAAAAAGAAAACATAAGGGAAAGCCAGTTATGTTCGTTATCTCATGTGCGACAAATTCAGTAGAACAAAAAAAAAAAGGAATGCATTGGCAAAGGAATAAGAAAAGAACACAGCTACTTAAAATCATAGACAATGTAGTCAGTGCTCCCGTTCGATTCAAATGGCATTATCTTAAAGGATAATGAAACAGTGGATATCTTTCTCTACTAATTTGGGATAAAGTAAGCCACGGAAATGCTTAATTTTACCCCCCCAAAAAAACAAAGATCATGATCAGGAGAAGCAAATAATTTTATTAGAGTTGATGTCTACTAATGAAATCACAGAAAAACATACCAAGTAACGACGACCACTTTCAAGTTCAAGCAATTATCTGCTGCTTGACTGAAGAAGTCCTAGACCTGCTTTAGGAAAGGACAGTTTTAGGAAATCCAAATTGCTTACCATTTTGGAAAAATAATTGGCAAGAAAAAAGGTGCCAATCCATTTAGACATTACTTAGCATTTAACTGCTATATACACTCGGTATTTGGACAACTCTTACTTTCATGACTCAATGTTGCCTGTCAAAAGCGCAGAGATCCCCCAAAGTAGCAGATCAAATGAATAAAAGCTAACAATATACATTTCCATTTGCTGATTATTTCCAAGGTCCCAATGAAAAATGGCCAAACAGAGATTACCAGTTCTGCAGTTAATTTAATTGTAAATTTAATTGAAAATACTTTGAAGCTCAGGAGAAAAATGAAAAGATATATATGTTTTTCCTTAATCCAAAGTGTTACAATACAAAAGTTGGGGAATTATTTGCTCAGGATTTCTTGGCAACCAGAGAAAGCCAGAGATGAAGGGAAACCCCAAAGGAAGGAAATATTTATCAAAGTACAATAAAAAAAAATTAGAAAATTTGTCAAACACACAAACAAAATATTTAACAAACACTAAAAGGAATCTTAACAACAAAAACTTAAAATGTTGTAGTACATGTAAATATATACCTAGTTTAAAGCATGCAGCCATATATAAATATCTTGCAAAATATCTTCTTTAGTGAGACGAAGAATATCAATTAGGCCGTCGAACCAAATCAAACAGCCACTGTCACCTCAACAGACATCTAAAATAGCATAAGCTTTACAAGAACAATTCTTCAACCACTCTGCCTTGCATTCTTTTAAGGTTCATTCTTTTGTCCAGACAAAACCCTAACAAGTTCATCATTTCTTTTTTGATTTCCATTGCATTGAATTTAAACATGTCACAACGTGTTTTGATGCTTCCTCAATCAAATATCTTATAAAATTCAACATCCAGTAACTTAGGCTGGAGTCCAAAGTTGACAGTTCAAAAAAGAGAAAAAAAGTTAGCAAAGAAATAAGTAACGAAAATATTTCCTTGACTAAATTCATTTACTCTGCTCAGCATATCAATTTTCACCTAGAAAATTGCAGGTAGCATTTCTTTTTTGGCATACTACCCAATCATGCTAATTCATATTTTTAATGTGAAATTGTCTTGTCAGAGTTTTGTATAATTTCCTGGGGCATAAGAAAGCAAACAGTCCACAAATTGAAATATCAATGAAGATTAAATAGTCAAAACACTTTTTGTAAGTGCATAGGAATCATCTTCTGCTAACAACCATATATTATCATCTGCTGATAACCATATATTTTCATCCGAACTAATTGAGAATGGCACAAAATAATCCCCACTACAACCTCTTAATTAAGGCAAAAGGGTTTATAGCCAACTTAGGCTTAATTTATCATAGACAGCCATAAACTAAAAACATGAACCTGTTATTTAGCAGGAAGAACATAATGCGAGTTGTAAGCACGCCATGTGAAAGATGCCGGCATAAAGAAGGTAATGATTCTGGTAGTAGGATATTCTTCACTATATTCGTTAGTCATTTTGGACCCAACTGCTTGCATCATAAAGATAAGATGAATTTCATGAGAGATCAAATTCAAGACGACATTATGGACCTAACACATATTGCATAATGTGAAGAAAAAAAGAAAAGAAAAAAGAGAATCCACTGAATGCAACATTTGATCAAACAATTCGCAAGCATCCTTTTTCTTTTTTTTTTCATATAGTCAAAACTATTAGGAAGCAGATAAACAATTTGATGCTAATTGGAGTTTTAACGTCCAGAAATCATATGCCAAACAATTATTTTTACGCACATTGTGGAAGAAAATACCATTTCATGTTAGAGTACAATAGACAGATGTATAAATTTAGAACTCAATGTATGTGAATCTATGAATGCGGAAGCGTACCTATTTGAGCCGCCATACTATTAAATGACGACTCTTAATGGGTTACAGAGTGGACAGAGGACCTAGCCTATTTATATAAGCTATCTATGGGGCCCTCTCATAACAGGCTTTCATAGACTTCACAAAAGGCCCACACTGCCATCCAACCACACCAATATCATATAATGTGCACATAGGCACAAACCAATAGATCACAACACAAAAGGGCCATTAGAGATAATTTAAAATTTCAAATTATATGGATTTACTTTGCTTGGTGAGATGCTTGATTGTAACTAGTGATCAATTTAATCAATCACACACTAATTTAAATCTCATATAAGAGCAATAGAGCAATTACATAATAGACAAACGATTTTAGTATGGAAATCCAAACTGGGAAAAAATCACAAGATCTAGTCCAACCAAGCAATCACTATCAAGAACTGAATACAAAATAGTCAACTTACAACCCAACCATAGATATCTCAATCCTCAGGTAACAAATCCTCGCACTTTCAGACGTGCTCTCCTTGTATTAACCGAATCCCATGATCACGTACTAATACACCCACGATATGGTCCTTCAGTTATTGCTTGAGTGTTGAACACTACAGTACCATTGGAATCCACCAAACACTAGATGTACCAACCTAATCTCCAAGCACCATATTAACGAATAGTTCATAAGAACACTCTCAACTATACCAATTCGAACCACACGAATTTAAATTGAAGTGGAATCTTTCTTGCACATCAACAATTCACTGTTCTCCCGTACTTGCATCACGACGAACACCACGCTGTGAAAATCAGTCTTGATGCACCACCAAGACTATCCATTGTTGAAGATTTGAACTTGTTCTTCTTACTAAGGAGGCTAGGGTTTTTCTTTGAGCTCTATAAGTTATAACAATCTTTCTTGGAGGCATTCAATATGTTTTTTAATTGTGGTTAACCCTAGAATATCAAGCTTTGTAATATTTATAGGAATTGAAGTCCAACTGGTTTAATAGGAAGGTTTCTTATTTAAAATTTTCTCCTTTTGCTGGGCTAAAAGCTCAGTGAATACTCAACCAAAATAGGGCTATGGAATCTCGCAGGGGTGAGAGCTCAACGAGAGCTCGACAAAACTTGCTGCCTGGATTTCTGGATTTTCGTTGAAGTCTAGTAGGGGAGAAAGCTCAGTGAACTTCTCTAGCAACTCTTTATCCTGTTTTTTTCAATCTTGTTGAGGTTTGGCTACGGCGAGAGCTCGGCAAAAAATGCAAAACTTTGATTTTAAGGTCCAGAACATCCCGGATGTTGCTTAATCCCTCTTTAGAAATAGTTTGAACTACCTACCCCAAATAAAAACATCTCTATAATCTCCAACATCTATCTATCTAATCATTACATAGAGAATAAGAAAACATTACAAATAAAAAAATTTAGTCTACGAAATTTGCCAATTAACAAAAGTCCTAACAATCTCCCCTTTTGGCAATTCCGTGACAAAATACACTAATGAATGGGTTATAAAGAAATAGCTACGATTACAATCCCCAAACTATATTATAAGAATCAAGTAACTAGTACTTAATATATGTTTCTGCACAAGACTCAAACATAGAAACCTATAAGATGCATGTATGGTATGAAACGATAAGAAACACAAATCACAAAGTATATAAAATCAAATCTCCTCCCCAACTCCCCTAAACATGGTTCTCTTATAAACAATATTCTCTCCCCCTTAAAACATGCAAGCTCATATTTCTCTCTCCTTTTTTGTCATTAATTGACAAACAACAAAGAGAAATAACCAATAAAGGAGATTGAATAACAATCAAAATGAGAAAAACATATAACTATACTAAACATAGTGAAGATGAAATCAATGCTCCCCCTATGTAGGATAGAAAAACAATAAGACAAACCAATAAAATTTAAACAAAATTAACATGTGATTATGCACATCATTAGAGTCTCAATAGAAACTATGCACAAGGTCATATAAATCAAGTAATGCTCAACATATTAATTAAGAACTTGATGCATAAACTAAAACAAAATTGTAGATTCTTTATCACAAGATGATGGAGTTCATGAAAATAACCCAAGTGTGTCATACCCCCAACTCAATTAGACACCAATTATGTCACATTAGGCGAGACGTGATCACACAAGTCGACGTACCTGAGAACGACACCTTACCACACACCCAAAATAAATAAAACACAGCAGAATAAATACCCTATTTTATATAACCATGAACCAACTATGTCTAAATATAAAGATGAGAGTATACAAATACCATAACCTTAAACATGACAATTTCATATATAAGTACATAACAAACCCACAAATTGTTACTAACATACAACAAAATACAACTATGACGATAAACTGAAAGTAACAACAAGAGCTTCCCAAGCCCCGAGATACGACCTTTGACACCAATGTGAATGCCACCGCAGCTCAGACCAAGACTACAGTAAACCAAACAATATCTCCACGTTACCTGTCAAAACAGTCTGTGTGGGTATGAGCTAATTATTAACATACTCATAATAGATAATTAACCACATAAAGAATGATAAATAAACACCACAATGCACACCTAGGTATAAATGATCAATATATATAAATTATGAATGTCTCAATGTAATGGAAGTATCACCCACATGTGCACACAAATTTAGATAACGTTAGCCCAATGAGTGATGGCTCGTTATCAAGGATACTCCGCATCGATACCCTCTTTAGGTTAACCTCATATCGGTTAAACCTTAAGTTAGCCCCACATCGACAAAATCTTCCTCTATGCAATGTAATGCAATTCACACAAGATGAATGTATGCAATGCCACCTCTACCTCATATATAACCTCTAATATCCTCTCATATATCACCTCACATATACGATCATCAATATCATGTTATAAATAATTATCAAGCAATTTAACATGAACAAGACTATCTATATTCCCACATGTCACCACACACACACCCCATAACAAGATCACTCCTTGAATGACGTTGACAGATCTTACTATCCGTTAGTTCCTATCACTATAACTGTGTTAGTTTAGGACTTCAATATATAATTTAACAATAATAATCAATATAATCAAGTTATAGAACCGAAATTATGCATTAAAAATACCTATGATAATCTCAATTAAACTCCCACTGTAATGCAATAGCTAAAAAGTATCAAATTACACTAAGTACTCTAATTTGTCAAAACTGATACAAGTCTCATAATCTGGATATAACTTCGTGAGCTTATACCCAACAATTTCAAAACTTTGCGAACACAAAATAGACATTTCAGAGAGTATCCAGACCAAATTTCACACTTTTTAAACATACATAAGTATTTATCTTTTATTTTCTAAGATAGGGCAGTGCTATAGAAACGAGAATTCAATAGTAGATGATCTATTTTTGATAAATTATTAACATAGGTAAACGATATATAAAATGAACTAAAATTTGGTACAGATTATCATCAACCTTTCTCCTAGATATAGTAAAAATTTCATAAATTTTGGACTACTCTAACTTGGTTGAATGCTCTGTCAACCGAGGGGTCGCGGATCTGGGTATCAGAATTTTACAGAGATAGTCCAAATAAAACATTCACCATAATTCAAAATTACAACATTTTTGAGTGAATCCAAAGTCAAAATGATCTTCATAACCCTAACTTACAGTGTTCAAAAATTCAGCCACAAATCAGATTTTTAGTTAGATCAAAACGTCTCCAAATAATAGCCCTATCACAGAGATGACTTTGGTTATGGCAGTCATGGATGATTTCAAAGTTCTACCATGAAAGCCCACAAATCCCCCTCCCTCCCCCCGGTTCTCTCCTCCATCTTCCTCCTTCCATGGAAGAGATGATATGCAACATATAACATACATACAATATACAAGAACAAAGAACAATATGGAACAAACGAAAACAAATGAAACTTACCTTGCAACCAATCTTTCCCAAGGTTTTCCCTCTCTTCTTCTACTTCTTCGTCTTTCTTTCTTCTTTTTCCTCTTCTCTCTTTCTGTTCTCTTTTCTCTCTCTATACAGATGAGCTAGCCCTCCCTCCTTGACTTTCCTTTTCTTTCTTTCCTCTCTCTTTCTTTCCTTCTTCTCTCTCTTATTTTTCCTTTCTTTTGGCCCTCCCCTTGACTTTACTTTACTTTTGTTTCTTTCCTTTCTCTTTCTTTCTTCTAACCGAACCACCTCTTAGATTGCTAGCCAAATAGATATATCTATCACCCTTAGGTGTCACCCATTTCTTTCTCCCACCAACACCCATTCACTAGGTGACTCATACCTAGGTGCCACACTCCTATTGGTAGGGTCATTTAATTCAACTAATTACTTACGGTAATTACTAAAGGTCATTAATTAAACTCATTAAACATAAATTAATATTTACATACCTCTTAACCATGCAATATATATAATTTACTTAATTATGGAATTATGAATTAGGGTTTCACAACTCTCCCCTTCTTAAAGAATTTCGTCCCGAAATTCTCTTACCTAATGGAAACAAGTACACATTGTTTTTGCATTATCTCCTCACTCTCTCGTGTAACTTCTTCCATCGTATGGCTCCTCTAAAGTACTTTCACCAACAGAATTACCTTATTATGAAGTACTTGATCCCTTTGATCTAGAATCTGAACTGGCTCCTCAACATAACTCAAATCATCTGCTAACTCAATTGGTTGTTGAACTAATACATGTGATAGATCTGGCACATACTTCCTTGACATAGACATATGGAAAACATTATATAACTTGGACATTTCTAGAGGTAAATCCAACCTGTAAGTCACAACACCAACTCTTTCCACAATAGTATATGGCCCAATGTATCTCGAACTCAATTTACCTTTCTTTCCAAATCTCAAAACACCTTTCCATGGAGAAACTTTTAGAAACACCTACTCTCCCACCTTGAATTCAAGTTCACATCGTCGTTTATCTACATAATTTTTCTGTCTGTTTTGTGACCCCTTCAAATGTTCTTAAACTATCTTGATTTTCTCGGTTGTGTCTTAGATCATTTCAACCCAAAAACTGTCTCTCACCGACTTCACTCCAACATACCAAAGTCCTACATCTCCTACCATACAATGCTTCAAATGTGAGAATAGCACCTTAGCTTTTCTCTCTCAGTACCAAAGTTATTAAAATATTTCTAGAAACTTGAAAGGTTGTTTAGAACATTAAACAGTGTTAGTTTAACTACTTACCATGGAAGACATCAATAGTTGCTTTGACCAGTCATGTTGACATAGATCATCCTTACGCGCATTAGAATTCTATGCCTCGTCCTTGCGCATTACCAATTTATCTGTTGTTTCTCCCAATTAACAGAGACTAAGACGGATGTTATATATAATTATATCATTAGAAGCAATTCTCCTCTTTCATAGATTAAAAGACAAAATGGATTCATCTGGTAGGTCAACGTTTGAAAGTCAGCAAATTATAATGTTTTGGCCTAACCCAAAATTTCAAACACGGCGGCAGCATATGTATAGTACTACATAGTGACCAGACCCTACAATAAACGAACCTACCAAATTCGAATACGAGAAATTTGATGAAGAATGTATATATATGTATGCAATACAACATATATAGAATATTGGGAACCTTAGTTTTCAATGATGAAGGTTGCATTTGCATGGACTTTGTCAATGTTACTGCTGCTACTCCCAGGCTATGGAGGTTTAGGTTGCTTGGAAGAAGAGAGGGCTGGGCTCTTGAATCTCAAAGCTTCTTTCAATCACCCAAATGGGTCGGCTCTTGTGACTTGGGATGGCAAAGAGAGGGACCGCTGCCGATGGGAAAGGGTCATGTGTGACAATACCACAAAGAGAGTCATACAACTTTCTCTGAATCATACAAGAGCAAATGGATTAGGAGAGTGGACCCTGAATGCCTCCCTGTTTCTACCCTTCGAGGAATTGCAGAGTCTAGACTTGTCTTTCAACTATTTGGGAGGTCCTCTCTCTCTCTCTCTCTCTCTCTCTAGCGATATTAATGTTTCATGCTTATTAGACACAGTTTTTGTTTACAAATTACAACCTTGATGTACAAGATGCAAATGCAAATTAAACTACAGAATTGGCCACAAATCTTGCTAATTTCTTCATGCAGGTCTTGAAGGTGAACCTAGATTGAAAAAGTTAGAAGTCTTGGATTTAAGTTATAACGGGTTCACAGGACCCCCATCTTTGGGAGTTCTAGGGTTCTTGAAAGCTCTATATTTTGAAAGCAATAAACCACTAAAAAATTGGGATCATTTTCAAGGTACGTCAGATATATGGATGCTTTCTAGATTCTAGTTCAGATTACTTACATTTTGTCATTAATTTGTTTGACAGTGCTAAATAATATGAGCAAATTGGAACTTTTGGATCTAGGTTATAATAGCTTGACTGGGAATATCCCCCCATTCATTGGAGATCTGACATCTCTAAACTTCTTATCCTTTCGAAACAATGAACTAAATGGCTCCCTACCATCTGAAGGTGGGATATTTTTATTAGTACTTGACATAAAATTTTATGCTAATGTTGATATCGACTTTTTTATTATGATTATTGCTCTTGAATCACCACCTTGCAGCATTGTGCAAATTGACAAACCATGAGGAATTGGATCTCAGCAGAAATAATTTTGAATGAAATCTATCTCCGTGCTTCGGCAATTTGACATCCCTTCGTCTGCTCGAACTTTCAGAGAATAATTTTGGAGGAGCAATTCCTGCAAGTCTCTTCCCCAGTCTCAAGTCACTTGAATATGTTTCACTCTCTGAAAACCATTTTGGGGGCTCATTGTCATTTAGTTCCTTTGCTAATCACTCTAATCTCAAGGTCTTTGAACTCTGGAGTTATAACAGTCGCCTAAACTTAGACACTGAGACTCCGCCTTGGTCACCTTCATTCCAGTTGACAATCTTCCGTTTATCCAATTGTACACTCAACATGCCAAACAGGGCTGTACCCAGCTTTCTTTTGAATCAATACGATCTTAGAGGGATTGATGTTGGCCATAACGGCATGATAGGAATGGTACCATCTTGGATAATAGCTAATAATACAGGATTAGAATTCCTGAGCCTCACGAATAATTCCTTGACGGGTCCTTTTGAGTTGCATCCCAATTCAAAAAATTCTGATATGTTTTGGCTCGACGTCTCTATCAATCAAATTCAGGGCGAGATTCCATCTTACGTAGGCTCTGCCCTTCCAAATTTGTTTTGTTTGAACATGTCCAGAAATGCACTGCAAGGTAGCACTCCTCCCTCAGTGGGTGACATGAGAAACCTATACACATTAGACCTGTCCGGAAACAATGTCACCGGACAAATACCCGAGAATTTGGTCATGGGTTGCATCTCATTGACATTTCTGAAGCTCTCAAATAACAACTTCCATGGCCAGATGCTTCCTCGACAATCGAACCTCTCGGAGCTGCGATACTTGTTCTTGGACAACAATCAGTTCTCAGGAGAGATCTCCGATGGACTTCTGAATAGCTCCCACCTAATATTGTTCGAAATGAGCAGTAACTCAATCTCAGTTCAATTCCTGATTGGATTGGAAGCTTCCCCATACTGACTTCCCTTATCTTGTCCAAAAATTCTTTGCAAGGTCCTATACCGAGGGGGTTCTGCAAACTAGACAGGCTGAAGTTTTTAGATCTTTCTTGGAGCAACCTTACTGATCATAGCTTATCTCCTTGCGCCAATCTATCGTCCCTTCGGTATTTACACTTTCAAGGCAATGATTTTACAGGACCTATAGCAAGTGTTCTATCTGCAGCTTCCTCCCTTGTGACATTAGATTTGAGAGACAACAAATTATCAGGTGAAATTCCCAGTTGGATAGGCTCGCTTTTTGATTTGAGGATTCTTCTCTTAAAGGGAAACAATCTTCAAGGTTCAATTCCTTCTGTGCTCTGTCAGCTCAAGAACATAAGCATACTAGATATTTCTCACAACAATATTTCCGGGTCGGTTCCTTCTTGCTTGCATGATACGCCTCCACATGTGCTTCACAACCGGAGTCACTCCGCAAGAGTACGGAGGTCGCACATGTTGTAAAAACCGGAGGATCCAGTGTCGTTCTCTCCCAAGGGAATTCTGCAAATATAGCAACAAAGCTCAACTAGCACGGGCACTTATCTTGATGGATTGCAAATGAAAATTCTTTTCTTTTCCTAACATAAAAGAGACCGAAAATAAGTTGGCTTTGAGATGATGGTGGTTCAATGCTTAATGCAATAACTTAATGACTAATGAAGGCAATAAAACCTAGTTTTATGTAATTTAGGAGAAAAGCTTGGACATGGTTGTTTCGATCCACCAATTCACAACAAGGGTTTCCAATGAGAGGTTTATAACTCAAATCAAGAATCGCACCTTGGATTCTTGATTCGGAAAATATTGACTATAAAAATGTGAATTTTTGTTTGATTGAGCATAAAGAGAAAATCTATAATTGGCACCCTAGAAACAAATCTTAGACATGTGCAATACCTATACCAAACATTGATTTGTGCATAAATATTGCCAAGGGATTATGAATCTAAATTTTTCTAATGAATCTCATGCTAAATCAAATGAAACTATAGAATTTTAAGGGTATGACTTTAAAGTTCATGCAACCCATTTTCAACCCTTTGAAGATCCTCGGTGGATCTTCACAACCACATCTAAGGGATGTTTAGCTACTAGAATCCATGTCAAAGAGCATAAAAGAAGACAAATCTACTATTAAACTATATAGAAATATTGTTTGGTTGCTAAGAAAGTAAGAGAAAATGGCAAGAAAATGAGAGAAAATGGCTAGAAAGAGTAGAAAAACATTCACATCATATATATCAAGCATTCATTTACAATGATCCAAAAGCAATAAATGACAACAATACAAAGCATTAAAGTAATCCTAACTAAAAACCTTACAAAATAACAAAAGACCCCTTTTGGAAGCTCCTCCTCTGTCCAGTTCCGCAGAAAAAACCCTAACTCCCACTTTGTCCCGTATATACAGCTTTTATACTCTGCAGAAAAATAGAGTCTGTGTACACCGATCGATCGGTAGGGCGACCGATCGAACAGTCATGGCGATCGAACGCCCGATCGATCACAAAACCAACCCCTCTGAAGTTTGCATTTGTGTCGTCTATTGAGGGAATTCCGACGTCACCGATCGAACGACCGATCGATCGGAAAAACGCCGTCTCTGAAGTTTGCTGCAGAAGGTCGAACAGAGAATCACCGATCGGTCGGTGATCTTGCGATCGATCGGCCGATCAAACATTCCGTGAACCTTTCGATCGGGCAATCGATCGGTCGATCGATCGATCGGTCACCCTCATATTTGCCCATTTGCCTTGGTTTAAGCTCCAATTCCTGTAAGAAGTGCACAAAAAGAGTTTTAATGCATTTTAGGAGTTAAACTACTAAATTAATACTGAAATTCAACTAATCAACTAACAATTTAAGTCTAAAAATTACTATTTCTGAGAGTAATCATTGCATTACATGGCATTTGGAAGAAAAGGAGCACTGGATGACACAACATTTCGTAGAAGTGAATATGGATGGACTACCTATCGATCCTTAAGAACATATTCATATGAAAACCATCTCAGAGTGTACCAATACATTGTTGCCGATTATTATATGTCTGATCTGGGAGCAGAAGTGGAGTTCAGAACAAAGAGTAGACACGAATCATACAAAGGGAACTTTTTATACTACATGTCTAGGATGGATCTTTCTTGGAACAATTTGGTGGGTATAATTCCTCCTGAAATTGGAAACCTAAGCAACATTCATACTCTCAACTTGTGACACAATCATTTAACGGGGCCAATACCGGAAACATTTTCCAACCTGAAGCAGATTCAGAGTCTGGACTTGTCGCACAATGAGTTCAGTGGACAAATGCCTTCACAGCTGTTGGAGCTCAACTACTTGGCAGTCTTTACTGTTGCCTACAACAATTTATCCGGTAGGACGTCGGAGATGAAAGCTCAGTTTGCTACATTTGAACAAAGCAGCTATGAAGGTAACTCCTTTCTTTGCGGACCTCCACTGGAGAGAAGTTGCACCACCACTACCAGAGTTCTGCCACTAGCACTACTGCCGGCAAATCCCGGAGAAAATGATGACCCATTCAAAGTTGTTTCCTTTTGGAGCTTTGGATCATCATATGTTGTGGCATTTTTGGGCTCCATGGCCTTTCTCTACTTCAATTCCTGCTACCGAAGCTTGCTTTTTAGTTACATTATTGTATATGTTTTGTTAGATTAGGATTCTCTCCATCCTGTGGTCAGAATGGAGATCTCTATTCCATTTATTGAGATGTTGACACGTCAGCAAAAATAAAAATAAAAAATTTAGATGAGTTGATTTAAAATTTATTTGAAAATAAATGAATTTGTGGTTATATATAAAATAAATAAATTTTAATATAAAACAAGTTAGTTTTGGTAAGATATATGCTAATGCTTTATTTGTAACTCAAATTTTCGGTTAGAAAATTAAAGGAAAAAGAAAACGTGATGGAAAATAGAACAAAATTACTTTTTTATTTTGTTCTATTTTCCTTCACCTTTTCATTTTCTCACCGAAAATTTGGCTTTCAAACCGAGTGTAAGGCTTCATTCAGTCCGTTAATTGATGGAATAGACATTTCTATTCCATGGTTGGAATGGAGTTGTACCACCAGCACCACTGCCGGCAAATCCCGGAGAACATGACCCATTCAAAGTTGTTTTCTTATGGAGCATTTGGATCATCATATGTTGTGGCATTTTTGGGCTCTATAGCCTTTCTGTACTTCAGTTCCTACTATAGAAGCTTGTTTTTTTGGTGCGTTGCTCTATGTTTTCCATCCACTGGTTGATTTGTGGATCAGTTGTAATATTCCATGTTGTTTGAAATATGAATGACATGAAATTTCATAGCAATCCATTTGTTAGAAAATAATTTGAAGTGGAAACAATGACATCACATAAATTTGCCATTGCATGTGCATATTAAAACAAGAAGCTACCCAAAATTTTGAAGAGAGATTCTCAATCCAAAATAGTGGGCTTGCAAAAACACCATTTAGTGTACTTTTCAAATTTCAAATTGATCCCACATCCAAAATAATGCCCTCTATCCATCCAAAATTGAACTTAAAGTCGTACAAAGCTCAATACATTTTCTTCTTTTTTCTGTAATATCAAAATTTCTTGATTCATTAGTCAACCTGATAAGGGACTTATACATAAATTTTGGCCTTTCTTCCATAATTTTATTTGTGACTAAGACTACATGGACCATAGACCCAACAAGAACATGAAGTGTTGGCGAAAATGCGTTAATTATGAACAAAAACAAGATACGAAAATACATTCAAGAAAAATGCTTTGCATTCAAACAAATGTGTTCTGATAAAGAAGTCTAGATGAAAGACCAATGATAATACCACATATAATTTCTTACAACGTCCCCTCATTACATTAAATTCACTGGTAAGTCCAAAGTGGTATAAAGTTCAATACATTTTCTTCCTTTTTCGATTGTTGATATGAAGACCAAACAAAGAGATAGAATTGTTGGAGAAAATGTTAATTATTATCAAGACAACAAAATTATGAATATAGTTTCAAATATGTGTTTTATATACAAACAAATATAGCATTATTTAAGGAAAAACTTCCGTTTATATGCAGAATTAGTTTAACAAAGCATGTTCAATTATGAGCCGTGACAAAGGATTCCAAATTAAAAAGAGAGATCATAATAACTACAAAAACGTTTTGGAATTAGATTTTCTTGATTCATTGGTCAAGATAAGGAATTTATACATAATATTTTTGGCTTTTCTTTCAAATTTTTATTTGTGACACAGACGTTGAAGAATACTGATCACAGACCATAAACCAACAAAAGGACATAAAATGTGGAAGAATACATCAAATATCAGTATAATTCCTAAAGTAATTGGTATCTAATAACTTTCATGATGGAGTATAGTTTAAAACTTGTGCTTGGGAACTTCGATAACATTTTTTATACTTCTGTTTCAAAGCTATGCAAATTTAGGATGCATGGAAGAAGAGAGGATCGCCCTGTTGAAACTTACAGATGCTTTCAAGAACCCAAATGGTTCTTATTTGTCTTCATGGGGCGGTAAAGAGGGTGATTGCTGCGGGTGGAGGAGGGTCAAGTATGACAACACAACCAAGCAAGTATCCCACATCGGTTAGGATAGAGAACTAGATTTCTCTTTAATTTTCATAAATAGAGGCTTAACCTATGTGACTTAACTCACCTCTTCACTTACTATTTTAATATTTTCTCTTGTAATCCTTGTATGCTTTATAATACATTGTGATTACACATGAGTTTTGTTTGTTCTAACACTCTCAACAATATAAAAGCATCCGAGCTGTTTATTGGTCCCTGAATGCTTCATTATTTCTTCCCTTCCAAGAACTACGAATCTTAAGCCTCTCTCTCTCTCTCTCTCTCTCTCTCTCTCTCTCTCTCTCTCTCTCTCTCTCTCTCTCTCTCTCTCTCTCTCTCATATTTTTAAGATACAAATTCATTATGATCTTTAGCCTCTATATATTAGGCTAGTTCTGCTAAGGAAATGAGTCATTTGTCTATTTTATACCTTGTAATGGTATCTTAAAATGCGTGAAGAAAGAGGGAGAAGGCTTGATCGATTGGTCCAAAAGAGGTGCTCCAAAAATTCAGAAAAGAGTTTGCACTCAGGGTTCGCTATAGCAAGCTTGACTACAGAGCTGCAAACAGGGTAGAGAGTCAAAGGAGTTCACTATCAAATCCTATGAGTTCAAAATTACCTTACTATAGCAAGGTCTCAAGCTTGCTATACCATGCCCAACTTGCAACAACTGCACATTAAAATTTTATAGCAAGGCCCAAAAATTTTTAAGGGCTACTATCACATCATTTTAGTAGAGTTTTTATACAAAAAATTTTAACTTCCATATATCTATATGATGTTCCTTTTTTCATAATTAGCAATAGAGAATTTGATATTCCATACATCTATATAATATACAAGCTTTTATATGTAACATATGAAAGAAATTTTGAAGCAAAGTTAAATATTTAAGGGAGCATCCATAAATTTTTATAAGGGGCAAATTCAAAACTATTTCTAAAATTGTAGGTCAAAGTACAGTTTTTAAAACGAGAGGGGTATTTATAAACCTTTAGAGGGGACAAATTGAATTTTTGATTAAAATTGTAAGCAAAACTAAAATTGCTCAAAATTTGAGGGGGCACTTGGCCCATTTGGATCCTATGTCTCTCCGCCCCTGCTTGGATAATGTAATGTCATATCTTTTACATTGTGACCAAAAAAAAAAACTTAGTGCACATGTTAATTTTAGGATTATTATAAAATAAAATAAATATCAAGCAAGCAAAATATTCAAACATAATATATAATAAAAACTAGTTCTTCTAGAACTGTCAAATAATAATTAAATAGTTCTTCTAGAACTATGGGGATAGATCTTCTTGATCACCTAAGAATGTATTTTTTTCATAAGACAAAATATAAAGACAATAAAATTTTAAATAGTTACCTACACTCTTTGCTTTTTTTCTTTTTTCTCTTTTTTCTCTTCTTCTTTCTCTTCCTTGTCTTTCTCTCTTTTCTTCTTCTCTCTTCTCTCATTCGCAGCCCCCCCTTTTACAGATGGGGAGGCTAGGTTGATAAGCACATTGTACTTACCAACTAAAATATGTTTAGTGGTGACTTCTCAGTCATCCATCATTCGTTCTTAACACTCCCCCTTGGATGACCGCCACAAGAAACCTTATAAAATCGTAGCAAAAGAAAAATGGGTATGCTAAAACTACCTCGTTAAAACCTTGCCAAGAAAAACCCTATGGGAAAAAAAATTATTGGTGAAGGAAAAATAGTACAGTCTACGACTCCCGCTCATTCATATATCTGGTATGAAGTTGAAGTTGATAGCTTCAATTATTCAGAGCTTTAAGATGACGCATGCCAATGTTGTGTACCAATTTCTCAAATGTTGTAGTTGGGAGTGTTATAATAAATAAGTTTGCCAAGTTGTCACTTGAACGTATCTACTAGACATCAATATCACCGTTTTTCTGAAGTTCATGTGCATAAAAAAAAATTGGCGATATATGTTTGGTTCTATCACCTTTGATGTAGCCTCCCTTGATTTGTGCAATACATGTTGTATTATCTTCATATAATATCGTTGAGTTTGATTGAGGATAGTCTGCAACTCTCTTGAATATGTTGGATCATAGATTTCAATCAAATGCATTCTCGACTTACCTCATGAATTACGATGATCTCAGAATGATTTGAAGAAGTTGCAGTTAGTGTCTGCTTCACAGATCGCCAAGATATAGCAGTGTTACCATAGGTAAATACATACCCGATTTGTGATCGTGCTTTAGGTGGATCAGAGAGGTAACCAGCATCTGCATAGCCAACTGATTACACCCTAAAAGTGTAATCATAAGCCGTTAATTCATACCTTGTTAGACTTAGATTGTAGTTAATTGTCTTAATTTAGTTTCATATTTGATTTATTGTGTTTTGTCTGTGCTTTGTAGGTTTTAGGAGCTAATAAAGGCAAATAGACGCAAAGAATGATCAAGACAGGTTCAAAACGAACAAACCGGCGATGAGAAGTCAAACCTGTTTTGGTATTTTGGCCATAACTTTTTACTTCGATGTTCGATTGAGTTGATTTTTATGTTATTAGAAAGAAGACTTTAAGCTCTACAACTTTGCCTCTAATGTCCATCGGCTGAATCAAGCTCTAAGTTGGTCAAATCAAGCTTCAAAATGTTTTTTTTTTTTTTCATTTTTAGCTTAGATTTAGCTTTGAAATGATAATATAGGAGTAGAACTTGTAATTTCCTTTCATTGTATTGTATTTTCTTTCACTTTCTTGCACTTTCTTGTATTTTCCTTATATCCAAACACTCTTAATCTTCAAGCAAATTTTAGTTTAAATTTCTAAATGCTTTATTTTCATTTTACATGCTTTTATTATGAGTTTAATTAGCTAGTTTTTAAATTGGGTTCAAATGTGAAAATTACCCAAATAATCCAAGGAATTCAATGAAGGTATCTCATGAATTAATTGCCATATTTTCTAGAATTCGAATTCCTAGTAATTACATGTAGAATTTTAAAAAACCTAGATTATTGACTAAGTTTGAGGATTTTTATCACCCAAATAGATGATATTAATTTAGGACTCTTGACTAGACAAAAACTCCACAATTGCTAGAAATTCATTCCCAACAATTGATTGAAAATGCCTTAGAAAATCTAGGTTATTGACTATGTTTGGCTAATCAATATACAAACCACAAATTTGGTATTGACTAAGTTAAATCGATGATATTAACCTTTGATTCCCCATTGAACATGTATCTAATTTCAATTGCTTGAGAATTATTGGTTTTTATAGTTAAATCTTCCGAATCAAACACGCTTAAATGTTGTATTTGATTTGAGTTATAAACCCCAATGGAAAGCTTGGATGAAATTGAGTGATTGAATCATTTGAGCCCAATTCCCTTTTAATTGCTTTAAGTTTAATTTCATTTTGTTTTACTTTAATTGTCTAGTATTAATTGCTCTCATTTTCATTGCAATAAGTTAGTAATTCAAAACAACCATCAAAAACTCAAAAGATTTTCTGTCTATTTTATTTTTTCATTTTTATTTTAGATCAAATTCATAACATAATTTCAATTCGACCCTTAGTTAGGTTAGTGTGAGGTGAGTGCTAGAGCCTATATTAGGCTAGATCCCTTGGGAGAGAACGATACCGGATTACCGGTTTATACTTCATCGCGACCCCCGTACTCTTGCGGGGTTACTAACTCCATTTGTAGGAAACCACATTTGGGGGCGAGTCAAGTTTCACAACCTCCAACTTACATTTTGCTAGTCCCTAGCAAAAACTATCAAAAACATAAAGAATAATCTCCACTTTCATAGGAGTCACGGATGCATTTAGCTTATGCACCAAACCTTTGAACCCCTAGGTTACCCCTAGTGGACGAGTGGTGTCTCGTGAGGGTTTTCAGTAATGATACCCACAAACATCCTTTTGTGAATTGCCAATCAAGATAAGAATAAGGAATGGATGCATAATCCTACTCAGGTTAACATTAACGTCACTCCAAACTCCACGCTTGCATTAATATGCAACAAGTCATACAAAAGAGAGGTTCATGTGTGTGGATGAAGAATCATGCTAAACAACACAAATGAACTCACTTATGAAAATCCACCCCTTTAAAGTTTTGATTCAATCTTTACCGGACATACACTCGCAATAAAAGTCCCACATGGTTCTCACAATGGCATGCTCAACAATGGAGTAAATGTAAATAAACAAATCAAGTGAGCATACCAATTACAAAAACTGAAAAGATAGAAGTGTAGCGACATTAGCATAGCTCCATGAAAGAATATTCAAAGTTAAGTATTGATTCAAAGAAATTGACAAGAAATAGCTTATACTCTATTGAAAACTTCAATCAAGTACAACTTGGATCAACTGTGCCATGCAGAGGTGAAGAGAGCAATGTAGAAGAGGTGAAAGGCAAGGGTAAGAAGAGGGAGCAAATGGTCATGTCATGTGTGATCAAGGCATGACATGATGAATGCAAAACAACTACAACTCTCCCTTTTTTAATACACAAAATTCACTTCTCACTCTTCTCTTGAAATATTTTAAACTTTTAAACTCATCTTTCACTCTTTTCTTCCTCTAATTCTCTTTTTTTTTTTCTTTTCTTAATTCTTCTTACTTCTTTTTTTTTTTCTTTTACTTCTCCTTTTGTTTCCATCCTTCTATCATCCCTCTTTAGATTCAACAACTCCTTTTCATATTACAATATGCCTGTTTGCATTGAATTCCCCAAATCAATCTCTTCTCTCTCTCTCTCTTTTTTTTTTTTTCTTTAGCAATGCAAAAATACTCTTTTCTCACTTAGGCTTCCCTTTGCAATACAAGAGATGAAATCGCTTTGCACTTTCTAATAAAAGTAGATCAACAAGGATTAAGGGAAATGCACAGTTTGGTAACGGAAAACTTATAGCTATGAAGAAGAAAGATGGCATAGAATCATATCCAAAGTTGTACAACCAAAGCATTTCATAGAGTACAAGTGTCAATATTAAGATCAAAACTCAACTCATGAACCAAATACAAGCATAATGAAGCTATTGAATGAAATAAAGGTGAAGAAACTATCCTTGAGTAAATGTAAACATTCCAAAAGGCAATAATTGCTCTAAAGCTCACAAGGTAATAATCTCCACTAATGTAAAGATGAAAGTGCCAAGACTAGTAACAAATTGTGTTAAAAAGAATAATTGTGCACAATAATGTAATCCCCTCTATAAAAGCATGAATTAAGCAACCCCTACAACATGTTGGGTATGAGGAATGAATCAACATCATATTGAGAAAAGATACATGTAAAAATTCATATCTTCTAATCTCAAAAGACACTTTCACAAGTTAAATGATTTTTTTTATAGGGTGTTAAACAAAGAAACAAAAACAATACAAAACAAAGAAACAAAAACAAAAAAAATAGAGGCAAAGCCTTTACCCACCCCTAACTTAAAATGATGCATTATTCTCAATGCATGAGAACAAAACATGGAATGCAAATACATGGTGGAAAAAAGAAAATGGGCACCCTTAACTTAAAATGAGAAACAAACTAAGAAAAACAAAGAACTAAAATAACTACTCCTACTCCTACCCAAATTAGAGTAAGAAAATCACTCAATGCCACGAAGTGGGAATTGGCCATCATCCCACTGGCTCGCTCCCAAAAGCAGTATTCCTACAAATGGAGTTAGTTACCCCACAAGAGTACAAAGGTCGCGATGAAGTATAAACAGGTAATCCGGTATCGTTCTCTCTCAAGGGACCTAACCAAATATAGGTTCTAGTACTCACCTCACACTAACCTTAAATAGGGTTGAATTGCAATAAAAAAAGGGAATTAAATCTAAAATAAAAAGAAAAAATAAAAAGACCAAAAATCTTTTGATTTTTTTATGATTGTTTTGAATTCCTAAACTATAGCAATAAAAATAAAGACAATTAACAGTAGACAATTAAATTAAAGTAAAATGAAAATAGAATAAAAACAATTAAAAGGGAATTGGGCTCAAATGATCCAACCACTTAATTTCATTCAAGGTTTCCAATGGGATTTATAACTCAAATCAAACATAATATTTAAGTGTGTTTGATTCAGAGGATTTAACTTTGAAAACCGATTATTCTCAAGCAATTGAAATTAGATACATGTTCAATGAGGAAACAAAAGTTCTTGAAGTCTTTTTTCCAATAACACAAAAAGCAGCTTAATCTGGCATTTGAGTGAAAAGTTATGGCTAAAATACCGAGACAGGTTAGACTTCTCATCACCGATTTGCTCGTTTTGAACCCGCTTTGATCATTCTTTGCGTCTATTTGCCTTTATTAGCTCCTATAACCTACAAAACACACAAAAAATACAATTAAACAAATATCTAACTAAATAAAGAAATTAACACTAATATAAATATAACAAGGTGTGAATTAAGGGCCTATGATTATACTTTTAGGGTGTAATTACAACCCCCAACTTACATTTTGCTAGTTCCTAGCAAAAACTATAAAAAAATATATAAAAGATAATCTCCACTTTTGTAAGAGTCACGAGTGCATTTAACGTATGCACCAAACCTTTAAACCCCTAGGTTACTCCTAGTGGACGAGTGGTGTCTCGTGAGGGTTTTCAGTAATGATACCCACAAACATCCTTATATGAATTGCCAATTAAGATAAGAATAAGGAATGGATGCATAATCCTACTCAAGTTAGCATTGATGCAACTCCAAACTCCACACTTGCATTAATATGCAACAAGTCATACAAAAGAGAGGTTTATGTGTGTGGGTGAAGAATCATGCTAAACAACACAAATGAACTCACTTATACAAATCCACCCCTTTAAAGTTTTGTCTCAATCCTCACCGGACATACACTCGCAATTAAAGTCTCACATGGTTCTCACAATGGTATGCTCAACAATGGAGTAAATGTAAATAAACAAATTAAATGAGCATACCAATTACAAAAACTGAAAAGATAGAAGTGTATTGACATTAGTATAGCTCTATGAAAGAATGTTCAAAATTAAGCATTGATTCAAAGAAATTAACAAGAAATAGCTTATACTCTATTGAAAACTTCAATCAAGCACAACTTGTATCAACTATGCCATATAAAGGTGAAGAGGGCAATGTAGAAAATGTGAAAGTAAAAGGTAAGGAAAGGGAGCAAATGGTCATATCATGTGTGATCAAGGCATAACATGATGAATGCAAAACAATTACAACTCTCCCTTTTCAACTTTTAATACATAAAATTCACTTCTCATTCTTCTCTTGAAATATTTTCAACTTTTGAACTCCTCTTTCACTCTTTTCTTCCTCTTATTCTCTTTTTTTTTTTCTTACTTCTTTCTTCTTCTTTTTTTTTTTTTTTCTTACTTCTCCATTTTTTTCTTTTTTCTTTTTTTTCTTCTCTTACTTCTCTTTTTGTTTCCATCCTTTTATCATCTCCTTTAGAATCAACAACTACTTCTCATATTTCACTATGCTCTTTTTGTATTAAATTTCCAAATCAATCTCTTCTTCTTCTTTAAATTTTGTTAGCAATGCAAAAACAATCTTTTCTCACACAGACGTCCCTTTGCAATACAAGAGATGAAATCACTATGCACATTTCTAAAAGTAAAAAAGAATAACAAGGGTAAAGAGGAATGTACGGTTTGGCATGGGAAACAAAATGCTATCAAGAAGAATATGGCAAATAATCATATCCCAAGTTGTACAATCGGAGCATTTCATAGAGTACAAGTGTCAATAACAAGATCAAAACTCAACTCATGAACCAAATACAAGCATAATGAAGCTAATGAATGAAGTGAGGGTTAAGAAACTATCCTTGAGTGAATGTAAATGTTCCAAAAGGCGATAATTACTCTAAAGCTCACAATATAATAATCTCCACTAATATAAGGATGAAAAAGCAAAAACTAGTAACAAACTATATTGTAAAGCACAATAATGTAATCCCCTCTACAAATGCATAAATTAAGCAATCCCTACAACATGTTGGGTATGAAGAGTGAATCAACATCATCTTAAGTAAAGATACATGCAAAAATTCCTATGTTCTAATCTCGAAAAGCACTTTCACAAGCAAAATGATTTTTTTTTTAAATTTTTATTTACGGTGCCAAACAAATAAACAAAAACAAAGAAAAGAGAATTTTTTCTTTTTTATATAGGATGCAAAACAAAAAATATAGGCAAAGCCTCTACCCACCCCCAACTTAGAATAATGCATTGTCCTCAATGCATGAGAACAAAACATGGAATGCAATTAAATGGTGGGAGAAGAGAAAATAGGGTGCCTAATGCATCCCAAGAACAAAGAAAAATCAAAGGAGGTATGCTGCAGAAAATCAAGGGGATTACTGAATTTTCGGATGTGTGCAGACAGTTTTGACACTCTTCAATAAAACAACCATATCTCTCTCCACAGGAAAGCAAATCATGCTCCGTTTTTTTGTTGGAAAGTAGATTCATAGACCTTTCCATCCATATAAGGTTTGCATGCTAATTCACTTCCAGTAGATTCAGATTTCACTGTAAAGTCAGCTGAAAAACAAGGTCTGCACTTTTATTTTTAAAAACTAGACAACCCCTTTGTTTTGCCTAAAGGACCCCCAACTTAAAATGAGAAAACAAACTAAGAAAACACATAAACAAAATTACTTCTATTCATATGCAAATGAGAGAAAAAATAAACTAAGAAAACAAAGAAACAAAACAATTACTCCTATTCTTACCCAATTTTTAGAGAGAATCACCCAATGCCACAAAGTGGGAATTTTTCATCATCCCACACCTTCAACTTAGAGATTTTCAAAGAGTTCATACAAGCATAAGAATAGACAATGGCCAATTCTTTGATGAACTCAAGGATGTAACATGAAAGCACATAAGAATAAAAAGGGTCATGGTATATAGAAAATAAAAATGATCACACACAAATGTGCCAATAAAGTTCATGCCGTGAAGTGCTTGACCTTCCCCTTCTTTTGATTGGTCGGCCATTGGAATGATGTTTCGTTCAAGTATTGGGACATGGAGCTCCAAAGGCTTCGGTAAAATAGGACTAGGTGCTAGAGGCGTAAAAATAGGGATCACATGATCCCTAGACATGGTAAGAATGTCCTCTAAACTGTCAACATCCTCATTGTCATGCACGTTCCCAACATCAAATAAACCAAAGTCATCATTAAGCGTAGACTGATCTCTACCCCTCTCTTCTTGGTTGGAGTCCCAAATTTCGAACTTCTCTCTCTCACACTCTTCATCCCTAAATTTATTTTCAATAATTTTCTTACCTACCTTAGGAATGTCCTCCTTAAATTTTAAGTCTTGGGGAAGGGTGGTTTGATCAATGATGTCCTCAATCCTAAGGTTAGTGATGGGAAGAGTGGGTGTACTTGGACACCCTTGGTTAGGAGGAATGATTGAAGATGACACAAGGGACTTTTCCTCCGCTAGGACAACCAAGGTTTGCATTAAAAGAGTCAAATGACTCTTTATCTCATTAAGGCCATCATCTATTCTAGAGTTCACTTCTCCTTGAAATTTTATGGTTTGTTGAAGTGTATCTTCTAGAGTATCCTTTATGGTGTCCGCTTGTGTGCCAATTTGAGGAGTGTGATATTCCTCATAGGGTAAAAATTGGGCATGGGGGTATTCACATGGTGGAGTTTTATAAGGTGGAGATGGTGCATGATAATAGTCAAAGGACTCTTGGTAAGAGTGAGGCTTAAAATAATGTTATGAATATGAGCTATCATATCCCCTACCAAGGTTTAGTTGGTCACACCCCCCAAGAGTGAGAGATGGTCGTGGAGGCTCCCTTTGGCCATTAGCTCTAAGGTGTTCCCTAATGGACATGTTGGATGATGGAAGATGTGAAAATTTACCACCAAACATAATGAAGTGCACAATAAAAATTGGATGCAATGCATAAACAAATGTAGCGCACCGCGCCTCAACATATCATACACAACAATGCTCAATAGTGTTCCATCCAAACCTCCAATCTCCACATAAAAATTTCACCAATTTAATCAAGTTCAATCCAACCGAACCTCCAATCTTCACAAGTTCTATACCACCAATTTGCAATATACACAATCCCTAATTCTCTACTAGCAATCCACCAATCAATTATAAAAACAAAACAAAATATATACAAATGAAAAAAAATAAACCTAAAATAAAGAGAAAAAGAAAGAAACAAGCCGAAGATTCCTCCGTTATGGTAGATTGATGAAGATCCAATCCACCAATTGCTCTTCAACCCAAAGCTCAGTAGTGCTCGCTTCGTGCCTTTGGTCTCCGGCAACGGCGCCAAAACTTGACTCGTCCCCAAATGCGGTATTCCTACAAATTGAGTTAGTTACCCCGTAAGAGTACGAGGGTCGCGATGAAGTATAAACCAGTAATCCGGTATCGTTCTCTCCCAAGGGACCTAGCCAAATATATGTTCTAGCACTCACCTCACACTAACCTCAACTAGGGTTGAATTGCAATAAAAAAAGGGAATTGGATCGAAAATAAAAAATAAAAAATAAAAACACCAAAAATCTTTTGGTTTTTTATGGTTGTTTTGAATTCCTAAACTATAGCAATAAAAATAAAGACAATTAACAGTAGACAATTAAATTAAAGCAAAATAAAAATAGAATTAAAACAATTAAAAGGGAATTAGGCTCGAATGATCCAACCACTCAATTTCATTCAAGGTTTCCAATGGGATTTATAACTCAAATCAAACATAACATTTAAGTGTGTTTGATTCGAAAGATTTAACTTTGAAAACCGATTATTCTCAAGCAATTGAAATTAGATACATGTTCAATGAAGAAACAAAGGTTAATACCATCGATTCAATTTAGTCAATACCAAATTTGTGGTTTGTGCATTGATTAGCCAAACATAGTCAATAACCTAGGTTTTCTAAAGCATCTTCAATCAATTTATGAGAATGAATTTCTAGCAATTGTCTAGTCAAGGGTTCTAAATTAATACGATCGATTTGGGTGATGAACATTCTTAAACTTAATCAATAATTAAAGCTTTCTAAAATTCCACATCTAATTACTAGAAATTCGAATTCTAGAAAAATATGGCAATTAATTCATAAAATACCTCTATTGAATTCCTTAGATTATTTGGGTAATTTTCACATTTGAACCCAATCCAAAAACTAGCTAATTAAACTCATAATAAAAGCATAGAAAATGGAAACAAAGCATGTAAAGATTTAAGCTAAAAATTACTTGAAATTAAAGAGTGTTTGGGTATAAGAAAAATAAAGAAAAATACAAGAGAGTAAAGGAAAATACAATACAATCAAAGAAAACTACAAGTTTTACATTTATACTACAATTACAAAGCTAAATCTAAGCTAAAAATGAAGAAAAATGAAAAAAACCAACCTCTTGGGAGCTTTTCCCGCTGCCCCTCTTGCTAAAACTAACCCTCACTACTCAAAAACTCTACAAAAAAATCCTAAAAACGCAACTTTGGATGCAAAAAATGCATTTTGGATGAACAGTAACCGTCCAAAGGGTACATCTGACAGCCGTCTGAAGTGCGTTCGGAAGGGTACTGTTCACCATCCAGACGCACTATTCACTGTCTGGAGGCACTATTCAGATGGTTACTGTTCATCGGATGATGAACAGGGATGATGAACAGTAACTGTCCAAACGGTGAACAGTACCGTTTGGACGGATACTATTCATCATTGTTCAACACAATAACTTTGAAGCTCGATTTTGACCACTTTAGAGGCCGATTCAGCCGATACACATTAGACGATAAGTTGTAGCTCTTGAAGTCTTCTTTTCAGTGATATAAAAATCAGGTCAATCGAATATTGGAGTGAAAAGTTATGGCTAAAATTCCAAGATAGGTTGGACTTCTCATCACCGATTTGCTCGTTTTGAACCCGCTTTGATCATTTTTTACGTCTATTTGCCTTTATTAGCTCCTATAACCTACAAAACACACAAAAAATACAATTAAACAAATATCTAACTAAAATAAGAAAATTAACACTAATATAAATATAACAAGATGTGAATTAAGGGCCTATGATTACACTTTTAGGATGTAATCACTCACACCCCCAACTTAGAGATTTTTAAAGAGTTCATGCAAGCATAAGAATAGATAATGACCACTTCTTTAATGGACTCAAGGATGTAACATTGAAGCACACTGGGGTAAAAAGGGTCATGGTATGTAGAAAATGAAAAATAATCATACACATAGGTGCCTATTATGCTCATGCCATGAAGTGCTTGACCCTCCCCCTCTTTTAAATGGTAGGCCATGGGAATGATGTTTGGTTCAAGCGTTGGGACATGAAGTTCCAAAGGCTCCGGTAAAATAGGACTAGGTGCTAGAGGCGTAAAAATAGAGATCACCTGATCCCTAGACAGGGTAAGAATGTCCTCTAAACCGTCAACATCCTCATTGTCATGCACATTCCCAATATCAAATAAACCAAAGTCATCATTAAGGCTAGACTCATCTCTACCCCTCTCTTCTTGGTTGGAGTCCCAAATTTCGGACTCCCTTCTCTCACACTCTTCATCCCTAAATTTATTTTCAATAATTTCCTCACTTACCTTAGGAATGTCTTCCTTGGACTTAAAGTCTTGGCGAATGGTGTTTTGATCAATGATTTTCTCATTCCTATGGTTAGTGATAGGATGAGCGGGTTCACTAAGACACCCTTGATTAGTAGGAATGATTGGAGATGACACAAGGGACTTGTCCTCCTCTTGGACACCAAGGTTTGCATTAAAATAGTTAATTGACTCTTTATCTCATTAAGGCCCTCATCTATTCTAGAGTTCACTTCTCCTTGAAATTTTATGGCTTGTTGAAGTGTGTCCTCGAGATTGTCCTCTATGTTGTCCCCTTGTGTGCCAATGTGAGGAGTGTAATATTCCTCATAGGGTAAAAATTGGAATTGGGGGTATTCACAAGGTGGATTTTGGTAGGGTGGAGGTGGTGCATGGTAATAGTCAAAGGGCTCTTAGTAAGGGTGAGGCTCAAAATAATGATGTGAATATGTGCTCTCATATCCCCTACCAAGGTTAAATTGGTTATACCTCTCAAGAGTGCGAGGTGGTTGTGGAGGCTCCCTTTGGCCATTAACTCTAAGGTGTTCCCTAATAGACATATTAGATGATGGAAGGTGTGAAAATTTACCACCAAACATAATGAAGTGCACAATGAAAATTAGATGTAATGCACAAACAAATGTAGTGCACCACGCCTCAACACATCATATATAACAATGCTCAATAGTGTTCCATCTAAACCTCCAATCTCCACATAAAAATTCCACCAATTTAATCAAGTTCAATCCAATCGAACCTCCAATCTCCACAAGTTATATACCACTAATTTGCAATAAAAACAATCCCTAGTTCTCCTCTAACAATGCTCCAATCAAATTATTAAAATAAAACAAAATATATGCAAATAAAACAAAATAAACCTAAAATAAAGCGAAAAAGAAATAATAAAATTCTAACATGGTATCACACAAAAATATGGAACGAAGTTACCAAATGGCCTAAGCTGAAGATTTTTCCGTCGTGGTAGATGGATGGAGATCCAATCCATCAATTGCTCTTCAACCCAAAGTTTGATAGTGCTTGCCTTATGCCTTTGGTCCCCGGCAACGGCGCCAAAACTTGACTCGCCCCCAAATATGATTTCCTACAAATGGAGTTAGTAACCCCGCAAGAGTACAGGGGTCGCGATGAAATATAAACCAGTAATCTAGTATCGTTCTCTCCTAAGGGACCTAGCCCAATATAGACTCTAGCACTCACCTCACACTAGCCTAACTAAGGGTCGAATTGACATTATATGGTGAATTGGATCTAAAATAAAAATGGAAAATAAAATAGATCGAAAATCTTTTGAGTTTTTTACGGTTGTTTTGAATTATTAACCTATTGCAATGAAAATGAGAACAATTAACACTAGACAATTAAAGTAAAGCAAAATAAAATTAAACTTAAAGCAATTAAAAGGGAATTGGGCTCAAATGATCCAATTACTCAATTTCATCCAAGGTTTCTAATGGGATTTATAACTCAAATCAAACACAACATTTAAGTGTGTTTGATTCGGAAGATTTAACTTTGAAAACCGATAATTCTCAAGCAATTGAAATTAGATACATGTTCAATGGGGAATCAAAGGTTAATACCATCGATTCAACTTAGTCAATACCAAATTTGTGGTTTGTGCATTGATTAGCTAAACATAGTCAATAACCTAGATTTTCTAAGGCATTTTCAATCAATTCTTAGGAATGAATTTCTAGTAATTGTGGAGTTTTTGTCTAGTCAAGAGTCCTAAATTAATACCATCGATTTGGGTGATAAAAATCACCAAACTTAGTCAATAATCTAGGTTTTCTAAAATTCTACATGTAATTACTAGGAATTCAAATTCTAGAAAATATGGCAATTAATTCATGAGATACCTCCATTGAATTCCTTGGATTATTTGGGTAATTTTCATATTTGAACCCAATCTAAAAACTAGCTAATTAAACTCATAATAAAAGCATGTAAAATGAAAATAAAGCATTTAAAGATTTAAATTAAAATTTACTTGAAGATTAAGAGTGTTTGGATACAAGGAAAATACAAAAAAGTGCAAGAAAGTGAAAGAAAATACAATACAATGAAAGGAAATTACAAGTTCTACTCCTATATTATCATTACAAAGCTAAATCTAAGTTAAAAATGAAAAAAACCAACCTTGGAGGAGCTCTCCCGCTGCCCCCTTGCTCAAAACAAACCTTAACTTCTCAAAAACTTTACAATTATCAGACAGCTTCGGACGCAAAAAATGCATTCTGGATGAACAGTAACCATCTAAACGGTTATCAGACAGTGCATTTGACGCGCGTTTGAAGTTTGTCTGGACGGTGAACAGTAACCGTCCTGGGAACAGTGCCGTCTAATGAACAATAACCGTTCGAACGGGTACTATTCATCACTATTCAACCCAGAAACTTTGAAGCTTGATTTGACTGCCTTAAAGCTTGATTCAGCCGATACACATTAGAGGCAAAGTTGTGGAGCTTGAAGTCTTCTTTCTAATGGCATAAAAATCAACTCAATCGGACATTGAAGTAAAAAGTTATTGCCAAAATACCGAAAAAGGCTTGACTTCTCATCGCCGGTTTGTTCGTTTTGAACCTGTCTTGATCATTTTTTGCGTCTATTTGCCTTTATTAGCTCCTAAAACCTACAAAGCACACACAAAACACAATAAATCTAATATGAAACTAAATTAAGATAATTAACTACAATCTAAGTCTAACAAGGTGTGAATTAACGGCTTATGATTATACTTTTAGGGTGTAATCACCAACCAACTCTGATTCTGGTCCCTTTAAATAGAATAAACCCAGATCTATTGTTCCTCGGAGGTAACGGAATATGTGTTTCACCCCTTTCCAATGTCTCTGAGTTGGTGCAGAACTATATCTTGCCAATAAATTTATAAAAAATGTAATATCGAGTCTTGTGCAATTTGCAAGATACATAAGAGCCCCAATAACACTGAGGCATGGTACTTCAGGACCAATGAGTTCTTCACCGTCTTCTTGAGGGCGAAAAGGATCCTTTTGTACATCTAGTGATCGGAGAATCATGGGAGAACTCAATAGATGAGCTTTATCTATATAAAATCGATTCAGAATCTTTTCTGTATATATAGATTGATGGATGAGAATTCCATTTAATAAATGCTCAATTTGTAATCTAAGACAAAATTTAGTTTTTCAAGATCTTTCATTTCAAACTCCTTCTTTAAATAACTAGTAGTTGTTGTAAGCTCTTCAGGAGTTCTAACAAGATTCAGATCATCGACATGGACTGCAATAATAGCAAAGCCAGATTCTGATTTTTTAATAAAAATGCATGGATAAATTGTATTATTCACATATCCATTTTTCACTAGATATTCACTGAGACGATTGTATCACATGCGTCTAGATTGTTTTAACCCATACAGAGATCTTTGAAGCTTGATAGAATATAAGCTTCGAGATTTTGAAATATATGTTTTAGGCATTTTAAATCTTTCAGAAATTTTCATATATATATCATTATCTAATTCACCATACAAGTAGGTTGTCACGGCGTCCATCAAATACATATCTAGTCCTTCTGAAACTGTCAAACTAATTAAAAATCTGAACATAATGGCATCCATTACAGGAGAATATGTCTCATCATAATCAATACCAAGTCTCTATGAGAAACTTTATGCTACTAGTCGCGCTTTATATCTCACGATTTCATTTTTCTCATTTCGTTTTCGCACAAATACCCATTTATATCCAACTGGTTTTACATCTTCTGGTGTTTGGACTACGGATCCAAATACTTTGCGTTGTGCTAATGAGTTTAATTCTGTCTCAATAGCTTCTTTCTATTTTGGCCAATCACTTCTATATTGACATTCGTCAACTGTCTGTGGTTTATTCTTTGCATAACTTTTTGTAATTGCAAGAGCCACTTTAAATGAAAATATGTTGCCAACAAAAATTTTATTTCTATTCCATTTTTCTCATGTATTCACATAACTTATTGAGATCTCATTACTTTCCTCTGCAGGGGATATCTCTTCAGGAGGATTCTTTTCTAGGAATTCTTTTACAGGAGTTCCTTTTTCTGGAGGTTTAAATACTGTGGTTTATTCAGGAATACTAAATTGCTTATGCATTTGTACCTTCCTCTTTCTAGGAACTGTGTCTTTTGCACCAATAGGTCTCTCACGCTTCATTCGTACTTGAGATTCATTTACTGCTATATTAACATATTGTCTTACAGGAACATCAGTATGTGTTGGGGTATTAACAGCTGGTATATATAATTTCGTTATCTTCTTTGTGTCGGTAAACAAATCAGGTAATTGATTAGCAATCGTCTGTAAATAAATAATCCTGTGAACTTCTGATTCACATTGATTTATTCGAGGATCAAGATGAGATACCATGGAAGCATTCCAAGTAATCTCATGCTATTTTTGCGTTTTATCTCCCCCTAATGGTGGGAAAAGTGTTTCATCAAAATGACAATCCGCAAAACGTGTAGTGAATACATCCCCTGTTAAAGGTTCAAGATATCTACTAATAGATGGAGAATCAAAACCAATATAAATCTCAAGTCGACGTTGGAGACCCATCTTAATACGTTGTGGTGGCCCAATTTGTACATATATAACACAACTAAAAACCCTTAGATGTGAAATATTTGGTTATTGACCAAAAACAAGTTGTAATGGTGAATATTCGTGGTAGGCAATGGGTCAGACACGGACTAATGAGGCAACATGCAATATGGCATGTCCCCAAGCAGAAACATGTAATTTTGTTCTCATAAGTAAACGTCGAGCTATTAGTTGAAGGCGTTTGATAAAAGATTCAGTTAGACTATTTTGTGTGTGTGTATGTAAAATGAGATGTTCAACATCAATTTCTATGGACATGCAATAATCATCGAAAGCTTGAGATGTAAACTCACCAGCATTAACCAATCGCATTGATTTAATCAAGTAATTTGAAAACTGTGATCGTAATCAGATAATTTGAGCAAGAAGCCTAGCAAACGCAACATTACGAGTAGAAAGCAAACAAATATGTCACCATCGAGTGGATGCATCTATTAAAACTATAAAATAATGAAATAGTCCACATGGAGGGTGTATCGGCCCACATATATCCCCATGAATTCTTTGTAAAAAGGTTGGAGATTCAACTATTACTTTTGAAGGGGATAGTCTCACAATTAATTTCCCTTATGAACAAACAGGACATGTATAATCACTTGACAAAAGAATCTTCTGGTTCTTTAGCGGATGCCTATAAGAGTTCTCAATTATTCGACGCATCATTGTTGATCCTAGATGACAAAGACGATCATACCAAAATATAAAAGTTTTTGGGTCAAAGCACTTCTAGTGCATCACTTCAGGTGATCCCAAAATTCTTATAGTTGTATAATATAATCTAGAAGATAAGGTAACAAGTTTTTCTAATATATGCTTCTGGGATAAAACAATAGAAGTAATGTAAAGATATTTTTTATTATCTTCATTTGTTGTCTCTATATGATATCCATTACTATAAATATCTTTAAAACTGAGCAAATTCCTTGTAGTTTTAGTTGAATACATAGTATCATCAATATAGAGTTTTGTTCCTTTTAGCAACAATATATTGGCTCTTTCGGAACCTTCAATTAATTTTGTACTTCCAGATATTGTCTTAACATTATTTTCAACTAACGTTAAGCTAACAAAATATTTTTTCTCTCGAAGAATTGTATGAGTAGTTGCACTGTCTACTAAACATATATATCTATCGTTTATCTTGGAAGTTATTAATGTTTTGGTAGATTCGATGTCTCTATACAAAATATTAAAATTGCTTATTTATAAGAAAAACGAAAAAATTCATTTAAGAAATATGCTTAGAAAAACATTACAGAAGATGACAATAAACTTAAAAGAACAAGAACATAAACTAGTTGGTGTGGACATTTTCATCACCAATTAAGTGATATATGTTTCCATCGTGATCTTCAAAGAAATCTGAAATATCAAGGTGAGTGATTTCTACTAAATCATCAAAGTTTGTGAAATTCATTTCAATATTTTTTCCTTTACCTTGTGTTAATACCCAGTAAAGATCTACTAATGGTTTGGGCATACGACAGGTACATGACCAATACCCTTTCATACCACACTTGTAACAAATATTTTCATAATTTTTAAGAGGTTTATTTTGTAAACCTTTACCCTTTTCTTGTTTTGTTTCAGAGTTGTTCCACGAGTTATTCCACTGCTGGTGGTATGGTGTAGTATTCTTAACTCAAGAATTTGAAGAATTATAACTGTTATAATTGTTACCTCCACGATAACCCCCACGATGACGAAAATTATTTCTGCCGCATCCACGACCGTAGCCACGTCCATGACCACAGCCACGTCCACGACCATGACCACATTCATAAAATGAGACCGCATTCACTTTAGGGAATGGTGTAGAGCCGGTCGGGCGAGACTAGTGGTTTTTCATCAGAAGCTCATTATTTTGTTCAACCAGAAGGTGACGTGATATCAATTCTGAATATTTTTTAAAACCCCGCTCTCGATATTGCTGCTGTAGGAGCATATTCGATATATGAAATGTAGAGTTTGTTTTTTTTAACATATCTTCATCAACAATAGTTTGCCCACATAATTTCAATTGTGAGCTGATTTTAAATAATGCAGAATTATACTCACTAACAGTTTTAAAATCTTGCAATCTCAAGTGCATCCAATCATAACAAGCTCTGGGGAGAAACATAGTTTTCTGGTGCTCGTATCTCTCCTTTAAATTTTTTCATAGTGCTAGTGGGTCTTTTACCGTGAGGTATTTAGTTTTTAATTATTCGTGAATATGATGGCGAAGAAAAATAATTGCTTTTACACGATCCTGCTGGGATTTGTCATTTTCCTCATTTATAGTATTTCCAAGAGTCTTTACACACAAATGGATCTCAGCATCAATTACCTAGGATAAATAGTTCTTGCCTGAAATGTCAAGAGCAGTAAATTATAGCTTTACGAGATTTGACATTTTCAGAATGCTATACTCCCAATATAACAAAGTTTTAGAATCACGGCAAACAAAAATAATATAAAGAAGACATACTATAGAACTTTGGTCAAATATCTGATACAAATCCCACTCATCCGAATCTGATAAATTTCATTTGTTAATTCTATTCATTAATAGTAAAATCACTATTTATAAATAGTAATTACTATTGCTGCATAGTATCATATGTAATATGTATATATAAATATATATTATTATTTTTTCCCATATTATAACTATGAATCTAGACATCAAAATATAGTCAAGTCACGTGTCTATCGAAAGGTATTGAAATAAGAATTTCATATCTACAAATATCATAAGCCAAAAATTTAAGATACGGGAGAAATAAAAAAAAAAGTTTCGAAATATCATTATTTATCACTATTCATCATCTATGCATCACTATTCATCAAATATAAATTATGCCATGAATTATAGAGTGAACAGTAAAGAATCCAAAATAAAGATAAATTAACTGAAATATTAATGACACATGAAATGAAGTACATTCACTGATATAATGAAGTACCTTCCAGATATAAGGAAGAACACAATTATATTTTTTACGAGTATTTAGAATTTCGTGCTGATAACGTGTTATAAAACTAAATGAATATTAAGCAAGTAAAATATTCAAACACAGTATATAATAAAACTAGTTTTTCTGTAACTGTCAAATAATAATTAAATATTTCTTTTGGAATTATGGAGATAGATCTTCTTGATCACCCAAGAATGTATTTCTTTCATAAGATAAAATATAAAGACAAGAAAATTTTAAATAGTTACCTACACTCTTTGCTTTTTTCTTTCTTCTCTTTTTTCTCTTCTTCTTTCTTTTCCTTTTCTTTCTCTCTTTTCTCCTTCTCTCCTCTCATTTGCAGCCCCCCTTTTATAGATGGGGAGACTGGATTGGTAAACACATTGTGCTTACAAACTACAATACGTTTGGTGGTGACTTCTCGGTCATTCAGCATTCATTTCTAACAAGGATGAGAGAAGGCTTAAATTGAGGCTGCCATATATTGATCTACAAATCGAAATACATACTATTGCTTAGTACAACTTTTTTCTACCTAGTATGTCTTAAGCAAAATCTATTTTTGTTCTAAAAATCTCGTTAGAAAAGAAGAACATCATTCTAAATAGGTAGTCCTACGAATTGAATTACATATATAGAGTTTAAAAAATCATAGCGAGGCAGAACTTCTAATTATAGTCATATCATGAGAAATATATTAGACTAAACACTTATCTCTCTGAGAAAAAATAGTCACGACAAACTCAATAATCACACATAAAATACAATATAAATCAACTACTAAAGTAGCCAACTAAAATATTATAGTAAATAACTAAAGGCCACTTAACTAGATGAGTATCAACTTATCCAAAACTTGTTTTACAAACTAATAAGTTCATAGATAAATTACATTTTGCACTTTTATACTTTACATCGAATCTCACTTCAGGATCTACACTTTTAATTGTAACAATTAGGCCCATGAACTTTTAATTTATTCTAGTGTCACCCTCCCAGAAACTTTCATTTGTGCAATTAGCTGTCAAAAGCTCTATGCATCTCACATGACCTCTCTTTTAAGGGCAAAATTATATCTTCACACCAGCTTGGCTACCAAATGACCTTATCCCTCACTAATCTATCTCAAAGTCTCTAAAAATCAAGTCATTTGCCAATCTCTCTCGAAGTCCCTAAAAATCAAGTTATTCTGTGTATAAAATGAAAGTATGGTTACAAAGTACCCTCCAATTGTCTCACGTGGGGAATGGGCCATGTGGGATGTATAGGGCTTTGACAGTCAATTGCATAAATGAAAACTTACGAGAGGAAAATATTACAACGAATTAAAAGTACAGGAAGCTAATTATTACAATTGAAAATATAGGTTCTAAGCTAAGATTCGGTGTAAAGTATTAGAGTGTAAAGTATAATTTATCCTAAGTTTATTTATGGGACGTGACAACTGCGTGAAAGACCAACTACAATAATTGAAAGATAGACTAGTCAACTTGATAAGGAACCTATACCTAATATTTTTTACTTCTCTTTGCAAAGTTTTGATGTGTGAGGAAGACCAAATACCCAACATATATATATATATATATATATAAGCGGGAGCGGAGTAGGCACAAGAGCGCGAGAGCGTTGTGTCAAAATATTGAAAATGAAAGCGTTCTTAGAACGTTTATATATATTTATACTTTTTAAAAAACATGCCATTAGTATTTATATTATATAATTTTTCTTTGCTTCAAATATGTGTACTATATAATATGTGGGCCAAGTTTTTACATATTTGACCAAGCCAAACAAACAATCAATATGGCATAGTAATTGTTCCCTCACTTGATAGTGGTTATATTTTCTTGATCCTTAGAGTCACACCAATAGCGTTTAGAATTTTGTTTGTAGCCCTGTGCCTTGGGAAAAGATACTGCGTGTTATGAATTTCTTGCAAAAAGGATCCAGTGTAACGCATACATGGGCTCGTGTCTAGGAAAATGGATACGCGGTTCAACGTCAAGTGGCTGTGAAAACACATACATGTCACCTCTAATTTGGTTGAAATTCAAATAAATCACAAATTCGCGAGCTAGTTAAAATGAGTTCGCTATCAAACTCACTATGAGTTCACTATTACCTCACTATAGCATGGTCTCAAGCTTGCTATAGCATGCCCAATCTGCAACGATTGCACAGATTCACCGAAGCTTGCTGTAATCAATTAAGTTGATTTTCCATTGTATCACGAATTCACACCTCAAAATGTGTGACAAACAGTCACTAATCAGTTGATGGCCAATTTAGGGTAACGTAAGAGACTTTCCAGTAGCTTTCACTCACTTGAAGAAAGTTTTTCCGAAGCACCAAAAAAAAAAAAAGAAGAAGAAAAGGTTTTTATTTCTATAAATACAACGTCCAACCCATCTCATATGCACATTGGGAGTCAAGAACAATCCATTGACCTGAAGAAAGAGATTCTGCTGTGGGGTGAGTGTTTTGAAGCAAGATCCCAAGGAATACTCCTTTGGTCCTCTACATCAACTAAACCTTATTTGAAGATTGGATTTTCAATACGGTAGTGGATATAGTCGAGTGTTTGGTGACCATGGAGCATAGTACGTACTTAATCAAACACTAAAGGACAAATCGTGGTAATTCGATTGTACAAAAAATACACCGTCACGCTTGGGAAATCAACACCTAAAGGCTCGTGAAGGCGATAGGATTAGGTTTATAAGTTAGATTCTTGTATTTGATTCTTTGCAGTATTTTGATTGGCTGGATTAGGCTGATTTTTTCTCAAATATTTTCACTAAAATTCGGTGTTGGTCTATAGACCCAAGGCAATGTAAATTCATTTATATGCCGTGCCAAAGGGAGTCTATTGGAAAGACTTTAAAACACTTGCAATTTATGTGGGTCTAAAGTTCTAAGGAAGAAGACATAGCACAATTTTTACCTTTCTCTACCATTGATTTTCTAATGAAGAAAGGCCCATTGTAAATTCAATGATATGCCGTGCCAAAAGGAGTCTATTGGAAAGACTTTGAAAGACTTGCAACTTATGCGGGTTTAAAGTTCTACGGAGGAAGACCGTTGATTTTCTAATGAAGAAAGACTCGTTGTAAATTCATTTATATGCCGTGCCAAAGGGAGTCTATTGGAAAGACTTTGAAAGACTTGCAATTTAAAGTTCTACGGAAGAAGACATAGCACATTTTTGACCTTTTCCAACCGTTGATTTTCTGATGAAGAAAGGCCCATTGCAAATTCATTTATATGCCGTGCCAAAGGGAGTCTATTGGAAAAACTTTGAAAGACTTGCAATTTATGTGGGTTTAAAGTTCTACAGAAGAAGACATAGCACATTTTTTTTACCTTTTTCTACCGTTGATTTTCTAAAGACCCACTGTAAATTCATTTATATGTCGTGCCAAAGGAAGCCTATTGGAAAGACTTTGAAATACTTGCAATTTATGTGGGTCTAAAATTCTACGGAAGAAGACATAGCACATTCCTGACCTTTTTCTACCGTTGATTTTCTAATGAAGAAAGACCCACGGAGATACTGATGACAATTTCACTAGAGAAAGTAGAATCCCACTTTACTCAGTAATATAAGTTTGGAGCATATGTAAACTAGTTAGAAGCGGAATTCGAGTTTGGAATACATCAAGTATCAGCACAATGGCTAAAGTAGTGGGTATCTAATAACTTTCCATGATCTAGTGTAGTTTAGACCTGGGCTTGGGGACTTTGATAACATTATTTCTACTTGTGTGTCAAAGCGATGGAAGTTTAGGATGCTTGGGGAATGGCCAAATACCTATTAAAATATATCTAGAAAATTTGAAAGGTTCTTCTGAAATTTAATCAGTGTTAGGTTAATACTTACTATGGAAGACAACAAGAGTTGCTTTGACATAGATCGTCCCCACGCGCATTTGAATTTTGTACCTCGTCCTTATACGTTACTAATTTATCTATTGTTTCTTTCTATTAACAGAGACTAACACAAATATTATATAATTTTATATCAGTAGAAGCAATTCTCTGCTTTCATAGATTAATTCCGTGTTTGAAACCTGATTTATAAAATAAAATAAAAAATAAAAAAATATAAGAAATAACAGAACAAAACAAAAAAGATATTGGTTAATAGGTAATAATACAGGATTAGAATTCTTGAGCCACATGAACAATTCCTTGACGGGTCCTTTTGAGTTGCATCCCAATTCAAACAATTCGGATATGTTTTGGTCGATGTTTCTATCAATCAAACTGGGGGCGAGATTCCATCTTACGTAGGTTCTGTCCTTCCAAATTTGCTTTGTTTGAACATGTCCAGAAATGCACTGCAAGGTAGCATTCCTCCCTCAGTGGGTGACATGAGAAAGCTATACACATTAGAAATGTCCGGAAACAATTTCACCGGACAAATACCCGAGAATTTGGTCATGGGTTGCGTCTCATTGACATTTCTGAAGCTCTCGAATAACAACTTCCATGGCCAGAAACTTCCTCGACAATCGAACCTCTCGGAGCTGCAATAGTTTTTAATTTTTAATTTTTTTTAACTAATTTTAAAATAAAGAATCACATTGACTTTTTTTAAAAGTTAGAAGGCCAAAATAAATATAAAAAAAATTAAAGTTCAAAAATAATATTAACTCTGAGACAAAATTAAAGAGACAAAATAATTGTTACCCTTTTCAATATATCAAAAAGTATAAAAAGATAGTGTTGACAAGTCCATTTACATGCCGTGACAATTGGTATATAGAAAGACTGATGAAATGCAAGTGTCTATATATCATGATTTGTAACACTGTTGAGATACCACAATGTAGTAATAACAGTTTGAGATAAGGAAATCGGTATCCGAAAATAACAAATGAAAATATAATGGCTGACATATTGAAAATATTTGCAATATATCGAAAAAGATTAAAAAAAAAAGACAATGAAAAATGTTTTAAAATAACTTCCAAATTAAATATTCAAACATATATATATATACATGTAAACACTTCAAAATAAGAAAAAGCAGATATTACTGTTGAGATAACGGACATGGGGAATTTACCTGAAAATAACCTAAAAACAATAAAAGTATTGGATTAAAATGTTTAAATTATGGCCATTGGAAAAAATTATGGTTGACATATTGATTTCATCGGCTCGTATGAAATGGCCAAAAAAATTGGTATTTTAAAATATTTATGCATACCAGAACTGAATTTTTGGTCCTACTAATTTTTCATCCTATAGTAGAATGAAGATTTTCGCCACGCCAATTTTCTTTTTCTTTTTTGTTTATGGTGAACGAGCTAAATAGGCAGACCAGGGGGGGCAAAAAAACGAGAGAGAGAGAATGTCCTAGCTAAAGTAATGAGTCAATGACCAAGCACTAACCTATCGGTGAAGTTTTTTTCTTTGTCGTATTAAATACGTGAGATTCCATGACTTGGGAAATTTGTGTATATGGTACCCATACAAAAGGAAAAATTGACTAAGAGCCCCTTTGAAATTTGTGGTATGAAAAGAAAGAAAGAGAAATGACTTATGAGAGAAATTATAGGGAAAATGATTTTTTTTAATTTTATCAAAAAAATGAAAGTAATTAAAGTGGATCAAAAATAACTTTTTTTTGTTATTTTGAGAAAGGATCGCATACATGTATAGTTAACAAGGAGAATGAGTTAGTAGGGATAGAAAAGTTAGTATGTTAGTAGGCTAATTTTAAAGAGAGAAAACGACAATAGAATCTGATATTATTTGTTTCAGGCACCACACTCTTGCAGCAACTCGAACCCCTAACTTGTCTAACTTTTTCTTATTGAAATTCAAAATAAAAATGAAGTAAAATAATACGAAACTATTAAAAAGAAAGAACAAAGAAAAGTGAAAATGAATAAAACATTTTCTTACATTACTTCAGATTTTTTTTCTTAGTCCTATCACGATTTAAAATATTGTTGAGTAAAAGAAATTGAAAATTACTGTAACACTAGGTTTGCCAGAATGGCTCTAAAACGGATTATTCTAAGTAGAGGATCGAACCTACATATATAACTCTTCACTTTACCTTTCTCAAGCAATGTGGGATTTCTACCAAGCCCTTCACACCTTCTCCTTAAGGACTTACCTCAAAAGTTCTGGCCGTTGCAATATCAAATAATACAATAATGGGTAATATATTGAACATAACCGTTATATATAGAAAATAATTAAAAAGATGATGATTCAATGAAAGATAGAAGAAAGAGTAACAGCCAAATAAAATATTCAAATAAAAAGCACTTACAAATTCAGGAAAATATCGAATAAAATGACCAATAGTTGCAAAATAATTGAAAAACACAAAAATATTGGGTTAATAAAATATTTAGACAACGGGTCCAGAAAAACAATTTCCCAGGTATTAGTTTCCTCGGCCGGGCTTGAAATTAATAAAAAATGGTATTCAAACTATTGATGCATACATAAACTAATTTTTTGGCTTAGTAATTATGTTGTTTATATTTGACTCTACCCCGCAAGTGCACGATGTTATCGTAGTTTTAATCCAATTAAGGTTGGGTATTGCATTCTTCCCCGAGGCTTGGGATCTAATATAAATCAATAGGCTTAATTTTACTCAAACTCACTCACAAATGCATGCAATTAAGGAAAATTATTTCAATGAAAAGGTATAGAAAAATTGATTTGGATTTTTTTATTGTTCTTGAGAGGAAGTCGAGATAAAATGCAAGGGTCACAAGTGTAATTTACCACTGTCCAATTTGTTATTTATTGATCCAGTGATTAAACAAGAAGCAAATAATTCAATCTTTTCAAGAAACCACAATGAAGTTGCTCAGGCAATGTGGGGTCGACACCATAGTTATCAACACTGTGTATGGTACTGAGCAGTTTGGTACAGACAAAAATAGGTATGAAAGGTGAATTTTGTACTAGTTCAGATACTGGTCAATATAGGCCAACAAAAATATGTATTTTATTGATTTATCAATAAAATACATATAAACTTGTATTGGAATTATGTTAAACACTTAATATGTTATTTAAAGAATTTTTAAATATATATTTGGGTTGATAACACGGTTATGTTATAGTAGGTTAGTGTTGAAAATATTTCATATGGGTAATGTCAAATTTTGTAATCAAATATATATTTTTATAAATATATCGTTTATACTAATGAATCCAAACACAGTAATACACCGGTATTGATACACACAATGACAAAAATAGTACACTAGCGTATTAACAACCATGGTCGGTACAGCAGGGAGTTTCTATGAATGAGCAAAGGTCTTGCATTATTCTAGTTTCTAAGAGGCATGTTGGAGACTCTTCCGTCAAAGTCTTTGGTGCTGTTTTTGCTACGGCAAGTCTAGGTCCAACACTTCAAGCAAAAAAAAAAAAGTGAAAAGGACATCATCCAAAGACAGAGAAAAAGTAGTGAAAAGAACGGCATCCATGTGTGAATACATATTTCTACTGGAAATTAATGATTTTGATAATTTGTTATTCTTTTAACAATTCGGTTAAAAGATGCTCAAATGTTACCCTATAAACTAAAAAAAAATTGATATTTTAAAATATTTATGCATACCTGAACTGAATTTTTGGTCCTACTAATTTTTCATCCTATAGTAGAATGAAAACTTTCGCCACGGCAATTTTGTCTTACTAATTTTTCATTCAGGAGTCGACCATTTTGTCCAGAAAACTCCCAGATTCATTTCTTCAGCTTAGGAGTCGACCCTTTTTGTCTCCAGCTCCGACACTGTTTAGTAAAACGAGCATAACATGCTCTACAAAACTCGAATTGATACACGGTTTGAAGCATTGAAAAGTAGACTCATAGATCTTTGTACTCATATATAGTTTGTACTCTAATTCCTTATAGATTAAGAGATATTACAATTTGAAATTAACCCAAAATTCTATCAGTCACATTATTCTTCCAGAATTTTAGTCCATTTTCTATGGGACATAACTTCTTCATCCGAAATGTATTTACAACCCATGACCTATCAAATTAAAGGTCTTTAAGCCTATTTTCAAATGTAATTACCTTAGAATGTGTTTATGTTCTTGCTTTACATTAGGGTCTTGTGTTTGATATCTCTATGTACTCTATGTGTAGGAACGTCCTTGTTTAGCATCTTTCACAAGGATTAAGGTGAGTAACCATATACCATGAGTAAAACCCTATTACTTTCAAAATGTTTTAAGTTCAACTACATATCATGCAATGTTTTTTATATGTTTTTAATGCATCAATGTTTATAGTCAAGTATAAATGTCATACCTTGAAATGCATGCAAGCTATACTTATGTTATGAATTAAAACCCATAGACTATAATGTTTGAATAAAAGAGATGCTAAGTTTCCAATGTATGGTGCCAACTCGGGTCTTCTCGTGGCAAGACCTTAATCTAGCTCGATAGTCCTACGATAGGGGACGTGAAATAAACTATCTATGTTGGAAGACGTCCCTGGCCTAAAGAGCCTTAGAGTGACCTACAAGGTTACTATGGAGCCTAGCTCATATGTCGGGTTGTAGCACACTTATGTTTTAGAACGAGAACGATAATATGTTCAAATGTTTATGACAAGTTATGTTATGCTTTATTACAAGCAAAGATATGTCGCATCTCTCTTTTATGATACCATGTTTTGAAACGATAGAATGTTTCAATATGATGCTTATGCTATCTATGATTTCAAGTCTATACTTACACGTTTCAAGTTCATGCTTTATATGCATAAATGTTTATTTATCGATTTATAAATGTTAGTCCATGGTATTTTCATGCTCATGCATCATTATTATTCACTAAGCATTAGCTTACGTTTTCTCAAATGTTTTCAAGTAGCCAATCCGAGAGGCCCTAGGAGGAGGCCATATGTGAATTTTAAACTACGGCCCACAGGCCTATGTTATGTTAAGTGTATTTGGGTTGGACCTTAATGTTTGTAATGTTATAAATGATATAACTATGGCGGCCTCGAATAGGCCCATATGTATGTTTATGTTTTGGATTAGGCACAATTCTGCCATGTATGAAATGAGTATGTTTTAATTTATGAAAAATTCTATTTCTGCAATTATATATCATTTTAAATGATTTATGCACAAGTGTTCAACCGGTTTATGTAATGTGGCCTTGGATTGCTTTGCTACTAGCCGGTCATGTACCCTAATTCACATAGGCCGAGTTACGGGACGTGACAATATTGTAATTGCATTTTTTAAGCACAACCACTTATCTCATTAAGTTCCCTATTTGTTACTATCGCACCTCGATTTTTCGCACTCGAGAAATAAGTGAAAAAAACACGGTACTCTCTCGTTAGAACTCATCTTCCTAGAAGGACGGTTTGAATTGGAAATCGATTTGAATAAAGGCTTTTGGAAAAGATTTGGAGTCGCCACCTAACTGGATTAAAGTGAGTTATGTCACCTAAAACTAAGTACAATCCTAAGATTAAACTTAAGGTTTTTGAAAAGATTTTGAAAAACTTCCTCAAGAGGGGATTTTTAGATAAATAAGGTTGTTTAACAACCTTTGAAAAGATTTAAGCCATTTTTTTGTCTTTGAAAACAGTGATTCTAGGTTCGGAGGTTAGTTATGTATAAGGAAGCTACACTAGGCTATCACCCTATTCTGCTTTTGCGGTACCTACATGTCTATTCACCCTAGGTTCACTCATTTAGAATCTTCAATTGTCCAATGTTAAATTATATCCACTTTGAAAAGAATTTAAAAAAAGGTTTGAACCATCACTTTAGGGATGATATGATACATGACATGCAAGTGCATAAAAAAAACTAGAAAAGAGATTGATTTTGAAACAGAGAATTGAAATTTTGAAAAGGGCTGTGAAAATTGAAAACTTAAAAAAGTTTGTGATCACACCCATGAGAGTTGCTTACGTATTCCTTTCTTGAAATTAGGTCAGTCGTAGTTCGGACTCGGGGTCCGATTAAAAATAGACACTTTGGGGTCTTTGAAAGGTTTGATTTGAAAAGAGTTTGACTTGAACTTTGAATAGAATATTTGAAATTGAACTTTGAAGTAGAATTTGGACTTGATTGAGTGGAGCTTTGAAATCATCTTGACTTGAATTGGGGTTTGAAATCCATATTGGTTTAGGAAAGAGTTTAAGCTTCCTAACTTTAGGGTTAGGGTTGAACTAGGGTTTTGGCCTCCTAGGGTTGAATCATGCACTTGAAATAGAAATGTTTGATTTTATAAAGTTAGATTTACGAAAAGGAAGATCAGAAACAGTTTGATTCGATTTAAAAACACTTGACTTGGAAAAGTTAAAAAAGATTTGGTTTAATTTAGAAATATTTGACTTGACAAAAGAATTAGAAAAGACTTGACTTGAATATTTGATTTGAAAAAATTTAGAAAGTTAGAGCTTTGAAAGATTGGATTTTGGAAAAATTTGAATTATGAAAATTCCAAACTAGGAAAGTTTCGAATTAGGAAAGTTTTGAATTAGGAAAATTCTAAATTAGGAAAGTTCTATTTTAGAAAGGTTCGCTTATTTGGAAATAATTGATTTTGAAAATATTTGAATTTGAAAAGTTTTAAATGTAAAAAGATTTGAACTTAGAACGATTTGAGATTTGAAAGTTTAAAATTAAGAAAGATTTAAAAGTTTGGAATTAGGAAAGATTTGAAAGTTTGAAATTAGGAAAGATTCGATTTCTATTTCCTAAAGTTGAAGATTGGATCTTATTTCCAAAAATAGATGATTTGATTTTGTTTCCAAAATTAAAGAATTTGATTTGATTTCCTACATTGGAGGATTTCATTCGGTTTCCTACATTGAAGGATTTGATTTGACATGAAATTGAAAATTTTAAGTTTTGGAAATCTATGATTTGAGGTAACTTAGAAAGTCATGATTTTAAGAAAGGAATTAGGGTTTCCTAATCATGGATTCTAAGGTTTTGACTTGGACTCTCCAAACAATGAATTTTTGGAAAGTAGATCTTTGAAAAGAGTTTTTAGAAAGTAAATTTTTAAAACTATTTGGAAAGGAGTTTGAATATAAATTTTTGAAAGTCTCTTGAATATCTCGTTTTCCTAAAACAATTCTAACCATAAAAATATTATAACCATTCTAGGATTGTGCTTTTGAAAATAACTAAGGTTTGAAATATGGATCATAATGATCACATTAAATGTAACACTTTCCTAAAACAACCCTAACCATGGAGTGGTTAGAATCATCTTAGGATTTGTGATTTATTAAAAAATAATTTAGGATTTGAACTCAAAATTTGGACCTTGATGGTCACATTGAATGTAATACTTTCCTAAAACAACCCTCCCCATGAAATAGCTAGATTCGCCTTAGGATTGTGGTTTTGAAAACAAGTTTGAAAGAATGACATTTTAAATGCAAGTTTTGAAAAAGAACTTTGATACAAGTTTGAAAACAACTTTGAATGCAATTTTGAATGTAATGTATAAACATGATAACCACTATGTAATAGGATCGTGAACATACAAGGTTAGGCTTCACCACATAATCGAGGGGGCTGTGTTAGTATCAAGTTTTCATTAATTGATTTTGATGATAATAAATATAAATATTTTAATGATTAAAATTTGATTAATCTCAAGATTTCATAATAAAGTAAGTTTGATGTATGAGTTAAGATTTTTAAAGATTTTTTATTTTAAAAGTTCAAATTTATTGTGCATTTCAATGATATATCATTTAATTTTTATTTATGTTTTAAATGTTAATTGTCTAACATTTCTTGAAGTTATTGTTAGTCTTGGACTTAAAAGGAATGCATAGCATGTAGAAGAAGACTAAGTTAAAGATAATGGTAAAAAAGCTCATTGGAGATAGTTTCAGTATTATGTACATAACTTTTGATCCAACCGTTGGATTGATCTTATTTTTGTGGCATTAGAAATAAGACTCAAATTCCTATAAACCGTATTTTATGAGGATTTTGTGAATAGAATGTCTTATGGGAAAAAAATGAGCTGGAATGTGACACATTGGAGTAGAAGTTCAAAATATAACAGCTGGGAGATAGCTCGAGTAATTTTATCATTACTTTTGATCTAACCGTTGTACATCTATGATTCTTATTGATCTGAAAAGATTAATTCCAGGGCTACAACTTTTATTTTATAGCCATGTTCAAATTCAAACGTCATAAGGAAAATCGAGGTGGAAGTGAAGACAACTCTGCAGAAATTTTAAATATGCCAATTGGGAGACAGCTTGAGTATTTTGATGATAACTACTGATTTGACCATTGGATTGACATGATTCTTAGGTTTTGAAAAGCAGACGTCCATATCTACAACTTGTCTCTTATAGACATTTTCAAATTCGAATGTTATCAAGGAGAAAATCGAGAAGGAACAGAAGAAATCATATCTGAAATTCAAATCTTGACTGGCAGCAACTTTGTTCAAACGGGAAGAAATGTGTTCAAACCTCTCCAACGACTAGAAGTTGATTTTAAGCTACAAATAATCCACTACTCTTTCTCTATAAATAGAGATACACAAGAGAAGCAAGGACACATAAGAGATTACAAAGATTGAGCATAAAAAGTGATATTCATCAAGATCTTCAAGTTTTGAGCTTTACTTCTTCATCATTCCATCTCATCTTTGAGCTTCATTCTTTTATTCAACTTTTGAGAGTTTTGTATCTATTGTTGTAAAATTCAACTCCCCTATATCATTTGTAAAAGGGTTGCTAAACCCTTGTGATTTATTTCTTGAGTGATTGAAAGGAACACCTGGAGAAAAAGATTCTCTTGGTGCTTTGTTTTGGAGAGCAAAACAAAGAGTTATTTTTTGAGTGTTTTTGAAACAAAACACTTGGTGTAAAGGTTTGCTAGCAACCGGACAAGCTAGTGGTGTAAAGCTATTTGAAGAATAGTAGATTTGCCTGAGGAAGGAGCCTTGGAGGTGAACGTAGGATTGGCATAAGAGGAGCCAACCGAACCACTTTAAATCGTTGTGTTTGATTTCTTCTCTTTTCTCTCTTTTTATCTTGCTTAATATCTTTCTTACATATAGTCTTGATATACTTGAAATACATACACACTTGAATCATTTGTACTAATCTCACATTGATCATATCTTAGCTTGTCTTATTCATTACTTAACTAGATTAATATTTTATATCTTTTCTATTGCATCTCACCTCTTGGAAATTAAGCGTATTGGATTATTTTAAATTTTAATTTTTAATTATAAACCCAATTCACCCCCCCTCCTGGGTTGCCACCTGGTTTAACAGGCTGGACCCATACCATCTTTAGGTTGAACTTGAAGAAAACCCTCAGCACGGTGACCTTCAACAAGTCTTCCTAGGCATGAACCGGGAAGTCCCTTGTTTCAAGCATGCAAGAAGAGAAGGTAGAAGATGGGGATTAAAATAGAAGAAAACCAAAGTGGGTTAGGAGAAATAAGAGAAAGGGGAAATTTCATAAACTAAATAAAAAACCTACCTTATCTTCTCTCTTTGCTTTGATTGCTTTGTTTGGTTTGTTTGCTTCACTTTAAGAGCTTTGAATATGCATCACTTGATCTTCAATGGATGTTTGGAGGCTTGTATTTGAGTACATAGAGTGTATGGAAGCTAGGGTTTGTGTGTATGGAGTGTAGGGAAGCTAGGGTTTGAAGGAGACTTAAGAAAACTAGAGTTTCGAGGCCTATTTTCAGTGAGGCGGCATTTCTAGAATGAGTTTGAGGGTCTGTATTTATAAGCAAACAGAACAGGAACTAGCACCTGTTGCAGCGGCACCAGTGTGTGGCACTAGTGTGTTTTTAAGCTTGGCACCACTCAGGCCATTTTTTGGCTTGGCACCACTACAGTTTCTTTGAAAAACTTTTAACACATCAAGAAACAGATCTTTGACCCTTAGGACACAAGGCAGAAGATTTGGGTGCCTATCCTAATGATTATCATGTAATTTTTAGCCTGGCTCTACTAGGAGTGACTCCAAAAAATCTGGCAATGATTCTAAAGGTCAAGGATGGATAAGAACCCTTGAAAGAGTGTCCCGGAGGTAACTGACTTGAGAAACAATGCCAGAATAGTTAAAGAGGTTAACTGGCCAACTAGGGGTAAAACAGTCATTTAAACTAGGAAAACACCCGAATGGATTCCGGAGTGGCCCGGGAGAAGACTTAAAGGTTGGAAACACCATTAAGAGTGTTCTGAGGGATTGCCAAATTGATACCTAGAGCCAGTGTGGTTAGAAAAGGCGACCGGCTCACTAAGGGCAAACTGGTCATTTTGCCCCAAGTTTATCATAATAGACTCAGAATGATCCGAAAAGGTATTAAAAGGTTGGGAATACTATTAGAAGCATCCTTGAAAGGTAATCAGTTTAATACCCAGAGTCAGTGTCGTCCCTAGAGACGATCGGATATCTAAGGGCAAAATAGTCATTTTGACCGAATGCTCTCAAAATGAATCCAGAAGCGACTGGAAGGCACTTGAATGTACTAGATTATCTTTGGGACAATCTTAAAATGATGGATTTACCGCTCTAAGGACTTAGGTACTTTCTCAAGAAGTATGTCGATAAGGCTCAAGGGGCAGTTTAGTCATTTTTCACCGGAGTGGGCTAGCAAGCATTGGTATTGACCCGGATTTTGAGTATTTTTGCGACTCTAATGGTGTGTGACGAGCTATTTTCCAAAGGTACCTCATCCTTTGGTAAACGTGTCACAACCAAAAGGTGTATTCGGTCCCGTGACATAGGGGGTTTGTTAGCAATTCCCAATGTCGACCTATTTACAAGTGTTTTTGTCACTCTGATGGTTACGATATTTGTGAGTGTTTCCATCACTCTGATGGTGTGTGTTCATTCCAGAAACTGTCTGATCTCAAGAAGCTACTGGATGGTCTTATCATCTCAAGGCTTTAGATACTTTCCCAATTGACGTGTCGGATAGCAGACATTCTATGTTGGTGGGCTAGCAGGCACCATAAGTGAAGGGACTTATCGTTTGAAAGGACAAGTTTGAAGGGACTTATCGTTTCGAGGAGTTTTCTCAGTAAACGTGTCGTGTTGGATGGACTTACCATCTGAGCGATCAACTTTCTCGAAAAACATGTCAAATTGAATTTGACTAGTCTAGATTGGAATAACAACTAGAATTGAGGTTGAAATATAGACTTAGCAGCTTTAGGAAGACGTGCCAACTGGACTTAGACCAAGTAATGGTCTAAGGGTATTTTGGTCATTTTTTCTCTATTGGGCCTCGCGGGCCAGCGAAGCTGTTGATTGACTGGATTAAGTCCGGAAGAGCCGGTCTAGGCTTGAATGTATCTGTATCAGTTTGAATGTGAGTCTGATCGGGCCAGAGATTATCGAGCGGGCAAAATGGGATGATTACACTTACATAAGTCCATTTTAAAATGAATTATATGCAATGAAGATTCTAATTAATTGTTTTATACATACAAATATGTATGAGTTCTTATTTGGTGTGATACATATAGATATGTTTGAGTTCTCTATTTCGGTATTATATTTATTTACACTAATCCGATTAAGTTTCCTATTTTAAAAAGAAACTCATTAAGTTTTTGATAATTTTTCATTTTATATTATCTTTTAATTTTTATTTAAAATAGTAGGTGATATCACGAATGACACTCAAATATGATGCATGATTTAGATCTTATAATTTTTTTAAAAATTAATTACTTATAATATTTTTATTGTGGATTTGAAGAAACTTATTTTCTATGCAATACACAAATTGACACCTAGTATTATATATATTTCGTTATCGTATGAAATATCTGCGCTTGATCGAGTTGAGAAATCTGTGGAACTGAGACCTAAGACCCACCATGTTTGGACCCGTAAGAAAAGTAAAATTGGCTAAGCCTTGAGCTTTTAATTTCATGTGGAATTTGATTGACAAGTCCATTTATGTGCCGTGACAATTGGTTTATGGAAAGACTGACGAAATGCAAGTGTCTATGTATCATGATTTGTAATATCGTTGAGATACCGCAATGTATTAATAAAGAAAAGGAAATTGATATCCTAAAACGACAAATGAAAATATAATGTCAATTTTTAATAGGTAAACAATCATTTGGTCTCTCTAATTTTGTCTTATATTCTAATGACATACCTGCATTTTAATTTTTTCTATTTAAACCCCTCTAACTTTTAAAAAGAAGTTAATGTGTCACTTGAAAAGATATAGTGGAAGAAATCAAGCTGCAGGTATTGAAAAGATATGTGTTTTGATTGTTACAGTTTCTTTTTTTCAGTCTATAGAAGGAGTTAAAAGCCTTGGATCTTTCTCTTTTGAGGTAGTCTCTCACTGTACTTTGGTTGGTTGAATCGGGTTCAGCCTTAAGGTCTTTAGTTTTTGTTTGGAAGTATTTCTGTAAAGTATCTTTTGACTTGTGGAGTCCATTATGGCTTGTTATTGGTTCCTTACCCTTTTTTAATAAAATTTTCTCTTTTGTTGTTAAAAAGAATAATTTCATGGATATGAAATATTATAAATTATTTTAAAATGACTAGAATGATTTGTGGAATCTTGATTTGTAGACCACTAATTATTAACCCTAATAATATTTAGGAGATTTTCTAAACTACTCATTTCTTAACTAGAGACAAAAAAAAAAAAAATTTATATTGTATTCTATCGAAAATGCTCAAATTTTTTTTGATTGTCAATAGCATTAATTCAAACTTAAATTCTCATAATTTATGAGTAAAATGTAACAACTTTTAATTTAGCAGGTAAAATGAAACTAAATCATAGTTGAGAGGGTCAAAGGGTAATTAATTTTTAATTTTTTTTAACTTATTTTAAAATGAGGGACCATATTGACTTTTTTTGAAAGTTGGAGGGCTAAAATAAAAAGAAATCAAAATTCAGGAATAATATTAAAATTTAAAACAAAATTAGAGAGAGAAAATGATTGATGTCAAAAATATATCAAAAAGTATAAAAAGATAGTGTTGACAAGTCCATTTATGTATTTTGACAATTGGTACATGGAAAGACTGATGAATGTCTATATATCATGATTTGTAATACCGTTGAGATACCACAATGTATTAATAACAGTTTGAGATAACGAAATCGGTATCCAAAAATACAAATGAAAATATAATGGCTGACATATTGAAAATATTTGCAATATATCGAGAAAGATAAAAAAAGAGACAATGAAAAATGTTTTAAAATAACTACCAAATTAAATAATCAAATATATATATGTAAACACTTTAAAACAAAAAAATTCAAATATTACCGTTGAGATAACGGACATGGGGAATTTACCCGAAAATCATCTAAAAACAATAAAAGTATTGGATTAAAATGTTTAAATTATAGCCATGGGAAAAAATTATGGTTGATATATTGATTTCATCAGCTCGGTATGAAATGGTAAAAAAAAAATTGGTATTTTAAAATATTTATGCATACCTGAACTGAATTTTTGGTCCTACTTAAGCCAAGCCAATTTTCTTTTTCTTTTTGTGTTTATTGTGAACGCGTTAGATGGACCAGGGGAGATAGAGAGAGTGCTAGCTAAGGTCATGAGTCAATGACCAAGCATGCATTAATCTATCGGTGGAGTTTTTTTCTTTGTCGTACTAAATACGTGAGATTCCTTGACTTGGAAAATTTATGTATATGAGACCCATACAAAAAGAAAATTGACTAAGAGGTAATGAGTCAATGACCAAGCATGCACTAATCTATCGGTGGAGTTTTTTCTTTGTCGCATTAAATACGTGAGATTCCTTGACTTGGAAAATTTGTGTATATAAGACCTACACAAAAAGAAAATTGACTAAGAGGTAATGAGTCAATGACCAAGCACTAATCTATCGGTGGAGTTTTTTTCTTTGTCGTATTAAATACGTGAGACTCCTTGACTTGGGAAATTTGTGTATATGGGACCCATATAATTTAAAAGAGCCCCTTTGAAATTTGTGGAAAAAAAAAAAAAGAAAAAGAAACAAATTATGAGAGAAATTATAGAAAAAATGTTTTTTTTTTATTTTGTCAAAAAAAATAAAATTAAAGTGGATCAAAAATAACTTTTTCCTGTTATTTTGAAAAATGATTACATACATGTAAAGTTAACAAATAAAAATGACAATGGATTGGAACGGAACGGGAATTAAGATCTCCAATCCTGCCTCCACTTGAAAAATTCACCTCCACGTCCACTTAGATAGAGGCACCTCTATCCCCGTCTCCACAGGTACAAGGTTGCCTCCACTCTTGCCTCTATCCCCGCCTCTGTCCCCATCTCTATCCCACCTCAAGCCTAAGCCTCAAGTCCAAACCCAATCTTCTTTTACCATTTAATTTGTTTAGAAACCACTAATTTTCAAAACTCAAGCTTTGATTTCATAATTAAGAACTACAGATATCACTGTCTTGCTGGATACATTATTTTCTATTACATATGCTGTTGTGATATATATTGATAGCAAAAAATTTAAACATTTGATGTATCATTAGAGTTCAATTTTATATTATGTTTTTGCCACTTGACTTTCAAAGAGGCAAAGACTTAAAGGAGTAAAGTAAATATAAAAATAGCTTATATAAAAATTAAAATAATTAAAGCAGGGAAATGGGGCGGAGACGCCGCGAGGAGAGGCGGGAAAAAATCTTGGTCCATCCCTACCTTCATACCCGTACAGATTTTCATTAATCTCCATTCCTTCTTCCATTTTCATTTTGAATCCTTCATACCCACCCCAAACGGAACGGATTTGGTTGGATCTCTACTTTCTTCCAGTCTACTGTCATCTCTATTAACAAGAATGAAAGTTACTAGGGATGGGACAGATAGTAACTCGGAGGCTAATTTTACAGAGAGGAAACAACAGGGAAATCTGATATTATCTGTCCCAAGCACTACATTCTTGTAGCGACTCGAACCCCTAACCTTATCTAACTTTTTCTTATTTGAAATTCAAAATAAAAATGAAGTAAATAATATGAAACTATTAAAAATAAAGGACAAAGAAAAGTGAAAATAAGTAAAACATTTTCTTACATTACTTCATATCTTTTTCTCTGTCCTAGCACAGTTTAAAATATTGTTGAGTAAACAAATTTGAGAATATCTGTACCACCACGTCCACTCTAAGATGGGTTATTCTAAGTAAATGATTAAATCTACATATATAACTTCTTACTTTACATTTGTCAAGCGATGTGGGACTTCTACCAAGCCCTATGAACCTTCTATTCAAAGACTTTCCTCAAAGGCTCTAACCAATGTAATATCAAATGATAAAATAATGGGTAATATATTGATTATATCCGTTATATGTCAAAAATAATTAAAATGGTAATAAAAGATAGCAGAAAGGTAACGGCCAAATAAAATATTCAAATAAAAAGCACTTAAAAATTCAGGAAAATATCGAATATAATGAGCAATAGTTGCAAAATAATTGAAAAACACAAACGTATTGGATTAATAAAATATTTAGACAACAGGTCCAGAAAAATAATTTCCCATCTATTAGTTTCCTCGGCCGGGCTTGAAATTAATGAAAAATGGTATTCAAAATATTGATGCATACATAAACTAATTTTTTGGCCAATAATTATATTGCTTATATTTAGAATGATACTTTTGGCGAACCAAAAATCAGAGAATAAAAAATAAGAGAGCGAGAGAGAGAGAGAGAGAGAGAGAGAGAATCTGCGAGATGAACTGGTAAAGGATTAATTTGGTTTTTCTAAAGTTAATAATTAAAGGCCATCGCAAACCTTATTAAAAAAAGAAAGAACTCCCAACTCAGCACCGAGGGCGTGGGTCAGTGAGTGGAGGCCTTCTTCCATTGGACAAACCTTACTCATGAAAGATTAATTTATTGATAACTTTTTTTTTTTTTTTTTGTCTTATGGTAAGGGGTGTTCGAACAATCTCTTCCCCCGATCTTGTCAAGAGCAAGCTATACACTCTTGAACTAGAGTATGTGACTGTCACTTGAAAAAAATTTCCCTTACCAAGGACCAATATTATGCGAAATTATAGTACTAACTATTGCTTAGTACAACTTTTCACGTGAAAATTTTGATCTACTAATCGGAGTACATATTGTTGCTTAGTACAACTTTTTCCTACCTATTATGTCATAAAGATATATGTGTGAAAAGAAGAACATCATTCTAAACAAGAGTCGTGCGAATTGGATTTCACTATGAGTCTGCAAATCATGGCGAGGCTGAACTTTTGATTATAATTACATAATGAAAAATACATTAAATTAGACACTTATCTCTCTGAAAAAATTAAATAATTCTAGTAGTCACAATAAATCAACAATTACACATAAAACACTATATCAATCCACCACTAAAGTAGAATAACTAACTAAATGCCACTGATCTATATGAGTATCGACTTACCCGAAAATTGTTTTACAAATTAATGAGTTTATTTTTGGCCCGTGACAAAGGAGCCTACGTAAAAGACCGACTACAATAATTGAAAGACAGACTAGTCAACTTGATAAGGAATCTATATCTAATATCCTTGACTTTTCTTGCAAAGCTTTATATGTGACTAAGTCCACAGACCCTATAAAAAGATATTATAAGTGTTGAAGATTGCATCGAAAATCAGCACAATCTCTAAAGTTGGTATCTAACATCCATCATGGAGCATAGTTTGAAGTACTTGTGCTTGGGGACTTTGATAACATTATTGCTTCTTGCGTTTCAAAGCTATGGGAGTTTAGGATGCTTGGAAGAAGAGAGGATTGGGCTCTTGAAACTTAAAGATGCCTTCAACAACTCACATGGTTCTGTTTTTTCTTCATGGGGTGGTGAAGAGAGTGATTGCTGCAGGTGGAGCAGCGTCGAGTGTGACAACGCCACAAAACGAGTGATCCAACTTTATCTTAACGCTACAGCGCCAGAAAACATGTTTTTCAGTTCTTGGTCCCTGAATGCTTCCTTATTTCTTCCCTTCCGAGAGCTGCAAATCTTAAGCTTGGCTCACAACTGGTTGCAAGGTCTCTCTCTCTCTCTCTCTCTCTCTCTCTCTCTCTCTCTCTCTCTCTCATATTCATGATTCATCCATTATGCTTTTACTATATATTGTGGTTATTGCTATACACTGAATTAGAAGAGAGGTTGGTGCAATTTTGATTTATTCTCCTTGTAAAAGCTAGCCGAGTTATTTGGCTATATGCCACGGTTATGGGCTAGCATTTGATCCCAAAAGATGTAATCTGGAATGTGCAACTAATTTTGTGCTATCACATAGTAATTAGGAAGGCTCCAGTGGCAGAATTACACAATGGGGAGAGGGTGACATGGCAGCCCCCACTTTCGTAAAACATTTCTATATATAATGAATACATAATAACCTAACAAAGATCTATTCGACACCTCCCACAACTTTAAACTCTTCTTAAACTCTTCTGAAGGCCCTAATGTAATAAAATATTAAAATTTTCTTATAGCAAACTATAGTGAAAATTTTTGGAGTGTTTGGAGATTTATCAATAATTCACTTTGGATCTCAATATTTGGATCAATTTAGTATAGATTTTAACTTAAAGGTGCTAGAGAACAAGTTGTTGAAATATGTAAAGCTGAAACTTTATAATATCATATCTCTACCATCAAAACTCTATTTTGAGGTCCATAATATATCAATTCAATGCAACTTTTTGAGATCTGTAAGTTTACATTTGTTGTCAGTTCAATTAGATTGCAAAACCCTTAAAACAGATTTTGAGGTGTTCGAAAACACGGACTGATTTCAAGTTTGATCAATTTTGGATTCTGATTTCGAAGCAAGTCAGGTCCTGCACATTTTAAACTTCTTCCACTTTAAATAGGGGTGCAAGGATATGCCAACATGTACAGAAATACAAAGAGATATATATCGAGAGAGAATTCTAGAGCATCCATAAATTATTCAGATATCACGGAATAACAGCCTATAATATTATTAGAGTACATTTAGAAGGATATCAGAAGAAGTCTTAGGCATTATTGAAGTTTTGTACATTGTTGGTAGATCAAGATTACCTATTGATGAATTCTAGAGGTGGTGTGGTGATCAACATTCAGTCGTACATTGGAGAGTTGTATCGATTGATTGATTGATACGTGATTGTGGTGATTTAGCCAATACAAAGATGACATACCTACAAGATTGTGGACTTGACACCTATAAGCTGTGAGGGATTTCCGCTAGGACTAGGTTTGTAGTATGTTCTTAATAGTGCATTGATTGATTGTTTTAGGATCCCATTGTTTTTCCTGATTGAGTTTTTTATTAAAAAAAAACATAGGATTGTATGATTGTTTTATTACATTGGTTTCATGCGATTATAATATAATTGAGTACATTAATTTGGCCAAGCACAAGCAGATTCACGCCCTCGGAAAGGTTTTTTTTCAACATAGAAAGTATGATAAAGTAACACGCATTAAACACCAATTGTTAATGAACCTCCAAACACCAAAGCAAATGGTCAACTGAAATTAGAGGCAAGTCTACGAGTCTAATCAAGTCCAGATTATTTTATTTTATTTTTTGATTTTTCTGTTAGAAAAAAGAAAGGATTTCCTAACCTTTTCCTCATACTCAATACTCAATAAATTTTCAAACCAGAAACAATTAGTCACACTCTAGGCATAGTAATTATATTACATGGTCAATGGACTTATATTCAAATGTATAGAATTAAGAAATAGAATTGGTCATTTTTTTTGTTCTAATAGGTAGAAAAAAGAACAAAAAAAAGTAAGGGAAAAGCCCTCTAAGCATGGCGATTGTATCAAATGGTCAATAGACTTTTCAGTTGATGAAAATTTTCCTTTTGTGCAAAATAATAATATCAATTAAATTTTTGTATGGTGTTCAAATTTTACAATAAATGCCAATATAAAATGCTATTCTTCCAGAATTTTTGTATAAAATTTTGAACCAGAATGATGTGGCAATATCAGTTTTGTAATTAAAATACATTTTGGTAGGTTCTTTGTTTTAAAGTGATAGGCCTACAACTCAGACACATCATTCTGAATATAAATTCTGTATGAATTTTCTAGATGTATAACATTATCCAATGCCAATATGTGCATTGGAATGCCATATGATACAATTTTATGACACCTTACCACCTGGAGGCTTGAGTTGAGTACATCTATCACAATACTCAGCTATACATCTAATGTTCTTCTTCCACTTCGTATTAATTTTTTGCTTATAAAATATAATATTTTTGCTTCTAATTGAACACCAATAAACAATGTTAAGAGCATTAATATTACATTACTTTGTTGTGCTTTATTATAGGTTTCCAAGGAATACTTAGGTTGAACAAGTTACAAGTTCTGGATATATATGATAACAAGTTAACTGAAGTCTCCTCCTTGGATGCAATGCCCAACCTTAGGTCTCTGGATTTCTCCGGAAATAAATTGAGAAACTTAAGTCACTTCAAAGGTACATTTTGGCCTTACACTTGTATTTTAGAGTATATATTATATAATTCCCAACACTTAACTTTTTGTCCTTTATATTTCATAGATTTAACTACTTTGAGATCTCTAAGTTTACATTTGATGCGAGTTCAATTAAATTACAAAACCCTTCAAACAGATTTTGAGGTGTTCGAAAACACGGACTAATTTCAAGTTTGATCAGTTTTGGACTCCGATTTCAAACCAAATTTGGTCTTGCACATTTTAAACTTCTTCTACTGTAAATAGGGGTGCACGGATATGCCGCCATGTACGGAAATACAGAGAGAGATATATCAAGAGAGAATTCTAGACATCCATAAATTATTCAAAGATCACGGAATAACAGACCTATAATATTACTAGAGTACATTCAGAAGGATATCAGAAGAAGTTATATGCATTATTAAAGTTCTATAAATGGCAAATGGTCAAATGAAGTTAGAGGCAAGTCTACAAGTCTAATCAAGTCCAGATAATTTTATTTTGTTTTTTGTTTTTTCTGTTAGAAAAAAGGAATGATTTCCTAACCTTTTCCTCATACTCAATAAACTCTCAAACCAGAAACATTGGTCACACTCTAGGCATACTAATTATATTAAATGGTCAATGGAGTTATATTCAAATCCGTAGAATTAAGAAATAGAATTTGTCATTTTTTATTCTAATAGGCAGAAAAAAGAACAAAAAAACAACTAAGCCAAAAGCCCTCTAAGCATACCGATTATATCAAATGGTCAATGGACTTTTCAGTTGATGAAAAATTTCCTTTGTGCAAAGTAATAATATCAACCAAATTTTTGTTTGGTGTTCAAATTTTAAAATACTGCCAATATGTGCATTGGAATGCTTATATCAAATGGGCAATGGACTTTTCAGTTGATGAAAAATTTCCTTTGTGCAAAAAAATAATATCAATTAAATTTTTGCATGGTGTTCAAATTTTACAATAAATGCCAATATGTGCATTGGAACACCATATTAGACAATTTTATGGCACCTTACCACCTGGAGGCTTGAGCTGAGTACATATATCACAATACTCAGCTATGCATCTAATATTGTTGCTTCTATTTGAACACCAATAAACAATGTTAAGAGCATTAATATTACATTTCTTTGTTGTGTTTTATTGTAGGTTTCCAAGGAATACTTAGGTTGAACAAGTTACAAGTTTTGAATATAAGTTATAACCGGTTCACTGAAGTCCCCTTCTTGGATGCAATGCCCAACCTTAGATCTCTGAAACTCTCAGGAAATGAATTGAGAAACTCAAGTCACTTCCAAGGTACATTTTGGCCTTGCACTTGTATTTTAGAGTATATATTATATAATTCCCAACACTTAACTTTTTGTCCTTTATATTTCATAGATTTAACTACTTTGAGATCTCTAAGTTTACATTTGCTGTGAGTTCAATTAGATTGCAAAACCCTTCGAACAGATTTTGAGGTGTTCGAAAACACGAACTGATTTCAAGTTTGATCAGTTTTGGACTCCGATTTCAAACCAAATTGGGTCTTGCACATTTTAAACTTCTTCTACTGTAAATAGGGTGCAAGGATATGCCGCCATGTACAAAAATACAGAGAGATATATATCGAGAGAGAATTCTAGACATTCATAAATTATTCAGAGATCACGGAATAACAGACCTATAATATTTTCAGGAGGATATCAGAAGAAGTTATATGCATTATTAAAGTTCTGTACATTGTTGGTAGATAAAAATAAGCTATTGATGAATTATAGGCGATGGTGTGGTGATCAACATTCAGTCGTACATTGGAGAGCTGTATCGATTGACTGATACGTGATTGTGGTGACTTAGCCAATAGAAACAGGACACACTTACAAGGTCGTGGATTAGACATATACAAGACGCGAGGGATTTCCGCTAGAACTAGGTTGTAAGTTATCAACTTGTAGTATGTTCTTAATAGTAAACTGATTGATTGTTTTAGGATCGCATCGTTTTTCCCAATTGATTTTTTCACAAAAAAAAAAAATCATAGTGCATTGTATGATTGCATTATTACTTTGTTTTCATGCGATTATAATATGTTTAAGTAGAATAATTTGGCCAAGCACAAGTAGATCCACTCCCTTTTAATCCTTTTTTTCAAGATAGAAAGTAGGATAAAGTAACGATGCATCAAACACCAAATGGTAATGAACCTCCAATCACCTAGGAAGCACGGACACACCGATTAGGGTGCCGTATGCGTAACGGACATACTGCGGACACGGATTCTTTTCGGACACGCCAAAATATGTGTCGGACACGCCACCTGGCATGTCCAGTTTTTTTAATAATTTTTTAAACTGTGGACACGTCTAGGACACGTTTGGGATACGGCAGGGGTTAAAGTGTAATTATCAAAACTTTAAAATGGAGCATATTTTGTAATTTTTCAAATCAATTTATTTCAATCGTTGGAGGCTTGGATGGAGTCCTAGCTGCTGGAAAAAGAGAGAAAAAGAGAAGAGAGGGGCAAAGAGAGACGCATCACACCACTGCATCCTCACACGGTAAGCTCTTCTTTTTTTCTTCTTCTTCTTCTTCTTCTTCTTCTTCTTCTTCTTCTTCTTCTTCTTCGTTGGTGCAACTGTGTTCACTGTTGCTCTTCTTCTTATTTTTTTTTTCTTTTTCTACTTACGGACTGCTCCTCTTCTTCTGCTTCTTCGAACACAGTTGCTCTTCTTCTTCTTCATCATCTTTTTTTTTTTTTTGTTCTTTTTCTACCTAAGGACTGCTGCTCGTCTTCTTCTTCTTTTTTTTTTTTCTCTCTTTTTCTACCTATGGACTGCTAATCTGCCCATAATTTCTGTTCTTTTTTCCTTTTTTTTTTCCCCTTTTTCTTCACTAAACCTCTGCCCAAAATTTTGTTCCTGTTCTTGTTCTTCTTTTTATTTTCTCTTCTTCTTCACTCCTGGACTTTGCTACTGCTCCTCTTCTTCTTCTTCTTCTCTGCTATTATTTTCTCTTGTTCTTCTTTTTGTCTTTTGATTTTATTTTATTTTTCTGTTCTTCTTCATTACCTCTGCTGCTGTTTGTTTTCATTGCTACTTTTATTTTATGTTCAATGTGCATACTGCCCTGCAAAATAAGAATAAATAAACTTGAATGGTCTTTTATCTTGTTGATTTGCTTGATGGATGATGAATTGATGACCTATTGTCTATTCTATTGGGTATTGATTATTGGAATATAAATGATTTTCATATTTGTCCTATAATAGGTTATGGCTTATGAATTATGATTGATAAGATAGTTTTCCTTTACTTTTGTACATGGAATGAGTTTTTTTTTAAATATTTTTGTTGATATTTTGATGTTAAATTTATATACAGGAAAAATAAAAATATACAAAATAATAATAGTTTTTTGCCGTGTCCCCGCCGTATCTGTGTCCTCCATTTTTCAAAATTGTTGTATCTCGTGTCCATGTTCGTGTCCGTATCGATGCTTCTTAGCCAACACCAAAACAAATGGTCAAATGAAATTAGAGGTAGGTCTACAAGTCTAATCAAATCCAGATAACTTTATTTAATTTTTATTTTTTCTGTTAGAAAAAAGAAAGGATTTCCTAATCTTTTCCTCATACTCAATAAATTCTCAAACCAGAAACAATTAGTCACTCTAGGCATAGTAATTATATTAAATGGTCAATGGACTTATATTCAAATCTATAGAATTGGTCATTTTTTGTTTTGATAGGCAGAAAAAAAAAAACATATTGTATTGTATGATTGCTGTATTACATTGTTTTCATGCGATTATAATCTGTTTGAGTACATTAATTTGGCCCAGTACAAGCAGATCTACGCCCTCTGAATACTTTTTTTCAAGATAGAAAGTAGGATAAAGTAACGACGCATCAAACACCAATTGTTAATGAACCTCCAAACACCAAAGCAAATGGTCAACTAAAATTATTGGCAAGTCTACAAGTCTAATCAAGTCCAGATAATTTTATTTTATTTTATGTTTTTCTATCAGAAAAAAGAAAGGATTTCCTAACCTTTACCTCATACTCAATGAACTCTCAAACCAGAAACAATTAGTTACACTCTAGGCATAGTAATTATATCAAATGGTCAATGGACTTATATTCAAATCTATTGAATTAAGAAATAGAATTTGTCATTTTTTGTTCTAATAGGCAGAAAAAAGAACAAAAAAAAAAAACTAAGCAAAAAGCCCTCTAAGCATAGCGATTATATCAAATGGTCAATGGACTTTTCAGTTGATGAAAATTTTCCTTTGTGCAAAGTAATAATATCAATCAAATTTTTGTTTGGTGTTCAAATTTTAAAATACTGCCAATAGGTGCATTGGAATGCTTATATCAAATGGGCAATGGACTTTTCAGTTGCTGAAAAATTTCCCTTGTGCAAAAAAATAATATCAACTAAATTTTTGTATGGTGTTCAAATTTTACAATAAATGCCAATATGTGCATTGGAACGCCATAGTAGACAATTTTATGGCACCTTACCACCTGGAGGCTTGAGCTGAGTACATATATCACAATAATCAGCTATGCATCTAATGTTCTTCTTCTACTTCTTCTTAATTTGTTGCTTATAAAAAATAATATTTTTGCTTCTAATTAAACACCAATAAACAATGTTAAGAGCATTACTATTACATTACTTTGTTGTGCTTTATTGTAGGTTTCCAAGAAATACTTAGGTTGAACAAGTTACAAGTTCTAGATATAAGTTATAACGGGTTCACTGAAGTCCCCTCTCTGGATGCAATGCCCAACCTTAGGTCTCTGGATCTCTCAGGAAATGAATTGAGAAACTCAAGTCACTTCAAAGGTACATTTTGGCCTTACACTTGTATTTTAGAGTATATATTATATAATTCCCAACACTTAACTTTTTGTCCTTGATATTTCATAGATTTAACTACTTTGAGATCTCTAAGTTTAGATTTGCTGTGAGTTCAATTAGATTACAAAACCTTCGAACAGATTTTGAGGTGTTTGAAAACACGAACTAATTTCAAGTTTGATCAGTTTTCGACTCCGATTTCAAACCAAAAAATAGGGGTGTAAGGATATGCCGCCATGTACAGAAATACAGAGAGATATATATCAAGAGAGAATTCTAGACATCCATAAATTATTCAGAGATCACAGAATAACATGCCTATAGTATTACTAGAGTACATTCAAAAGGATATCAGAAGAAGTTATATGCATTATTAAAGTTCTATACATTGTTGGTAGATAAAGATAAGCTATTGATGAATTCTAGGCAATGGTGTGGTGATCAAAATTCAGTCGTACATTGGAGAGCTGTATCGATTGACTGATACGTGATTGTGGTGATTTAGCCAATAGAAACAGGACACACCTACAAGGTCGTGGATTAGACATATATAAGACGTGAGGGATTTCCGCTAGAACTAGGTTGTAAGTTGTCAACTTGTAGTATGTTCTTAATAGTGCACTGATTGATTGTTTTAGGATCCCATCGTTTTTCCCGATTGATTTTTTCACGAAAAAAAAATCATAGTGCGTTGTATGATTGCATTATTACTTTGTTTTCATGCGATTATAATCTGTTTGAGTAGAATAATTTGGCCAGGCACAAGCAGATTCACTCCCTCTGAATCCTTTTTTTTTCAAGATAGAAAGTAGGATAAAGTAAGACTCATCAAACACCAAATGTTAATGAACCTCCAATCACCAAAGCAAATGGTCTAATGAAATTAGAGGTAAGTCTACAAGCCTAATCAAGTCCAGATAACTTTATTTAATTTTTATTTTTTCTGTTAGAAAAAGGAAAGGATTTCCTAATCTTTTCCTCATACTCAATAAATTCTCAAACCAGAAACAATTAGTCACTCTAGGCATAGTAATTATATTAAATGGTCAATGGACTTATATTCAAATCTATAGAATTGGTCATTTTTTGTTTTGATAGGCAGGAAAAAAAAAAAAACATATTGCATTATATGATTGCTTTATTACATTGTTTTCATGTGATTAGAATCTGTTTGAAGACATTAATTTGGCCAAGTACAAGCACATCCATGCCCTGTGAATGCTTTTTTTAAGGATAGAAAGTAGGATAAGGTAACGACGCACCAAACACCAATTGGTAATGAACCTACAAACACCAAAGCAAATGGTCAACTAAAATTATTGGCAAGTCTACAAGTCTAATCAAGTCCAGATAATTTTACTTTATTTTTTCTTTTTTCTGTTAGAAAAAAGAAAGGATTTCCTAACCTTTACCTCATACCCAATGAACTCTCAAACCAGAAACAATTAGTTACACTCTAGGCATATTAATTATATTAAATGGTCAATGGACTTATATTCAAATCTATAGAATTAAGAAATAGAATTGGTGATTTCTTGTTCTAATAGGCAGAAAAAAGAACAAAAAAAACTAAGCAAAAAGCCCTCTAAGCATAGCGATTATATCAAATGGTCAATGGACTTTTCAGTTGATGAAAATTTTCCTTTGTGCAAAGTAATAATATCAATCAAATTTTTGTACGGTGTTCAAATTTTAAAATACTGCCAATATGTGCATTGGAATGCTTATATCAAATGGTCAACGGACTTTTCAGTTGATGAAAATTTTCCTTTGTGCAAAATAATAATATCAATTAAATTTTTGTATGGTGTTCAAATTTTACAATAAATGCCAATATGTGCATTGGAAAGCCATATGAGACAATTTTATGGCACCTTACCAGCTGGAGGCTTAAGCTGAGTACATATATCACAATACTCAGCTATGCATCTAATGTTCTTCTTCTACTTATTTTTAATTTGTTGCTTATAAAAAATAATATTTTTGCTTCTAATTGAACACCAATAAACAATGTTAAGAGCATTACTACTACATTACTTTGTTGTGCTTTATTGTAGGTTTCCAAGGAATACTTAGGTTGAACAAGTTACAAGTTCTGGGTATAAGTTATAACGGGTTCACTGAAGTCCCTTCCCTGGATGCAATGCCCAACCTTAGGTCTCTGGATCTCTCAGGAAATGAATTGAGAAACTCAAGTCACTTCAACGGTACATTTTGGCGTTACACTTGTATTTTAGAGTATATATTATATAATTCCCAAAACTTAACTTCTTGTCCTTTATATTTCATAGATTTAACTACTTTGAGCAAGTTGAGGGGGTTGAATATAAGATATAATTTGGCCAAGCACAAGCAGATCCACTCCTTCTGAATCCTTTTTTATCAAGATAGAAAGTAGGATAAAGTAATGACGTGTCAAACACCAAATGTTAATCAACCTCCAATCACCAAAGCAAATGGTCAAATGAAATTAGAGGTAAGTCTACAAGTCTAATCAAGTCCAGATAACTTTATTTAATTTTTATTTTTTCTGTTAGAAAAAAGAAAGGATTTCCTAATCTTTTCCTCATACTCAATAAATTCTCAAACCAAAAACAATTAGTCACTCCAGGCATAGTAATTATATTAAATGGTCAATGGACCTATATTCAAATCTATAGAATTGGTCATTTTTTGTTTTAATAGGCAGAAAAAAAAAAAACATATTGCATTCTATGATTGCTTTATTACATTGTTTTCATGCGATTATAATATGTTTGAGTACATTAATTTGGCCAAGCACAAGCAGATCCACGCCCTCTGAATGCTTTTTTTCAAGATAGTATAACGACGCATCAAACACCAATTGTTAATGAACATCCAAACACCAAAGCAAATGGTCAACTAAAATTAGAGGCAAGTCTACAATTCTAATCAAGTCCAGATAATTTTTTTTTTCTATTAGAAAAAAGAAAGGATTTCCTAACCTTTTCCTCATACTCAATAAACCCTCAAACCAAAAACAATTAGTCACACTCTAGGCATAGTAATTATATTAAATGGTCAATGGACTTATATTCAAATCTATAGAATTAAAAAGTAGAATTTTTCATTTTTTGTTCTAATAGGCAGAAAAAAGAACCAAAAAAACTAAGCAAAAAGCCCTCTAAGCATAGCAATTATATCAAATGGTCAATGGACTTTTCAGTTGATGAAAATTTTCCTTTGTGCAAAGTAATAATATCAATCAAATTTTTGTACGGTGTTCAAAATTTAAAATACTGCCAATATGTGCATTGGAATGCTTATATCAAATGGTCAATGGACTTTTCAGTTGATAAAAATTTTCCTTTGTGCAAAATAATAATATCAATTAAATTTTTGTATGGTGTTCAAATTTTACAACACTGCCAATATGTGCATTGGAATGCCAATATGTGCATTGAGCTGACTGCATATATCACACTAGTCAATTATGCATCTAATGTTCTTTTTCTACGTCTTCTTAATTTGTTGCTTACAGACAATAATATTTTTGCTTCTAATTGAACACCAATAAACAATGTTAAGAGCATTAATATTACATTACTTTGTTGTGCTTTATTGTAGGTTTTCAAGGAATACTTAAGTTGAACAAGTTACAAGTTCTGGATATAAGTTATAACGGGTTCACTGAAGTCCCCTCCCTGGATGCAATGCCCAACCTTAGGTCTCTGGATCTCTCAATAAATGAATTGAGAAACTCAAGTCACTTTAAAGGTACATTTTGGCCTTGCACTTGTATTTTAGAGTATATATTATATAATTCCCAAAACTTAACTTCTTGTCCTTTATATTTCATAGATTTAACTACTTTGAGCAAGTTGAGGGCGTTGAATATAATAAATAATCTGATCACTGGTGAGATTCCCCCCTCCATTACAACTCTGACTTCTCTTGAGGCCTTGTCTTTACGGGGCAATGAACTAAACGGAGACTCTCAAATTGAAGGTAAATTCAAAGAGATTTGTAATTGATGTCTAATGTTCTAAAGAAAAACGTTGTCCTTGTATAACTATTGTAGATAACAAAACTCAGGAACTACAATCACACAACATGCAATGTCCACTTTTGCAGGCTTATGCAAATTGAAGAACCTTCAAGAGTTGGATCTCAGTTGGAATGAACTGGAGGGAAAGCTTCCTCTATGCCTTTGCAATTTGACATCCCTCCGTGCACTTGATCTTTCCAGAAACAACTTGAGAGGAAACATTCCATCAGCCCTCTTCTCTAATCTCAAGTCGCTTGAGTACGTTTCCCTTTCTGAAAATCATTTCGAAGGCGCCTTCTCATTGAGTTCACTTGCTAACAACTCCAAACTTGAGGACCTTGACCTTGGTAACAATCATTTAAAGGTGGTGCAGACAGAGAAACCACCTAATAATTGGTTCCTTCCAATTCAGTTGAAAGGTTTCTACTTACCCAATTGTGCACTCGACACGCCTATCTTTCTCTTAAATCAGAATGATTTGAGGTTTGTCAACCTTGGCCACAACAACATGAAAGGAAAGTTCCCAAGCTGGTTGTTAGCAAATAATTCAAAACTAGAATACCTAAGTCTTAGAAATAACTCCTTCACTGGCTCACTTGATCTGCATCCTTATTCATATAATATCTACTTGTTTTTGTTTGATGTCTCCACCAATTGGATGTCTGGACAGCTTCCATCTGACATTGGTTCCATGCTTCCGGATTTGGAGTTCTTCAACGTATCCCAAAATGCGTTGCAAGGTAAGATTCCTCCCTCGGTGGGTGATATGAAGGGGTTATATGTTTTGGACTTGTCCTATAATAATTTATCTGGACAATTACCAGAGAATTTGGCTATGGGTTGCAAATCATTGCAAAATTTAAGGCTATCATACAATAATTTGAATGGACAAATATTTCCTACCAATTCAAACCTCACAGCGTTAAAGTTTTTACACTTGGACAACAATAAGTTCACAGGGGAGCTCTCGGTTGGACTTTCAAACAGCTTCAACTTAGAATTGCTTGATATTAGAAATAACAACATATCTGGAGACATTCCCGCTTGGATCGGTAACTTCTCCTATTTGACTTTACTTGTATTGTCCAAGAATTCTTTGGAAGGTTCTCTACCACTGGGCTTTTGCAAATTGAACCAACTGAAATTCGTTGACCTTTCCCAGAACCATATCGGTCCAACCATACCACCTTGCGCCAATCTGTCCTCTCTGAAGTACTTGCATTTGTACAGAAATAATTTTAGGGGAATCTTACCACATGTTCTATCTATAGCTTCTGCCTTGGTAACATTGGATGTAAGGGACAACAGATTCTCAGGCAGAATTCCTAGTTGGATCGTTTCATTGTCAAATTTGAGGATTCTTCTCTTGAAAGGGAATAATCTTGATGGTTCCATTCCTGTACACTTGTGTCAGCTCAGAAACATTAGCATATTAGATCTTTCTCAGAATCATTTTTCTGGATTGATCCCATCTTGCTTGAATGACATAACTTTTGGTCGGGGAAGAGCATTGGATGGCACATTTCCATCCCAACTAACATTTTCCATCCTTGTATGGCATGAAGGCGAATTCACATATGAAACTCAGTTTGGTGGGAAATTCTTCATATCTACACAATTTAATACGGAGAGAGAGAAAGTGGAGTTCATAACAAAGAGCAGGTCCGAGACCTACGTGGGAAATATTTTGTACCTCATGTCTGGTATGGATCTTTCCTGCAACAATTTGACAGGTCCAATTCCTTCTGAAATTGGTTACATAAGCAGGATTCAAGCACTAAACCTCTCGTATAACCACTTAACTGGATCAATCCCAAAGACATTTTCTAACCTGAAGGAGACAGAAAGCTTGGACCTTTCCCACAATAATTTGAGTGGTCACATTCCCTCAGAATTGGTAGAGCTAAACTTCTTGACAGTCTTCAAAGTGGGTTACAACAACTTATCTGGTAGGACACCGGAGAGGAAAGCTCAGTTCGCAACATTTGACCAAAGTAGCTATGAAGATAATCCCTTTCTCTCTGGAGAGCCACTAGAGAGAAGTTGTAGCAATTTTGAAAAACATGCTCCGCCACCGCCTTCAGAACCTGGTGAAGATGACCAATTCAAAGTTATGTTTTATTGGAGTTTTGGAGCATCATATGTTGTGGCATTTTTGGGTGTCGTAGCCTTTCTTCACTTCAACATGTACTACCAAAGTCTTTTGGTCAGATTTATCGTGGTGCATGTTTTATCCTCCCGTTGATTTCTTCTTAAGAGCTCTCTATTGTGATGAATAAATTGGTGTTTTCAAATTTCTGTTTGATTTACTCTATGTCCAATTGTTAGAGCTCAGCTACTTGTCAGTCTTTACTGTTGCTTTCTTTTAGGTTACATTGTTGTATGTGTTCCATTTACTGTTACATTTGTGGATTAGTTGCATGTCCATATTTTGTATGAATGAGTTTAAATTTCATAGCAATTAATGCTAGACAACAATTTCTAGAGAAAATAGTGTCATTGCATATATTTTCTGTTGTATGTGCATATTGAAACAACCAGGGTGTTCGATACTAAATATAAATTTAATGGAGGAAAACACCACTAGGAGTACATTTCATTTTTATAGTATGCCAACCTATTTAATCCCAATTATTTTCTTTTTCAGCCCAAATTAATTTGCAAAATATTCAAGTAGTTAATGTGTATTCTTCCACTAAATGTTGATATAGTGATTGTTTACTCTTCAACCTTACCCAATCTTTTTAATTGTTGTGCATTTTTGAGTCTTGTGTATTTTTATGCATGTTATCAAACTTAATTATACCAAAATATTATTATCGTTGGACGTAAGCACAGACTTGCTCTTACGATTTTTCCACTTTTGATGAATGAGCTCTTGAAGTAGAGTATCCATAATTGACTATCTATGAATTGTAATCTATATGAAAAATGTTATTCTTTCATAATTTTTGTACAGAATCTCGCACTAGAATGATATGGTAATGATAGTGGTAATGTCAGTTTTATAATTAAAATCTATGAAATGTACAGCAAGGAAGGTCAATTGTCAAGATAAACAAAATTTTCAAGTTCTCTCAAGGGTCTTGGGCATTTTGTTTCAGAAACTGGGTCCAATAATTATTAAGGCTTTTTCTTTTCTTTTTTTTTGTTACTGTTTAGAAACACAAGAGATATCAACAATGTATAACTATATCTACTACTATATGAGGGGAGGGGGAATGGGACTGGAGTTCAAGCCTTAGAGATAGGGGCAAATGAGGAGGAGGAGACTTGAACCCGTGACATGAGCAAGAGAAAATAAGGTTTTTAAGGCTTAAACAGGGCCGAATAGCTTATTATTGTCCTTAAAAAATTGAAATAGGCCTCTTGGGCTGAATAGAGAAATTACCAAGTCTTGGACTACTAGGGATTAAACCCAACTAATATGGGCCTGAAATGCTGAATAGGCCATGGACGAAGAGGATAAAATGGAAGAACTCGATTCACTATTAAAAAATAAGAAACTCTATTGTGTATGAATTTAATGGTTCCATTAGTGCAAATTCAATCACCTCAATACAATTGGATCAAAGTGGATTGCTTAAATAGCCTAATATTAAAGCCGTTGATTTTGACTAAAAAAACTCTTGATTAGGACCGAGGGCTCTTCAATTCGTCTACCATGCCCCTCGGGATCCAATTATCTGAATGTTGATTGTCGAAAATAACTAATTTTTGAATTAAGCTAAGTAATGTATTAGCAACCGTTCAATGGAAGGTTGCCACATGTGCTGTAATCTGATACAACGTGTTTGTACTAGTGTGACAACTTCTGATATCAATAATATCACATATTTTTTGCTGGTAATGTTATACCAATAAAATTTATCACAAAATTAACGTGGTTAAATTAGAACCATTTATATTAACATAAAACACTTTCATTATGATTTTTATTTATAAAAATATCACTGTTTGGTAACTTTTTTGTTTTTGTTTTTTTAAAAATAAAAACAGTGTTTGTTTAATATTTTTGGTTTTTAGGAGTTTACCAAATTTGAAAAAAAAATGAAAAATATTAAAATAGGTGTGTTCTCTATTTTGAAAGTATTGTTTCGATACTATTAGCACAACGATAACCTATAAATACCCATTACCAAACTTTTCTTTTTGGCAACGTTTATTATTATTGTTTTTTGTTTTTTTTGAAAAACAAAAACAAAAAACAGTGTTTGTTTAAAAAAATTTTTTTAATTTTTTACAAGATTTAAAAAAAGAAAACTAAAAACACTCAAATGAGTATGTTTTCTATTATCAAAACATTACTCTAGTAATATTGGCACAACGATAACCTATAACTACGCATTAATAGACCACAAAAAACACACAACATAAACACAAAATAAAAACACACAACCAAAAAATAAAAACAAAAAGAGTTACCAAACGGGCCATAAACGGCGCGTTATTTTTTTGTTTCTATTTTTGTATCCTAGCTGCATTGGAATTAGCTCATTTAAAAAAAAAAATACTCAACGATAATCATAGATAGTAATAATTTTTCATGTTTTACACAAAAAAAAAAAAAAAAAACCAGTGATCTATGGTATTAAAAGAAGAATGGTTTTTGGGGAGGAAAAAGAAAAAAGCAGCAACCTAAAAATCAGCAAAAAAAAGAAAAGAAAAGAAAAGAAAAAAATAAAGAAAAAGGAAAAAATTTAAAAAAAACATTGAAAACTAAAGGGTAAACAATCGTTTCGTCCCTCGAACTTTGCCTTAGTTTTTAATGTCACTCTCGAACTTTCATTTCTTCTATTTAAACTCTCCAACTTTTAAAAAAAAAAAGTCATTGTAATACCTCATTTAAAAAATTATAAATTAATTACATTTTGACCCTCTCAAATACGACTTAGTTTTACTTTACCTGTTAAACTAAAAGTCGTTACATTTTACCCCCTAAATTATGAGAATTTAAGTTTGTATTAATGCTATTGACAAATAAATAAATAAATAAATTGAACATTTGTAGTATTTCGAACACAATATAATTTTTTTTCCTTTGTTAATAAATGTGTAGTTTTAAAAATATTCTTAATATTGTTAGAATTAATAGTTGATAGTCTACAAAAATAAGATTTTTTGAATCATTTTGATCATTTTCAAGGCGTTTTGAGATTTTTTTTACTACTTCATAGTCATAAAATTATTTTTTTCTCTTTATTTTAGAGGTTAGTATAAAACTTTGACAAAATAATTTTAATTTTAAATTGTATAATGGTGAAAATGTAATTATTTTTAGTTAAATGGAAGTATAGTAATATTAAATTATTGTTGATAGGGTTAAAGTGTAATTAATTTTTATTTTTTCTAACTAATTTTAAAATAAATGAGCATATTGATTTTTTTAAAAAAATTAAAGAACTTAAATAAAAAAAATTTAAAAATTTAAAGATGACATTAAAAATTAAAACAAAATTCGAGAGACCAAACATCGTTTACCCAAAACTAAAAATGTGAAAACCAAGCCACGACAGATATAAATCTTGTACGTTCAAAAGTCATCAGCTGTTCTAACAGCGGTGGTCCCATGTTGGAATCCGTTGGACTACACCGATGCCAACTGGTCCCCAGCTTAGATGTGGGTCCCTGCCATATCCATCCCCAGCTTAAATTACACGATCAAGTTCAAAAGACCAAATTACCCTTAACAGTTTTTTATATGACTTACATTATGCTTATGTTTTCCAGTTTTCCATCTCATATTAGAGGGTAAAAAAGGTATTTTAATTTTCTTATTTTGGAGGTCACATGGCATTAATAGGATTATTGCTGGCAGGTTGTTAGCTGCTCCACGTGGCACCTTAATGGCCTCAACGAAATACCCCTGGATCTATGCCATATTACGACAGAATTAACCATATTATAAGAAGAAAACACTAAATGATAAAATATTATTACACATCAGTAATAATACTTATCTTGTCCAATACTATTTTAAATTGAGAAAATTAATCTACGCCCTTTTGAGATTTCTAATAATTACAGAGACGCTATCAAAAAAAAAAATTAATTGCAAAGACATGTCTTAAAATGTTTAAATTGATATTGAAACTTACATCTGAATGAGTGTTTGGTCTGTTTCGGTGATCGAGACGCTATGAACTCATTCATTTGGCGAGCGTTCGAATCTCGCCGGCCTCTTCCCCTCTCCCAATTGTCTTGTATAAAAAAAAATAAAAAAACTTACATCTATATTAATGGATAATAAAAAAATTATGATTAAACGGTTAAGTCCTTTGTAAAAAAATAATATATATATATATATATGTTTATAAATAAGTATATTATTCTTATTTATGAAGGGTATCAATGTTATTTAAAAAAATCTCATAGAATTTTTTGTCAAAAAGCTCAAAAAATTTTAATAGAATTTGCCTCTTAAAAATTTCCAGGCCTATGGGTTTATCTCATTAATTGATGCAAAATTATTATTATTAAGCCATTTCATAAATATGCTTCTCCTTGTGATTTCAGATATTTATGAAACTCATTTAATGGAATTTCATTCGCACATGGTCATAACTAATAAAAATATTGCTATTCGCAATATATGTTTGGTGTTTACTCAACTCTACAATAACAATTTCCTCTACCCCGTATTCTATTTGAGCAAATGTGATCCTTGACCTTTTATTATTTTGCGAAGTCTTTTTACATATGAAAATCCATATCCATTTAAAGATGGAGTGCATATTTCACATCCCTAATTTCTATCTTACATTTAGAGCTAATCAAAGATAGAGAAAATAATACCTTAACTATGGTTCCGCTAGTCCTCTTTCAAAGAGAGACTTAACCTCCTCTTTCAATTTGCATGAACAGATTAACCTGTGTTTGAAACACATGATTAGGAGTGTTTGGATTAACAGTTTAAAAATTATAAGCTATTTTTAAAAGTACCATTTTTAAGTAACTTTTTATAAAAATATATAAAGTCTATAAGTGATTTTTTGAAGGTGAACCAAATAACTTTTCAAAAATAAGCTAGAACTTAAATCATAAGCTTTCTTTCCCTTCAATAATTTCCAAACACAGCATTAGAATTTTTAGAATCTAAAGTAGGATTCCATCATATCAAAATTTATTTAAGAAAAATGCTATTTTTCTCAAAAACTTGTACGCAAAATTCTATCATAATAAGATGAAGTGATATTTTTAATTTAGAGTCATCATGATGAGTATTTCGTTTTAAAATAAATTACTCACATTCAACCACATTAGTCTTTTCATAAATTTTGTATGATTTTTTCAATCGTTTTTCATTACCCTTAATTTAAAAGTTTTTAGGACAAACCAATTGATTTTTATATTTCTTTAATCTATTTTGCAAATCTTTACATTTTCATACCCTTCATTCTCTTAACTCTACCCATTTAAAATTGTAAACGAGGAAGAAAGAAAGAAAAAAAAAAAAAAAAAAGACCGTTCATTACTAGTAGTTTTGGGTAAAACTTGGGACCAAAGGAAGTAATATAAAAAAGTTAAAAACTGAAAATAGTAAGCCCATTTGGTAATATTTTTAAATTTCAAGGGCACTTTCATCGATAAAAATAGTATTTTCCACGTTCACAAACAGATTTCTCTCTCTTTCTTTCCCTGTCTCAATGACAAGTTCTAACTTCTAAAGCAATTTTTTACTGCTTTAGACAAACTGTTCCACTGCAACCAAAAGTATATTTCTCTCACTCCTACCACAAACAACGACCACGCAGATCTAGAAAAGTCCAATCACAAACTTCTTTCGCCTAGTCACTGCCACATCCAACGGATCACATTTGAACTAAGAAAAATCTAAATTCCACCACCGGTACTTCACGTCGTACGCATCCGTAATCTGACACAAGCGCTGAACAAAAGTTGGAGAGAGAGGTTAGAAAATGTCGAGAGAGAGAGAGAGAGACTCTGAGAAAGGATAAAGAATATAGTATTTGTAGTAATTTTCATAAATGTTGTGTGTGTATTTACACAATAGATACACAATATACATGTATATAATAATGTGAATGACGCCGACGGCCAACCAAAACAAATTCATTTTTGGCGACTTTTTCTCGTCCTAGACCAGACTTCACCGACGCCTCTCTCTCTCTACCTCTACGATTTGGGTTCTGGTGAGTTGGTCGACTCTGATCTTTTCCGGTTCTGTTTTTTGCGCCTGTATTGGTATCTGAGCTTAAAAGATTCATTTGAATTTGGAAATTCATTGTGTTTAGTGTTTGGCTGTGTTATGGTTAGATCGTTGATTATGGTTTTATTGTGGTTTTGGTAAATTTGCGCCGATGTTTAGCTTGATTGTGGTATTGGGTTATTTACTTTTTTACTTATTAACTGTTCTTTTGGTTAGTTTTGTGTTTGAATATTGTATCCAATTGATTAAGTATTTCTATGCTTTATTAACTTCATCTATTATCATCTAAGAACATGTTTGATATAAAAAATTTGCTTATTTGGTAAAATTCAGGACTTTCTGTATTGATGATGAGTGATGACATAGCGTGAGTGTACTCAAACCTGCTCAAACCCAGGTTCAATTAACACACAAGACATCATGGTTGATCATAATTTGAGTCAGATTCTGATTGTAGTTGAGAATTTCCTGGAATTTTTTTATGTTAAATATGTGTTTAGATTCAATTAACATACAAGACATCGATGGTTGATCATAATTTGAGTCAGATTCTGATTTTAGTTGAGAATTTTCTGCAATTTTTTAAGTTTAATATGTGTTTAGATTCAAAATAAGGTTAGAATCTATTTTCTCATTTTAATCATTTTTCATTTGGGCTCTATATATTGGTAAAATTAACTCCAATTTTAATCTTTAATATCAGAGTTGTTAATATTCTAAATGAAACTGGGATGCGTTTTTGTTTCTGGAACTTCTTTGCGATAATGATGCCAGCACTGTTTTTCTAGTTGTGTGACGCGTAGAATTTTGTAATTGAGAGAGAATGTCGGGGGGCGGTACGCAGAAGAGTTTGAGGAAGGCCCTTGGAGCTATTAAAGATTCCACCACTGTCAATTTGGCAAAAGTAAATAGTGATTACAAGGTATGAACTATTGGGATCCTCATGATGGTTCTGGCAAAGATGGATGGTTTTTGATCTTGAATGGGTTTTGGAATTTGTAGGAGTTGGATATCGCAATTGTTAGGGCCACAAATCATGTTGAACGCCCAGCGAAAGAAAAGCACATAAGAGGTGGGTATTCACTCATGATGGAGATGGCTTATTTTTTGATTGGCATGCTCGTTTGTTGTTCATCTTTGTTCCATTTTGTGTTACTCAATTTTTAATCTGCCTCTAAAATGGGTCCTGATGGAGATTTTTTATTTTTCCCTTTGCAGCTATTTTTGCTGCCGTTTCAGCTACAAGGCCTCGAGCTGATGTTGCATACTGCATACATGCTTTGGCTAGACGATTGGCAAAGACACATAACTGGGCGGTATGTGTTCAAGAAAATCAACTTTTATAATGCTACAACTTATCTGGGGAGGACACTTTTTTGTTCTAAAGTAACTGCAACGCATCAAAGTTTACAATTTAAAAGTGTTTCCAAGGTTTAAACTAAGTAATATATAATGAATGTCACATTTAGATGAGCTTGAGTGTTTTAATCACTTGTGTTTGAAGTGAATAATAAGATTTAGCAAATGGAGAGCAAGTTGAAGTAGCACTTCATCTACTGTTTTATGCCCAATTTATATGAGTACTTTTTTCTTGCTGAAGTACTAGAGCAATGTATTTAAGATGTGGGGCAAGTGCTTCGGTGGATTGATGAATTTGTTTTTAAGGCGGCCCATAAATGTCTTTGATTTGATCAGTATATATGGTAATCGTAATTGCTATCTGATGAAACAAGTGAGCAAGGGATGAATATATTTCAGGATTACGTCACAAGAAGGGTTACAAATATTCCTAACTGGATGCACCCGCTTAAAAGATTCTTCTTTCTGATTCAATGAAAGAGGGCAAAGGTGTGTGGGAGAAATAATTCTAAAATGAGAGAAGATTTCGTCCACCAAGTGGGAGAGAGCTGATGCCTATTGGGCATTGTTATTTATCTCTTGGGGTCCGTAACGATCTGAAACATTTTCCTGTTCACGTTGGAGCGCTGGAGAGCAGGGGTTGTTCCCGTCATTGAAGTGAAAGTCTGGCACGGAACCTTCAAAATGATAAAGACAAAAAAGTGCTTAGTGAAACCAAATATTCTGTTGACTTTTTCTCTCATGCCACATCAAAAGACAGATAGAAAAGGTGGGAGAGATTGACTTTATGAAATTCTGTTGTTTCCAAAGCTGTGCAAGGTGGGGCCCCTTATCAATTAATAAAGGAAATTAACCAATTGAACCGAGAACGCTACGAAGCACTTGTAACTTAGTGATTATTCAATCTGGATCATGCAATCTTAGTATCAAAAGTTTGATGTCCATCCAAAGCATTAGATCTTATGAACAAGAAACATCCTGATTCATCTTTCTCTTTATGCTCATTTTGTCAGCCTTTGAGTTTAGTTACATGTATTAACTATCCACTTTTTATGTTTTCTATTTGCAACTGAAGCTTAAGTTTACCTACAAAATGTATCAATTCTTTCAGAGCTAGTGATATTAATAGGCTAAATGATGTTATGCTTTGCATGCCCTATATGAAAATGGGACTTCACTTCTCTTTGGTAAGATTGTGCTTTCTTCATTCAAGAAGAAAACAACATATTTTCAGCTGTGGTACATCCACTGTATAAATGGGATCTATTCTCAGCTGCCATTCATTAAATTTCTTTTGCTTTCTGCTTCATTAATTGAGATTTAGTTTGACACTGAGTGTCATAATGGTAAAACATGTCCATGAGATATTATCTAAAATTTTGATGGCAGTAATTTACTTTCCTATACTAGTTAATTCTGTGATTTTCAAGATAATCACCTATTGTCATGTATAATTGGCGAGTTGCCAGTGCATGAGCTCTCCATAACTGACTATTTCTTCTATTTTTAGGTTGCATTGAAAACTTTGATTGTTATTCATCGTGCTTTAAGGGAAGTGGACCCCACTTTTCATGAAGAACTAGTCAATTATGGAAGGAGTAGAGGCCATATGCTCAACTTGGCCCACTTCAAAGATGATTCCAGTCCCAATGGTGAGCTTTTTTATTTGTTTTTCATTTGTAGTGATTAGTATGTCCACTTGATCGCTTAGAAAGCAGCTTCTTTGTTGATAATGTTGTTACTTCTTTTCAGCATGGGATTATTCTGCTTGGGCTCGCACTTATGCATTGTTTTTAGAGGAGAGGCTGGAATGTTTTCGTGTTTTGAAGTACGATGTCGAGGCTGACCGCCCTGTAAGAACTTATCCTTTTCTATTCTTTGGCCTTTTAAATTTACTTTTACTTTTTGGCAACATAAACTACAAATATATTCTTACAGAAAAATGACACCTCAGCAATTCCATTAAAACTGCAATGGGAATTATGGGGTTCAGTTTCGGTTGCAGCCAGGAAAGTGTGGCATGAATGCTCACATTTTGAAGGATTTAAATTTGTCAAATACTGTGTTTTTCTAACTTATGAATCGTTTAGGTTAATTTTTTTCTTTTGATTGTTGCATTTTTTTTTTATAACAGATGTGACAATACTACTTGCTAGTCCACTAAAGTTATAGTTTACTTCTTGTGCACTATAATGTCACATGTTCTTGAAGCTCTCTGACAACTTGTCTTACTCAAACTTGCAGTAATGCAGTTAGTTTCCTTTCTTTTTTAGTTTAAATTTGGATGCTTTACTTAACATGAGGGACCCTGCTGCGAATTAATTATGCTATTCTTTTCGTTGGATTATATATTTCAGTATATAAATTGACAATATTGGTCATTTGGTGACTGAAGTTCATTTTAGTTTATTTATTTATGAGTACCCACTAATGGACTAAAGAACAGGAGTATCCAACATTCGTTATCCATATAATTATTATTGCAAATTGTGGTGCAGAGAACTAAAGAATTGGACACTCCAGAATTGCTTGAGCAGTTACCAGCTTTGCAGCAGCTTCTATTTCGTGTTCTAGGTTGCCAGGTAACTTTTTCTTGATTCAGTCAACTGAATTAAGTTGTATCAAACATAATTTTTCTAGCTTTCAATATACAAATAGGTCCCATGATGAAATTTTTGTGCAGCCACAAGGAGCGGCAGTTCATAATTTTGTGATTCAATTGGCTCTTTCTATGGTGAGTGGATCTTATAAACCTTTTACTTTTTGCATGGCCTTGCTGGAATGACTTGCAAATAGCATGTCCTTGACCAGAGTGTTTATATTATTTTCAACAGGTTGCTTCTGAAAGCATTAAAATTTACAATGCTATCAGTGACGGTACAGTTAATTTGGTTGACAAGGTAGGCTGTGATTTTGCCTTTCTGAATGAGTAGATTTGTCTTCTAGCAGATCTTGGATATATGATGACATGTATTATGACAGTTCTTCGAGATGCAACGCCATGATGCCCTTAAAGCTTTGGATATATATCAGAGGGCAGGGCAACAGGTAGTTCTTTTTTGGGAATGATTTCTAGCAAATAAATAGCTTAGGAGGAAAGGAGTTCCATCATCATGGGCATATGTTTAAACTATGACCATATCTTCAGGCAGAGAGGCTGTCAGAGTTCTATGAAATATGTAAAAGCCTTGACATTGGACGAGGAGAAAGGTTTATTAAGATTGAGCAGGTTTGTGATTTCTCTTGTAGTGCTTTCAGGAGCTTCTTCGGTTTTTACCTATTGATTCTCACTATATTTTGATGGAATTGTTTATTGATTGACAATGAAGCCGCCTGCATCATTTATGCAAACAATGGAAGAGTATGTGAGAGAAGCTCCGCGAGCTTCAACAGTTCGCAAGGATCAGGTATGGAGATCCTCTCTGGTAAACTATTTATCTTGGTGGGAAGCAATATGTAGTCATATTTGCAACTATTGTCATGAATGTAAAGCAAAAGAACATCAAAAACCAATGATCGACAGTGGCTGTAGTATCTTGTCAAACTTTGGATTAATTAGGATGCAATCATAAAAGCTTTATAGTTTATAGTATCGGGTCATTATTCACCCAAGCAGAATACCTCAAAGGTTTCTCACGTGGTCTCAAATGCTCAAATATCAAGGCATTATCAACTCTGTAGTAGTCCATTAAGACAAAGCATGATGTTAAAATGTTGGCATCATGTGAGGTTGAGACCTTTTCTTTTCCTTTTTGTGAGGGACTGTCATTTTTTTTTGTGAAGATTGGACAACTGAGTGTATTTAGGAGTTTGAGCATTTGGAACATATAAGATTCTCCATTGCATTTCCAATGTGGGCCATTATTGTGTACATTAAATCAACCCCTCAGATGGTTTTTCATTTTAGCTTTATGAACCAAATATAAAGTTTGGCCTAGGTCTTAGTGCAATGACTTCAGTTTCCAAACCTTTTTGGTTAAAAGTTCATTTGTTTGAAATTTTGACAAGGATGTTTTATTTAAGTCTTCTATAATCAAGCCTCAGTTTCCTTTTAATCACTCATTGTCAAAAGCAGGTGGCTGATGATAAAAATGCTGCTGCTAAGGTAACCTTAGCCATAGAGTACAAAAAAATTCCAGAGGTGCAGGAGGCACATCCACCATCCCCACCTCCACCAGAACCAGTACCAGAACCAGTTAAGGTGGAAGCTCCTGTTGCTCAGCCACCTGATCTGCTGGTAATTTTTAGGATCTTTCTCACTTGTCGAAAAAGTCTTTTTTTTTTATCAATCCTATTGTGAGCCTTATTCTGGACTTTTTTTAACCTGAACCCAAAGAGGTTTATTAAGTCTCTGCATTTCTTTTTTGCTAGGGTTTGAACGATCCTGTTCCAGCTGCTTCCGAATTAGATGAGAAGAATGCTCTGGCTTTGGCTATTGTTCCTGTTGGTAAGTTTCCTTTAATGATGTAAAGCATTGTGGCAGGGCTCAAGTTACTGAAATTCCGTTGAGGGGTTCTCCTGGCCGACCTAATATAATCATCTTAGGTGGTTCTGTTTAGAGCAATGTGAACAGATGTGATATTATTTAAGATTTAAACATCTTAACATGTGGAACTTAACTGACATTGAAAACAGTCCAATGTTGCTAATTTTGGTTGGGTTTCTATGTCATGGAGGATTTCCGTACATAATGTAGAAATGCCTCTGATTTTATTTTATTTATAATTTTTTAAGTTTTTATGGTGGTTGAACTTGCAGCTGATCAATCAACTCCTGCTGGCTCAAATCCTACAAATGGAGCTACAGGCTGGGAACTGGCCCTTGTTACTGTTCCTAGCTCCAATGAGAGTGCCACAGCTGCTAGCAAACTGGTATTGTATTTATCTTCTGCTATATTCTCTTATTTGTTCTTGACTAAAAACTTTTCACGACTAGTGAAAATATTGTATCAAGGGTGTTGTGGTTGTCACTGCAACATCCTTTCCCACATTCAGTTGATAAATAGAAAGGAACCCCGCTTCCAAAAAAAAAAAAAAATGAAAGAAAAGAGTAAGATGAAAAACACCTCCTCTGTATGCAGGTTTTTACCATTCTCACACTGAAAATTTTAATTGTTAGCTATTATTTATTCTTATGGCTTTCACTTGTGTATGTAAAAAGGCGGGGGGCCTGGACAAACTTACACTAGACAGCCTGTACGATGATGCAATAAGGAGAAGCAACCAGAATGTGAGCTATAACCCTTGGGAGGCAGTCCCGACAGCAAGTCCCATGATGCCACAAACCGCACATGACCCATTCTTTGCCTCCAACACTATGGCTGCCCCACCTTCGGTGCAAATGGCAGCCATGGCTAACCAGCAGCAAGCTTTCATGTTCCAGCAGCAGCAACAGCAGATGATGATGATGATGATGGGCCCACAGCAACAGCAGCCCGTAAATCCTTTCGGCAACCCATATGGAGCCGGTATTCACCCCTACGGCTCAGGTATGCCTGTCCAAGCCTACAATCCATACACGGGGTTCATTTAGACACCGCACATAGAAGACGTGTTATTTTTGCTTGGAACATGAGAATTGAAGGATAGACAAGACAGATGTGTACCATATGTTGTGCAAGTGCCGCAGTTAGAATGATGTTATTTGTTCAATAACTAGGTTGAGGTGAGCGATTTGGTCGTTGATTTGTTCAATAATGTTCAGTGACTACATGAAATTTTTTGACCTGCTTATTTGTAATTGATTCTGAAGCAGGATTCTCATTCTTGTCAGTTTTTATTTTTTATTTTTTTATACTTAAGATTTTTTTGGTTTATCAAGATATAAGTTTAAATGATAGGAAACATTTGTATCTTTTTGTGATTATTGTTACACATTTATGTATTGTGGATAAAATGTTTTTACTAGTGATTCTTGGTTGGACATGGTCTATTGATGCTACTACATTTTACATTGCTATCACTTTATTTTCTTCTGTTGCTTGATTGTATTGAAAGAAAACATGGAATTTTGCAACCACCACCCAACACCTTGGTTTGTAATAATTTGATTATCAGTTATTAAATGCAGCCAGCCAAACCAGCTCTGAATATTTCTAGATTGTGTGTGAGAATTTACCTGCACACGGTTCCGGCTTGTCTCTAAATTTCAATTTATCCTCTCTTAATATCAATATTTTTTTCTCTGATTATGTGTTTTACCAGTGTTAACCACGAATTACCATAGCTAGGGATGGCAAAAGGTCAAGTTAGGCTCAACTGTACTTGCCACGAACCCACTTTATGTTGTACTCTCTCCTGTTAGACTCTACCCCGTTCAAACAGGCCAAACTGAAAAAGGTGGGCCCCCTTAGCCTCCAAACACCATCAAGGTAAAATAGCAGAGCTAACACCAGCGGTAGAGCTCGAACTTGGAACTTACAACTAAGAGTTAATTACTTTACCCGTTTTTACCATCAGCACTGTGCCCCGGGGGGTGTGAACATACAAACACATGAGGTTGTCTATGAATATTTCATTTTGAACTAAAATATTTCATAATTAAAAAAAATGTCACTATCACATCTATATTATTATAAATAATAAAATGTTATTAGTTCTTTGAGTCCAAAACTCTCAATACATTTTTCTCATATTTTTAGATTTTTAAATTTTAATTAATAACACGTTAGATTCTATGTTATATTTGATTGATCAATTTTTATTACAACCTCAGTTTTTTAAACTAACAAAAATTCAAAAATATCTTAAAACTATAGTATTTTAAACTAGCAAGAAATTAAAATATCTTATTACTATATCAAAAGTTCTTGGTAAATTAGGACTCTATTTATTGGGTATTTGAGTCCGAAACTCTCAATACATTTTTCTCATATTTTTAGATTTTTAAATTTTAATTAATAACACATTAGATTCTATATTATATTTGATTGATTAATTTTTATTACAACCTCAATTTTTTAAACTAACAAAATTTTAAAAATATCTTATCACTATGTATTTTAAACTAACTATAAATTTAAAATATCTTATCACTATATCAAAAGTTGTTTGTCAATTATGACTCTATTATTATATTTACCTAGGTCCTACACTAATTTAAAATATTTTATTAGTACAACCAAATCGTCGTTGAAATTTAAAATAACTGACCACCATACTAATTCAAATATGTTATCATTACAATATCAAAAGTTGTCCATTAATTGGGACTCTATTATTATACTTATCTAAACCACTTAAATTCAATTGAAATTTAAAATATCTTATTATTAGAAATATCAAGTACCGATAATAAATAAAGAAAAAACTAAATAATTACTTATGAAAGTAGAACTATATCAAAAATACATTTTGAACTAATACATTCAAATTTTAGTTGCAATTCATTTGAACTTGTCAAATCAAATTGAATTAGATATATCAATTTAAATTTGAGTTAGAAGCTCAATCACAAATTTTAGTTGTTATTGGTTGAGCTTAACGATTTGACCTATTATCAACTCAAATTGAATTAAAATTTTCAATTCAAATTTGAGTTAGAAACTCAATCACAAATTTTCGATTAAAATATTAGTTGTTATCCATTGAGTTTACTACTTGATCTATAAAAGGTAACACAATCTTTAATTTTATAATCACAATTACAAATCAAGAGCTTAGATAGAGTATTTGAGTCATGATGAACAGGGTTTACTTATCATTATCAACTGAGTTTGAGATTGGTGTGCATGAGATTATAGATCTTAGAGATCAATTCGAGCTTCATCTTCTTACTGGGGAACAAATTTCATTTCATTTCATTTATCAATTATTTTGTCTATTGTTTGTTTTATTTGTCGTTTATTTCAATTTTTCTGATGTTATGGTTAGTAGTAAATAATTAAGATTTAAGGCTATATTCAAAATTGTCTCTCTCAAGTCTCAAGATAGGAACACCCCATATAAGGATCAGTGAATATATGAGTGGGAACTTGAGTATTTTTTTTACCTTTGATTGCAATTTTATGGCACTAATGATAGTTTTAGATTATCAAAGGAAAAAATATTGATTCATTGATGTTTATTTTTTTTATTTAAAAAAAATTGCCACAGGATAAAAACCAATTTGTTCATTGATGTTTATTGTTGGGCCAAAAAAAAAAAAAAAAGTAATTGACCATCTGAGTAATTCATCGCTACTCTTGACATAAGTAAGTTTATGAAAATAATTATAATTCTATAATATTTATGGGTGGTCAGAATAAATATTTTATTTTATCTTTTACAAAAAAATAACACAATTATATATTAAAAAAATATAAGTAGACCCCACATCTATATGTTAATGGATACTATAAAAATAAAGATGAAAAAAAATTACAGAAAGTGGTTAATTTGGTTATGAGTAGCACCATAGACGGTATAATTACACATTAACCAATGGATTACTGTTAGTAAAATTAATGCATATACATAATATATGACTTCCAAATTTACAGTACCATGCGCATAAACAATGAATATAATATAATCAATTCATATACATATATGGATTATATGATTAGATATAACGGATGAATACAACATGTATAGAGAGAGAAAGCCAAAGCAAAAGCTTTTGAGCGAGAAAGAAGAAACCAAACCAAATAGAGCTTGAACTTGAAGAAGTGTCTCGGACTCTCCCCAATTCCATCCTCTCAGCAAAATCCCAATGCTTTCTCTCTTCTAAAACAGCAACAATGTCCTCTTGGCTCTCAATCTCTCTCTCCAACCCTTTCAAATCCGACGATCAAAACCCCTCACCTGCACTGGATAACTCTACACCATCTTCAGACGATCATTGCCCTTCTTACGCCGGTGGCGCTAAAGAGGACCTCTCGGTGCTCGGCGAAACAATCGGCCGCCAACTCCGCGGTGTCGCCTCCTTCCTCGCTCCCCCTCCTTCCCCACAACCATCGCCAGACTCCACCTCTTCCCCCTCCTCCGCCTCTGCCGAATCCTCTTCGCAAACACTTCTTGGCATAAAAAACGACCTCGTCGAGATCGGTGGTAGCTTCAAGTCCTCGCTTTCTCTCTTCTCTTCGAACAAAGCCGTGTCTGGGATCTCTCGCTTCGCCTCGAACTTTTTGCAGTTTGAGAGCGAAGGCAATGGGGTTGAAGGAGATGAGGAGGACGATGACGACGACAACGAAACAGCTGATGTGGCCGGGGTTACGGAAGAAGTTCTCGACTTCGTTGAGGAGATTTCGTTGCGGCCCGAGTGTTGGACTGATTTTCCTCTCTCACTAGATTATGGTAATCCTTACTTTCTTATATAAGTAGGTAATATGTAGGTAAGATATGAATGTATCATCCTGTTTTTTCTTCAATTGAATGCAATTCCTGGTGGCATTTTTATACTACAAAAAAATATTGTAATTTTAGTTGTCGAAGTAATGATAACTGGGATATGTATATATACGCCTTTATATTTCTGTAAATGTTACTTCCTTCAGTTCGAAAGCAACTTTGATTAGGATTTTTATATTTTCAATTTTAGAGTTACGTAATTATGACTATTGGATGGATGATTGTTGAGTTTATGACAATGTTTTTAAACTTAATTACCAAATTCTGGTTTTGAACTTATTTACCAAACCCAGCTGAAGACACAACTTCTTCAACAACTTGTGATTGGTAAATAGGTTTAAAACCACCTGAATTTGGTAATTAAGTTTAAAAACCACCTATGGTTTGGCATAAGCTTCATGATTATTAGTATAACTAGTACCTACTTGGGGCATTTTGTTTTTCCTTAGACGAGATTGGGTTATTTGTTAATGTGATTGCATGAAATTATGCTTTTTTGAAGCATAAGAAGTATTTGAAAGTTTGCGTGTGTGTGTGTGTGTGTGTGTGTGCACGCGCGCGCGTGTGTGTCAGGTATCTTCATATTGTTCAGTGATTTTTGATCTAGTTGTCCAATGAATATCCAAATCAATGTTTTCACATTGTAGAAATACCACATTTGTAGAAAATATGTAATGTGCGCATACTGTGCATTTATTATTATTTTTTATGCTAGTGCTATTCACATTATCCATTGATATTTTAATGTCTGTATTAAATTTTGAAATAACTTAGTTTCCTAGATTTGTTAAACTTGAGGGTGAATATCTAGTGATCGGCTCAATAACTCTAAAAAATCTCTCCACTCAATTATGCATGCATTCCAATCATAAGTAAGAAAGCATAAAGCATAATAAATAAGGAGACATAAGATTTTTGCGTTGGAAACTCAATGCAGGAAAAAGCCACGTGGACTAACTCCTTTGGTCCGGGCAAACCGAGCACTATCAATGAACAGTTTACACAAGTTACATTTACAACCAAATACCGAACTCCACGGATGCCGTTCGAATCGCCATGAACTCCGGTTTAATTTAACTTGCTTGACTTCTCGATTTTCTGTTCTCCAGTCGCTCAAATCTAGCACCGAATTACCACTTTACTTTTTGTCTCTAACACCAAATCACTACGATGCTATCTGTCACCTTCGGAATCCACCAAAACATTCTTCGTTCATGTTCTTCAATGATGGAAGAATATCTATTCTCTGTAGAATTATTGGAGAGTCTGTAACCACCAATACGCCTCTCTCTAATATTTTATAGTACATCAAACCCTATCTCTTTGATAGGTATTATCTCTATCTATGGACTTTTTATTCTCCACTTAGTATGTTTAGATACATACCTAAGTTATATAGGAAAAATCTAGTCAAGAGTCATATATATCGCAATCTTTCTGAACAGATCGTTTAAAAAAGATCCTTAGATTTTCCTGTATGGTAAGTGCCATGTTGAAGTTGGCTCGAGCCAACTTCCTGCTAGTGACATGATTTTGCCATTACTTCATGCCATCTTTTGAAGACTTTCTGGAATTTGCTTGTGAGTATGGAAAGTGCCATCATCTTGCTATCTGGTCTTGTCAATATTTATCAACTCTCTGGAATCCACACTTTATATGGCCAGTGCCATCATCTTGCCAATGTTTGACAACTCTTTGGAATCCATTGTACCCAACATGGCAAGTGTCATTCCATAGTCAGGTAGTGCCATCTGTGTCATTTCACCAGGATCACTTTCTGAGCTCTAAAAGCTTATGTAATAAGTCTGTCTTCTTCATCAGACCTAATGTGACCTAACAACATATTTGAAGCACAAATCACCATTATAAAAAAACCTTACAATGACTATGACATTGGTTGTGCATCCATTTCTTGCTGGTTTGACAGTTGCTTATGGTGATGGAATTCTTTGAGCTTTCTTCACCAGATTTGGATAGCTTGTATTTGTTGGCAGTGTCCAAGAAGTGACGGTTACTTGATTATTCGTCCCATTTTAATTGGGTTTTCTGTCATTAAGATACAGGTTAAACCTCGATAGATTAAGCAGATTATGCTACTGAATCACTTACTGTGCAACTGGAAATTAGACAGTACAATGGCATTGGTGTGGAATCACCAAGCGAAATATCACTACTGTTGATAGTGATCAACCAACTTTACCCCACTGTGCCACACTGCCAGGCTGACACGGAATCTTGGAATTACATAGTGGCAACTTCATTTTTCTTTAAGTCGTACAAAAATCTTTTGAAAATGCTTGAGGGTCATTAAAGGCTTGTCTATATGGTATTCACTCTTCAAACAACCTTTCAATAAAGTACAGACATTGTGTTTCTTGCAATTAACTCTGCACCTTGATCTAGTAAGCTTTCTCAGGGGATCTATCAGGCAGTGTGTTTGCATCCATAGAACACACCATCTAGAGATAATTTCTCTGTAATCTGAATTTACCAAAGAAGTTTCCATCGGGCTCTTGGAAAATTATTTGCAAGATTCTTGTCAATCAGCTTAGATTGCACCTTTACAAGATGGTATCATTGGTTGTCCAACCCAGAGTAGCTTCATTAGGCTTGCAAGGGATAATATGAGAGATGTTCCATAGTGAGAAGTAAAAACAAAGGAAAAACAGGTTTAAGCTTTGATATCAAGCTAGAGAGCTTTTGATAGGCAAGGTGGGATTTACTTCAATTGAACCTCATGGAAATCGTCTTCCACAACACTGGATTATTATCAAACATGACTTGAACCTCATGGAAGGGGCCGAGGAATCTTTTTGTTGAAACAAAGTTTGTTGGTTATAGGTAAAATCCCTTATTTTATTGCCTCAGCTATATGTGAGATAACTGTTGGAGAAATTAGCTCTGCTTGGTTGAGTAATCTGTTCAATAACTCTTTGAAGACTTACAACATCATACACTCCGAAGGAGGACGTGTAATATTTCCATCCAAGAATAAATAAGATATTCAAAGATGTGTAAATCATTGTGGGGCGTATTTTAATTGGATAAGGCACTGTACCAATCACCATTGTAGTATACTGGTGTTTTTGGTTCTATTAATTGGATAAGAGGTGTTTAAGAAGGCAATTAACATATTCCTCTTTCCAGAAATTTAGGGTTTTGCTACTTCTTGCTTGAGTTATTCCCTAGTATACAAAATGAAATAGCAATGAGGCTGTGTGATGTAGAGGAATTACAAAATAAAATAAATAATGTGGTCCAAGCTATTTGGTATCTTCATATTCTTTTTTCCCTCAATTCTTGCCCAATATTTTTGTAAGCCCCATTCATTCCATCTGATGAGATTTGAATTTGAAAAACAGCAAGTGGGTCGATCCCAGTGTTATCAGAAGTTGTTAATACCCTAGTGATTTATAATTTTGGAACGTCACTCCAAAACATGGTACACTTTTGTCCTAAAACAGTGGATTTAGCGATTCAATGTGATTTTAAACTTTTTTCCTATTTATTTCCTTTAAGGTTACCTAATGAGGAAAATAAATAAATATAATGAACCGAAATCCAGGGAGAATAGAGTTTTGGCAGAATCATATGTTAAAAAATGGGTTATAATGGTCCTAGAAAATGTATTTCTACATGATTAATTTAAAAATATATATGTATTTTATTGGATGGTCAATTGTTAAAAGAAAAGTGCTCTAGAAGTAGCTTAAATTCTAATAGCGTTATTCATACAAGTGTACCCTTATCGTACTACATTTTAGAGCATGCGGCATACCACGTTCCCATTCCCGTTGTACTCCGTTTAAAAAAGAGCGCCACGGGGGTCTGCCATTGTAAATGAACAGTGCCTGGAGGCCCCCCCCCCCCCCCCAAAAAAAAAAAAAAAAAAAAAAAAAAAAAAACGCGCACACAAAAAGAAAAAATCCCACGGGGCCAGGGGGTAGGGTTATATAGAATATATAAAGTCTATGTTATAAGTAGATTCCCTTGATATCATTGACAATTTGATGGGATTCAAAACTTATATGGAGAGTGGAAATTGAAGAAGCACATTTGCGCACATCTTGAATTTCAATGGATGGGAAGCTGGTGGATGACTGCAGATGCGTGGATGTATTAGAATCCTTAGTTGCTGCATGATTGGGGCTTGATGTTTAGTCGTTTTTTAGAAATTAGATCAAGTCAAATTTGGGACCGATAAAGAAAAAATGATGATTAGAAGCAAAAAAATGCAACATGGAACTTGGTAAATTCTTTTTTCAACACTCTTACCATGGGAGGGAAGTGGGAACCCCCCAACACATGCACAAATAGGGTATTTCCTTGGCAAAAATTAGACCATTGTTGAAAATGCAGGAAGGTGTCTTCCTTTCTTAGGTATTTAAAATGCCAATTTCCAGGCAATATGTTAACCTCATATGGTCTCTTAGCAAATGTTTTAGCTGTGAAGCTTGTTAACATTTCATTCATGACTATAGATGGTTAATTTAAGATCATGGGCTTACTTCTTTTTCTGATTTGTTTTGGCCATAAAAGGAATAGAGATTTTTTATAATACTGCATCATTTGGCTTCTAAATACTAGCATGTCATTGCAGATTTCGACATGTCCGATGTTCAGAAAGAGCATGCTTCAACTGTTGAACATTTGGTCCCAAGTCTTGCAGCTTTGAGGCATAAAACTTGCAGCTACTTGAGTGAAGAAAAGTTTTGGATGATATATTTTATTTTTTTGCTCCCAAGACTGCATGAGCATGATGCAAAGCTTCTATCAACTTCTGAGGTAAAGACTGGATTTACATGTCATTTCTTGTTTCTTGTGATTGTCATGCATGGTGAAATCTAATACCGCCTGTCAGCCTGAAGCCTTTAGTGGAACATAATAAACATAGCAACCGTATTATAGTTCATACTTCTTACAAATTGACTTATTAAAAGTTCGTACACATAGACATAGAATTCATTTTAAAATTTTGATCCTTCCAAAATGTTGGCCTGAAAATGTGCTCAAGACTGTCTGGAAGGGAAACTGGGGTCTTTTTTTTTTTTTTGTGTCAAAGGTCCTAGATATGTTGACCATACTATAGTTTTGGCTTTGAAACATGCTTAAGACAAGGTTGGATCCTTCACATAGCTTACACATGGCTGTTCATTGCATTTATTTATTTATATATGTTTATTTGTTTTGAAATACAAAACCTCAATTTTTATTGAGGAAGAGAAAAAGTATATAGGGGTAGACTAATAAGAGAGATTTGCTTTTGTTTTACCCCTAGATAGGGGTAGACCCACTTTGACCTGATTTAAATTTTACTGTTTGATATAACATGTAATTGGGATAAAGATTAACCGTGGAACATCAGCTTTTCGAACAGATGGGGTAGCCAAACACAAACATTTTGAGACCTAAACAGATTGGCTAAGCAACTGAAACCTTGAACGTGGACATGATCTGTGCTGGAAAGGGAAACAAATATTACAAAAATGGAGAGTGGGCCGACGGTGGATCTACGTGCTATGTCATTCAGCCTCGGAAAGTACACTGACTGCTTTGAATGGAAGCTGTTAGAACTTTTTTTCTTTGAACTCTTGTACACTACCAACTGAGACTTGAATTTTTATGATTTCCATGTACCTTTATCTGATCTTTCAGCTCCAACTTTAAGTCTATTAGTTGCATTCCTTTGTGGTTGAAACTTCATTCCCTGCTTATTTCTGTCAATTTTACCGACTTAAAGTTTGGCCTGGAAAAGGATTCTGCAATGCTGAGGTCTAAATATTAAATAATTTTTTGGGACATGGCCTGCAAAATATGTGAGCAAGTTCTTTCTAGTAATCCCATTAACCTTCAGAGCCAACAAAGCTGTTAGATTGTGTCAGGCAAATCTTCTTGTTGTTGAAATTCCAAGCCTACACTCCAGGGAATATTTAGTATGGGTTTCATGTTTTCTCAGGTTGGATAGATCATATCTTTTGTATGTTTTGCTGTTCCATGCAATTATAAAATGTGTGGTTTTATTCTATTTTTTACTTTCTCACCCCACTCATACTGGCTTCCCACAGCCACCCCATGTGCACACCCCCTGCGGGCGCCAGGGGTGGGGGTGGGGGGTGGGGTTAGCTTTGTCTGTATATGGTGGTGACATAAAACCGTGTGATAGAGGCCATTGTTGGTGCCCATTGAAGCAAGTAAAAGGTGTGACAAGGATGCTTCCGAGGCCCACCAAGCCTTAATCTGGCATGTGCTAACTCGGGAACTTGCATAGTTGCTTTTGATGTGGTGTTGAGTAATATAATATATTTCCTTTTAAGTTTTGTCGCTGCAGGTTCAATATTTGTTAAGTTTTTTTTTTTTATAAGTTTAGGGATTAGAGGTATTTTCATAATTGCTAGATTTTTTTGGATAAGTACTATAATGGTGGCCCATGGGTCTTGTTTTGGGTCTTGTTTTGTGTCATTTTAGTCTTTGGGTTAGATGAGTTTGAAAATAAGACATCTTAAGTATTTATTGTTGGAGTAATTGTCCTAGTAGGGGTAGGAGATATGTATTATGTTGCCTATGTAATCTCTTAAATTCAATCGATGTATTTGGAAAATTTTTAATGCTTTTGTAGCCCTGTCAAGATTTGTAATGCAACCTTAACCACAGGTGAAATACCTAAACTCTTCTAGAGTGATTCCAAGGCTATCTCCTTCTATCTCCAATTATTTTTTTCCTTCATTGGCCATAGAAAATTCTATTCTGACAAGTCCAATCCTTCTCTCCATCAAAATTCTGTCCCTAGTGATCCAAAAAATCCGAAAAAGATTGAAGTTACTTTTGAAGGCGGTACTGTTCAGAGTATAGGGAATTCCCCTTGGTCCCCTCCTTACTATTCTCAAAACTCCAAACCGACCCTCAATTCTATGTCACGACTAACCTCTGTAGTTCTATTCATTGTTTTAAATCTTCTGTAGCCTGTGGTGTGACAGATGAATGCCAAGAAATGGGTTAATGGTCAGTAGGACCACATAAAAAAAATATTCCTTGCATGCTTTCCAGTTTTGGAGAAAAAATTTATAGCCTATTCTATTTTTTGTGATGGAAGAGGAGTTATATTGTCCCAATTTCAGACTTGGATTGAAACTAAGCTCATTAGATAATGAAGCTTTTCTGTGTCTTTCCTTGTTTTGGTATTTTCATTTTATTTTATTTTCATGGTGTAACTATCATGAATTCTTAGCGAAGAAATAACTATAGCACCAAATGATACTGCAGGATTGGTCTATATGGCGCCATTCTAAAAAATATTGTATTATTTAATGCGTAAAAGTTAGTACCAATTACTGTTGAGGCACTTCTGCTTTCAAGTGTGTATTTCTGGCATTGGGTTGCTAGGAGTCTAGCTTGTCTTCTCTCTAATAAACTGAAGTTTTGAATTCATTTTACGTGCCCTTGAACCTATCATTCAACCTGTTACATGATTCTTACTTCTCATATTTCTTAGGGAAAGATGAGTTGAAAGGTGAATTAGAGTGATTTTACTTCTAATGTAGCCATTATTTTTGTTGTATCTTGTGAAATAGTTGGCCATTTTTGTGGCCCATGTCATGTGAATCAATCGAATGTTTCAAAGAATACTTGCTTAAATTTTTTCAGGGTGCAATTTCCCCAATTATTACATGTTCCCTGGTATTAAGTGATATTATGGAGCAAGATTTTGTGATTTGAAAGAACTTTTTAGAATTGTTTTTTGTAAAATTTCCTTTTGCAGTGTATTCATTTTTAAATTGAGTATATTTTTAGTTGTTGCAAAAATGATTCATCTTATTCAATCAAGTCACTCTCTGCAGATTGTTGAAGCAAGAGGGATACTTTTGCAGAAGCTGCAAAACAAGAGTAATGCACCAGTGGAGACTTCTGAAGACTCTCAGACTTATAATTTCTCTCAAGAGGGTGGCAAGGCCGATGATACACAACGAGAAGGCAGACCATCTCGGGGAACGGAGGTTTTGTTGAAGGCTGTGAATGCAGAACAAGGGGTGGAGACTGGCCATGAGAATACTGAAGAGTGGTTAGAAGAGGAAGATGTTGAAGCTTGCACCTCTGCTTCAAATGCCCAGAAACAGCCTGAAGATGATGAGGATGTCTCGTTCAGCGACCTGGAGGACAATGACAATGATCTCTCCGGTAGACTATCAAGGTTTAGGTCTGAACGGGAAGAAAGGGCTCCTTCACCCGACCGATCCAATGAATGGGTTCAACTCAACGAAAATTCAGGAACTCAGGGTGGTGGGCAAAAGGCAGGCCAATCAACTTCTCGAGAAAAGGATTCCGAAGGTGAGGAGTCAAATGATTGGCTCACTGTTGACAAAGTTGATTTAGACAGTTTGTCGGCTGGTTGAATCCAACTGTCTTTTAACCGTGCTCACCAATTCCAACTGATGAAAAAATAAGCTTTGTTTACATAATTTAAAGATGAATCCACACTAAAATCACTTTAGTCTGGATTTGATGTTTCTATGTCAATTGTGCTGGTTTTAGTTCACATTGTACAGACTTTCCATTGTGTTCATAAAGAACTGAAGTTGTTCGATATCGTTAACTTCTAGCATTTTCTTTGCTTCTCTGTCATACACTCTCAGTTGTATAATTTTTAACTTATATTTATGTATATGTTCTATAAAATTGAGTCTGAATGGTGGACTTGGTTTAAAAAACCGGGGAAAGAGAAAGCACCATTTTTTAAAAATGATACAAAAATAATTCTATGGGATTTTTCATGAATCCGGGAACAATTGTATTGTGAACAATCATTTTTTGTCCCCCTAAGACTTCGCTTGAAACCCGAATTTTCAGTAATGTTAAGGAAAAGTAAACAAAAATAATGAGTGTTTTTGTTCAGTTTTCATTCATATTTTCCTTTTCCTTTGCCTTTTTCACCAAAAATTCGGTTCCAAAATAAGCGTAAAAGAAAAGGAAAAACTTGTGACGATTTGAAGCCTTCACATTCACATATTTGAAACATAAAAACTGTCTCAACTCCCTTTCTCTGTTCTCACATCTGATGGGTAATTGAAATATCAATGCTTGCATAAATCTGATCCCTTTTCCATCCTATTACAAGGAACAAACAGGAGAAGGAAAAAAAAGTAGGAAAAGGAAAAAAATAAACTTGGCAAAAAAGGTGCCCTTGCACTGCTGAAAAGCAGCTCTTCCAGCAAATTGTGTTCTGTCTCTGTCTCTGTCTCTGTCTCTCTCTCTCAGGTGGAAACAGAAATTGCTTGTTTCTCTTCTTTTGTGGAACTTCCGGAGTGTACCTCATAGTTTCCCCTGACCAAAAAAGAAAAAGAAAATAAAAAGATCAATGAGTGAATAAATGAAACTAGCTTATATATTTCTCCAACATCCAAAATAAGTGCATTAGAAAACAAGAAATATAGAGAGAGTAAAAAAAGTTTTTTTTGCTGTATGTTTTTACTGTGTGTTTTTACTGTGTGTTTTTTCTGTATGTTTTTTATGATTTGGTGATAAAAATTTGTAAGTTACCATTGTGTCAATAGTACTAGACCAATTTTAGCGTTTTTTTTTTTTTTTTTTTTCAAAATTTTGTAAACTACTACAAACAAAAAACAGAAAATAAACACTATTTTTTACATTTTTTTTTTCAAAAGAACAAAAAACAGAAACAAAAAACGCTTACCAAACAGACTCTAAGAATCCAATTTCTGAGCGTAGCACCAGCTGCTTTAAGTAGCCATACCATGCTTTCGAAAATTTTATTTGGGTGGTAAATTGACATTCATTTTTGCACTGTAGAAGTACGCCATTATACAAATGTATATATATACAAATTATATTCAAGTGAATCATTAGCTGTGAATTTAATGAAGTCAAAGTTACATTTTACGATTTTCTTTCAAACTATAATCATTGTGTGACAATTGAACTTGAAATAATTGGAAATGTTGGGACTTCTCAATGAATAACAATCAAATTAATCCACGAGAATTTAATAAACCTTAGCTATGTCGGTAATTGGATCATGAGATCTTGAACCAAGGAATGACCTTCGACCATCCCAAAAAAAGAAAAAAAAAATTAAAGAAAGAAGGAAAAAGAAAAAAGAACTGTGCTGCTATATATGATACAAAGCTGATTAAGAACAAATACCATATAATTACTTCAAGCAGGACTGCAGCAAGGGACCATGGCAAAGAAACGTGAGTAGAGCATAGATGATAATTAAAAGAATGAAGACCAGTGTGAACCTGCAAAACCAGAGGCATCCAAGATTAGTATGCTACTAATATCCCAATTTGAAGACCTATTTTATTAAGACAATTTCTCTCTATATTTTGCTGGTTTTGTACAGCTCAGTATGGAGACTAGCAGACTTCAGATCATGAGGGGAATCTTTTCTCAAGTGTTCAAATACAAAAATATTTATATTAACTGTAAATTCTCTCTATAATTTTCTAGTTTTACTGTGCTAATTCTTAATTCAAACAGAATTCATGATCTGAAGTTAGAAATAGCTTCTCCCAAAAGAAGTGGAGTATCAAAAGAGAATTGAGGAAAATGACGGGCAAGAAGAGCTCAGTCTATACATGCATTACTCCTAACATGATATTTACAAGAGTCACTGCTTGAAACATACAAAAGCTGACTTACAAGGAGCAAAGGAAAACCTAATGCAAAAATGACAATGTCAACTATCTGCTATATATACCTTTCTACTATATCATTAATGTTATGTTTGGATCTTGAACTTGTTGAGGAAATTGAAAGAAAATGGAAAGAAAATTACTCCCGCATATTCATTTTTCTACAAGTAGCCAAACAAAATTTTTTTTTTTTTTGAATTTTCAAATAAATGGTCATTCATTTTCTTCTCGTTTTCCTAGTCCAACCAAAGAGTAGTAATGAATTTAGATTTTATTCAATTTTTCTTTTCCTTCCCTTCACTCTTCCTTGTCCTTGACATTTCAAGAACCAAATGGAGTGTAAATACTAGAGTCTTCTTTTCAAATCCCAGCAACTGAATACAGGGATGGCCGTTCAATGATGCAATTGCACAAGAAGATTCAAAAGAATCCATTTAGGCGAAAGCGGTTTTTATTAAGCTTTACTTACGTGAGCCTGACATTTCTCCACCACATGGTGTTCCTGAAACGCCGAGATTGCCTTCTGAAACGAAATGTATTTCCTTGCAATACAGCAGTTTTATCAACTAGCAGCTCCAAACGGTCACCCCTGTCTAGAACTTTATCGATATTCTGTATCATCACAGTCCGCACCTATCATCACACACCACATAAAAATATTTAGCCCTTAGATTGTATAATTGGAGAAAGATGAACCAACAATATCCAATTCTAGTTCAATAGAAGTTACAAATATTCCATCAGAAATGGCAAGTTTACTTATCAAACAAGTGTTCATTCTTCATATGAGTTGGCATTTGAATTTCAGATTCAGCACAAATTGTCTGGAGTGTAAATAAGTTTCTCTTAAACACAGAAAACCAAAGAAATCCAACTTCCAAAGGATCATTTGAATGGACTAGGTAAAAAAAAGGAACAGGAGGCTCCAAAAGACTAACCTGACTCATTTCACCTTTCAATCTGTTTATCCTATCTGCATTTGGATCATTGGTATAATGGTCCATCTGTTGGCTCAGGACTCTCGAAAATTCCTCATTCATGGCATAGGCAGGAGCTGAAAGAATTGCACGCCCATATGTTCTCACGAATCTTTGATGAATATCTTCAAGAAATGCAAAAGGGATTCTCCCTGCAAGAAAGTATACATACATTACATTTCATCCTCTTGAAGTAGTTACTTTATAACTTGCCTTGTAACGTCAACCAGAGGAAATTATCTGGATACAGAGTAATGAAACAATTATCTATCAAAAAGCTGCAATGCCATATTATCACCTGATAAATGGGAAACACCTTCAGACATCAAATTATCCAACCTTGTCGAAGTTCAACATGCATTTCCTAACAGTGGTGGCAATGATTTTTAAGGGGTTTCTAGAAGCCTTTTTGTATCATTTCACTGAATCAACATAAGAGTAATTCACAATTACATAACTGAAGAAAAACTTCTAATACTCCGAGAAAAGCAGCAACAACTCTCTTCTCATCTGAGCCAACATAGAATATACCACAGGACCATTTGTCAAGTGTTAGTTGTTATGTTTTACTATCTAAATTTTTCTAGGAATAAATGGAGTTGAATTCGGGTCCTTATATGTAATTGTCGAATTTGTGATAGTTTCTTTTTGTTCAAATCCTGAAAGATGGGAACTCAAGAAAAAAGAATTATTTGTTTATTATATATTACACATTGGTAACTTTGATGGCCAACTTTGCAATGAAGATTTTAATGAAAATTTTGATGACACATATAACCAATGGAGATATAATAGTGATGAAAGCATTGAAAGTAAATTGAGATCAACCTCAGCAAACCCTTTATCTCAATCAATCTAGGTATGCTGAAAACCATGTTTCACTTGAGTACAAATCATTCTTATTTGTCTCGAAAGTAATCAAGAATACCCACTAGATTATTGACAGCATTCTAGCTCTACAACCTTAGTTTTTCTTTCTTTCTTTTTTTTTTTTTTTTTGTCTTTGCTAGGCAACAATGTTCTGGAGCCCCTAAGGTTAAGATTGAGATTCCAGCCACACATTGCCCATATACAAATCAGTACTTTTGTGTGTTTTTTCCTTCATTGTAATTGATTATAACATAAATTCGATTCATCATTCATAAATCAGAAATTGATCACAAAGATTAAATTAAGTGGAGAATGATAATATCCTCCAGGAAAATAAAAACATATAAAAACATAAGACACGATATATATACAATTAAATAATGGTAGAGAGAGAGAGAGAGAGAGAGAGAGAGAGAGAGAGAGAGAGTTCTTACGGCCGGCGGAGTCCTCGGCCATGCAAAGAACAGTGAGGCCATCGGTCCTCTTGACGTGGAAGATGTAGCGATCCTGAGAGTAGGATACATTGCTGTCATTGTTCCCGGCCGGCGTCTTCTCCAGTATCTGCCTGGCCGTGGCGCTCGCATTCGTCGTCGTTACGCTGAACTCCGCCAGCACCACCGATCCCCTAGCCACCATTGAATACAAGATCGCCATATCTCTGTCTCTCTATACACACGTATATGCGTGTATATATTTTATGTGGGTGGCTTAGGTGATATGATCACGTGGGATATACAATGTATATGCATTTGTATGGTTTGTTTAGGTGTGGCTTAGGGTTTCGGGAAAGGAATTAGCGGTAGTTTTGGCGGAACCTCTGCTAAATTTAGCAGAGTTTGAGGTCAAAACGAGAACCAGAAGAAGGAAGAAAAGAAGAAGGAACGTAGACTGTACGGACGCGTTTTTCCAAACTTTTTTGGGATTGGGAGGGATGGGCGATGAAACTCTGTGAGCAATACGACATCGTTTCGTCGAATACGGTGTCGTTGCCAAGCTTGCAGATTCACTTCACAGCTTGGGGTGTGAATAGTGGTAAGGCAGGGTGGACATCGATCAGTTGGGCAAGTCTACACTAAAAAGGTTTTCATCGGCTCTAAATCAAATTTTAAATTCGTCCAAAACAAAACTATGATTTTTAAGTTTGCCAATTTAACTTAAATATATTTTAATAATTTTTTTTTTAAAAAATAATATTAAATAATATAAAATCTAAATACATAAAATATATATTTTAAGTCAAATCGGACTTCAAACACAATTTTTAAGTTTATTCATTAAACTAATTGAGCTTTAAAAGAATCTAAATCCTATAAATGATAGCGAGCCATCAGGCCTGGCCACCCTTGGGTGAAAGGGAGCTGGCCGTGAGAGTCAAGTAAGTCAATAAATTCCGGAGCTAGACAATAATCACAATCTTGAGAGTTTGTTTTCTTAGCATGGTTAGACTTCCGTGTATTTATATGTATATGGAATACACATAAAGCTATCTGTATAATCTTCAGATCAAAGTAACTATTTAGATAAGAGGTACATTTATAAATTTTAAAGGGACAAATTGAAAAATATTTTTAAAATTATATGTAAAATTTGAGATTTTGAAAATTTGATACGTTTGACCATTACAACCATAGAAAAAGAAAATACACCATTTTGTAGGAATCTTAGTATCAAAAACATTTTCTCTATCCATAATTTTATACGTTTGACAACTTTTGTTTCGGAAGGAGACCTACATTTACTTAAATCAAATTGACAATGAACAGTTATGAAATGGAACATATTTTTCAAGTAATTAAGGGATTTTGTGTAGCTTTTTATTTAGTTTTTAGGGGGGTTTTGGGCTTTTTTTCTAGATTTTTTCTTTGTGCACTATTTTTTGTCCTTTTTATTTGTCTATTCTCTCTCTCTCTCTCTCTCTCTCTCTCGGTAGTTGGTACTTTGTACTGAGCACTTATAGGGCGCCATTGGGTCAGGCCAGAAAAGAAAATTGAGATAGAGACTGACTCAGAGCTGGCCCTAAACCTAATCAGAGATGAGCCTGTGGAAAGCTTAAAGAAGGAAATATATGTGCAGACCAAATGGCAAATCTAGGTGCTGATCAAGACCAATAACTTGTCAACATTGGTGCTCTCTCTCTCTCTCTCTCTCTCTCCATATATATATATATATATATAGCACATATATAGCTAGCTATATAGTTTTATATATTTTGCTAAATATATTTATCAAACATTACTTGACAAATCCTTTTGCTATATGCGCAACTTTTTTGAACCGTTAAGATTGAAGAAAACTCAAGTTGGAAATATATATGTACGCTGATATATAACGAAAACTTCATTACATATTACATTTTCATAACAATTAGGTGGATAGCTTATCATATATGGAATGTGATGTTTGTAAAAATTTACATGTGATATTAATTTTAAGGCTCTTATGTTACTCCACCTCCATATAAAGCTGGCCTTGTAATCCACCTTTGCACATAAATTGAATAATAAGTAAGGTGAAAGCAGAGATGGTTGTTGCTGCAACCTTGAAGTTCTTGGCATCCAGGGTGGATATATGCCTCGCTGCTCTTCGAAAGTGTTTAAACGAAAGGATTGTTGCTTGCAAAGTTCATGAGGATGATCTGGAGATGACATCTCTAGAGAAGATTTTGCAGGATCCAAATTATAGCCTCTTATGCAAATAATATTTATATGGGATATGATGTTCATGCTCCATAAAAGTACTTAATAAGTTTATTAGTGTAATTAGGATTAGTCTCGACATTTGGGTTGCTTTAGTCCGACCTTAAATATGATTATCCTCTTACTATTAATTTATTACCAAAAAAGTCATATAAGTTAAAAAAAAAATTTCTTTACAAGAATAAAAAAAATTTAATGGGGTTAAATAATTTTTTTCTTTTCAAAAATAAAAAAAATATTATTTTTTGAACCGGGAATTACCCAAGCCCACGAGCTTGCTGGGCTCACCCTAGGGCCAGCCCTGAGGGTAATTGCAAACTTTGTTCCACAATCCTTCTCTCTCTTCGTTTATCTATCTTCAGATTTTTCTTTGAGCAAAGCCATTAAAGATTTTGGCAACAGTCATGACCTTAATTTGGTTAGTTGCAATTGTGGACAAACAGGTTCTAATTAAGACATTTCTTCAAAGAGGATCTAGCTCATCTCCAATTTTAGCTAGAACAGGAGAGCTCCAGTTCAATAAACTATCACGTCAGCATGAGTTTTAACACCTTAATATATTGCACCAAATATATTCTAATATGCTTTGGAGTTATTAAAAAAGTTTAGTGTCATAGCTCTTTCAGCACTAACACTAGACATAGGTATAAATTTTCTATTTTGTATTCTTTTTTTGGTAGTAGATGTATATGAAATTCTTAAAATGCAAAATGATCATACGACCCTCAATCATGTGCGTTTGTAGTAGTTGTGCAAGTGAGTAACCTACTAGATTTTGATTAGTTTAGCCTCAATCCTGAACATTTGGAATTTTCTAACTTAAAACCAATCCGATTGACCAGAAAATTCAAATTGAATCAACCCTATATATATAAAATTCAAATTAGTTTAGTTAATCCACTTTCTAGTAAGAGTTTTACATTTTTAGCAGCCTAGTTTCTTTCAATTTGCTTTATCCATCTATAAGGATAAAAGAAAACTCGGAATTGGAGATTATATTATAAAATAACCCTTCAAAAAGTTTGAAATATAGAATTTAACTGTAGCGAAATACCCCAAACCATGAATCAAATGTTACTAGTATTTATATGACCAAACATGACTTCTGTATTTATATAACCAAACATGGCTTTAAAATGGATTTCAATTTACGTGGCACCTAAATTCTAAATCAAATCAAACCAAAGCAACAGTAATTGGATGACTTGGCTTTCGAATTGCATCAATCCAACTAGTGCCCCTAATTTATGGCTCTCTCTCTCTCTCTCTCTCTCTACGTGTTCATGCGCCATTGTCGAGTACTTGTACTTGAGATTCTTTTGTTCTCTTATTGAATCCTGTGGGCTGTGGCTGTACTTGAATCTGATCGGACTATGAAGACTTGAACGATTTAGAACCACCAGATCATAACCCATATAGATCTCCTTTGTCCTCTCAAGAAAGAGGAACACTCGGGGCCATGCATTTGATTGAGAAAATCTGGGCCATTGGATTTTACTGCAAAGACCAAGATTCCTTGCTGTTACTGTCTGGAGACATAACACACGACAGAAACCAATAAATAGGTCAATTGTCCCCACACGTCGAATAATTGGGTGGTTCAAACTTGATAGGGTTAACGCGGGGGGGTTTAGCATATCCTTGAGCATTTTGTCTCGTGATATGCGATAAATTGCAATTTTCTCGTTTGATTTTGTAAATTGCATGATCACCCTCGCATAAATATATATATATATATATATAATATAACTACAACAAAAGTGGATTTTAGCAACCACATTCCTACTTTTAGTGACAGTTTTTAGCCGTAGCAAAAACTTTATTTTTTAATAGTGATATACATATATATATATATATATATCAGATTAGTGGCAGGGCAGCCCAATTTTTGTTTGGGTAAAAAAAAGTTGTGAAAGGATAAAATTATTTTCTAAAATTTATTGTTTTGTTTGATTTGGAGGGTATTTTTGTCTTGCCAAAAGTTACGACTGTCCTGGCAATACAATTACCCGCAAGCTATATTCATTAATACAATTTTAACTGTTCCATATCATGCCAAAGGCTGATATCTACATGCGGAACCATGAATGGACAATGGGGCTATGGCTCTCTACTTTGACAAAATTTTATCATGGTTCTATTGATTAATTTTGAGTATTTATAAAAAGAGAGTGTATAGTGGCCCTCTCCAAAAATTTTAAAATTTTCTTTTTGACTTTTCAAATTTTAATAATTTTTACCTTAGTCCCTACAAAATTCAAAAGATTTTACCTCAACCTTCAAAAAATTCAAGAATTTCAACATTTGCCCTAACAAAATTTAAAAACTTTTACTTCAACCTTTCAAAATTCAAGATTTTTTTTTTATCTTAGCCCCTCAATATAATTTAAAATGTTTTACCTTAGTCTTCCATGGTTCCTTAATAAAATTTTTTATTCTGTCCCTATGGTTCAATGGCATTCGGTTGCCTATGAAATAGTTATTTCCAGTCAATTGACCAAAAAAAAGTACCATGCCAAAATAGCAAGATACAACCATCCCTTCAGATAGCGATGTAAATGAGCAGGGAAAAAAAAGTTGCACACAACATTCTTGAAATTATTATTAGGTATCCCTTAGTTATACTGGCTGGACTGC